>CM056385.1:34713365-34972098 GCA_029718625.1 Synaphobranchus kaupii | reverse complement strand
TGCTAAATGCCTATAATGTAATTAAGGGAGGTTGTAAATTAATGATGAATGGTCTCCTCCGCATTCATTAAAGAGTGATTTTGATTTAAAAAAATATTATGTTCAAACTTTATTTGCATAGCCACCAGAGCGTGTGAGCGGAGTTGAGCGAAATACTAGTTTTGAATCAAATTATTTCAATAATCTGGACAGCTCATGCTATTTCTTCACCACAACAGGAAAAGATGATAGCCGATAGCCTAAACGAATGCGATTGCTACCAATATTCAACAAAGGGATTAGTATCCACAAATTATGGAAAGTTTCTATTTTAGATTTATATAACAAGGAATACAACAAAAATACTCAAATGTGTGTGTAATGCACACGTTGCCTAAAGAAAAAACTGTGTTATAGCCTAATTATAGGGACAATTACTGAAGGGAAACAGAAAAATAGTAGGCTAACTAGGTTATCACCCTTATGCATTTAGGACATGGGAAAGGAAGGAATCATGGCGACAGTGAACTTTGTCCAATAATAGCCTGCTTTAATGAATAAAATCACAACAGGTTAAAGTGGGGATTTAAACATTTATAGCCACAATGTAACATAATAGCCACAATGTAAAATATAATTCACATCGCCATTAATCAGAAAGGATCTTAACCAGTTTACATCGAAATCAATGGCTTGCAGAACACCAAATTCTAAATTCCCAACCTCGCTTTTTCCATCTGCTACCTAATCGTCCCCCAGTTTAATTGGCAACAAATTGTTCTCTCCCTCTCCGTCTGTTGAGCATACTGGTGCAAAATGGCTGCCGTTGCATCATCCAGGTGAGTGCTGTACATTGGTGGTGGTTGAGGCGAGTCCCCCCTCATCATTGTAAAGTGCTTTGAGTGTGAGAAAGACGCTATATAAATGGCAGGTATTATTATTATTAATTATTCATGTCCACCAGAGGGAGCCAAATTGTCCATGTCCACCAGAGGGAGCTATTCTGACTAATTGACTGAGTACCCATAATGCATTTCATCTACTATCGCACATCTGTGAATGTGTGCATATTTCGATTGACACCGTTTACTCTCAATGCTTTTTATGTGCTAACACAATGTTTTGTGTATATAAATATATGTGTCAACATGCCATGCAAATGCTTTGTAAGTATGTCTGTTTAGAAACAGATAAGTAACTAAATAAGTAACTAAATAGTCAAAAAGAAGTTCAAACGAATCAGCAAAGAGGTTTATTTCTGGGTACCTAATGTATGTGTTTTCCAATTAATCCATTCTGATTACCCCCAATGCATTTCATGTATTATTGCAAACCATGAATGTAAGAGTATGGTATTTGATGTACGTAGTAACAAGGCAAATTGCACTGTTCCTGGTTTGCTCCTTTTTTGGGGACACATTAAAATGCATAATCAAAATGAGATACATATATTTTTGTGGAATTCTTTATTTAAGAAAACAAGGATATTCCCTGTTTTGCACATTTACTTAAAATTATTTATTTTATTCGAAAATGGCAATCTTTTTAAGCAACTCTAAAATATGCTATTTCTAGTGTAAGTCATTTGGTTTAAATAATTAAGCAAAGTAGGGAATATCCTTATTTATAAAATTAAATTCCCCAAAAATATGCCTGTCTACTTTTGGTTACACACTGTCCCCTAAAAAGGAGCCAACCAGGTACACCGTGGGATTGGCAGACCTGGCCTACCCGAAACAAAAACCCAGGGACGCCAGATCGAAAAATCCCCCATTTGAGGGCAAAAAACTCCCAAAGATCCCTTGTTTGGGGGAATTTTTAAAGAAAACTTTTCTAAAATCTGGCGACCCTGAAAATGTATGCTTCAATTAATTCTCATTAAAAAGTTCAGATTACCCACAGTGCAGTTTGTGTATTATAAAATGCAGATGAGTTTTATCAGCAGCCATACCACCATGCAATCTGCTTCTGCTGAATGGCTGAAGCTAAGCAGGTGTGGGCTTGGTTAGTATTTGGGTGGGAGACCTGAGTTGTTGCTGGAAGAGATGTTGGTGGGCCAGTAGAGGGCAATCATTTCTTTGGTCAAATCTTCCCTTTGGTCAAATATGCCCCAATAGAGTGATCACCCTCAAACACATCAAGGCCACTGTGGCATAACGGTAGAGTCTTGGGCTCTGGAAGGTGAGCTTGAGGGTTCAAACCTCATTCTTTCTCTTTATTCCTCATATTTTTTATGATCTCAGCTTCTTCTCTCCACTTCAGAGCTCTCAGAACAGCTAAGGATACTTGGCACAATGGTATTGTCCTTGTCTGTGGACACAGCACTTCAGGGTTCAAACCTCGCTCTTCACCTACATTTCTGTGGTCTCATTTTCTGTCCATGATTGTGGCGAGAATTCAATTAAATTCAATAAACTTTAATTGTCCCCGTAGGGCAATTGAAATGGCAGCAAAAGCACATAGGTACATAAAGGTATAAAAAACAACAGAAGGGACAGGCTTTCTGAATGTTCTTTCTCCTCTCTTTTTGCATCTTCATGAATTCACTGAAGGAAAACCCAACAAAGAAGTGTAAGTTACAGTGGCTCAAAGGAATGGTTCTGGTTTAGCAACGCCAAGGTCTGGGGTTCAATCCCCATTCAGGTTTGCGCAACTTTTGTCCATTGTACCATTGTACCATTGTACCATTGTGCCATTTAAGTTTGTAGAAAAACAAACCACAAATGCGAAGGACTCCGTGGCGTAGGAGGTTGGACCGCACTTCACGTGGGTAGATGTTGCCGGTTCGATTCCCCGAGTGCCACACCTGAGCAATGTTGGTGGTCCCCAAGGGTGGGGGAGTGGTATGGATGCGGTGGTCCCCAAGGGTGGGGGAGTGGTATGGATGCGGTGGTCCCCAAGGGTGGGGGAGTTGTATGAATGGGGTGTGAATGAAGGGGAAGTGGCGGTTGTGGCCCCCCCTGAAAGTTGGGAGCACAATGCAGGGGTTATGCAACTTTTTTGGAGCACAAACGGTTTGGCTGTAAGGCGAAAAAGTTGAGAATTCGGCCAGGCCCCACCCTCCATTAGTGCATTACTACAGACAGTATCACATACAACTATAATCAAATGAGTTTGTTTTAGTTAAAACAAATTGATTTGATTGCATAGAAGTATGTAAGACTGTAAGTAGTAATACACTAATCTACACCAAATGTGGTGCATAAAAACAAAAAGAAAGCAAAACTCATACTTACACAGCTCCTCCGTCTGGGGACTTCCTGCTTCTCCTCCGCATGGTCAGCTCATCTGTTAGACGCCCACAGTGCTTCCCTGATGCATATGCCTTGGTGCTGGGTAGCGTACCTATGGATTGGATTTCAGGACATGGTACTGGTACACACACTGGGCTGAATGACAAATGTCTTGGGACTTAGGTCGAGCATATGAGCAACACAGAGCTCTTAGGACGGCACAGATTTCAGAGGTTTTGGGTCATGGATCCACCCAGGGCAGATTCCAGACGGTCTTAAGGCTTGTTGCAGCTGCTGGTCGCACTCTGAGGCCTTAAGACTTGTATCTGCCGTAAATTCTCGAGACCTGTAACGGGCCTAGTTCTTGACATGGATTCTGATACTACAATTCACAAGTGTTGAGATATGAACCAGGCCAAAGTCGTGACAACGAGGCCCTGGGACCTGAGTATGAGACATAAAGTATACATACCACTGCACCTGGGACACCGGCACACTTCAGAACGTACGCACTGGGTTTGCACACAGATAAACCGGGGCCACAATTGCTTGCGGGGCTGCAGAAAAGCTGGAGTGAAAAAGAGAGGTTGAAACATGTTTAAAATCACCAATATCTGTTAGCATAAATTATGCGGGAAAACACATGAGAAGCTGTGACTTGGATTATTATTTCTTCATATATTTATAAATATGCACAGTGAAAATGGTGATGGTTAAATCCCTCCATGAAGTTTAATTAGAGTTTGAATTTGGCCATCTCATGTCCTTGTATATAACAGTACTACCCCATTTTGACCACAAGATGGTGCCATTTTAACAGATAGTTGAAATGGCACCATCTTGTGGTCAAAATGTGGTAGTGCTATGTGAAATACAAGGATATGAGATGTATATCACATATAGTACTACCAGATTTTGACCACAAGATGGTGCCATTTCAACTATCTGTTAAAATGGCACCATCTTGTGGTCAAAATGTGGTAGTACTGTTATATACAAGGATATGAGATGACCAACTTTCAAACTCTAATTAAACTTCATTGGGGGATTTAACGTCACCATTTTTCACTGTGCATATTTATGAAAGGATATGCAAACTTTCTATAGCCAGTATGTACTTACCCCATGTACTTATAAATCTGAAATATTTTGACATCTGGAATAACACCTGATATGACAGAAAAATACAAAAAGAAAACAGCCAAGGCAGAAAGCTAGCTATTGCTGCTGTTAACTAAAGTGGATCATCGTAAACTTGATTACTAACCTAGTTATATAAATCTGAGGGACAGTCATAAAAAGCAAACATATCTATCATCATATTTAGTGAGCTAGACTGATAGTGGCTTATGAGAAAGAATGAATAAAGCATCTTGCTCCAGACAAGAAGTCCATGCAGTCGAGTCAAGGTAAATGTATTCATAGGTGTGGAAAAAACTCAACATCCATACCATTGTTACTGTAATTGTAAATTACGAGTGTTTAAATAGGAAGTTACGCAGTGTTGCATTTTACTAGTGAACTTACTCAAAATAATCCGATTTTTTTTTCTAGGTTTAAATAATTTGACAGATAACTAGCAACAAGATACATGTATAATGGAGTATAATGTTACTTTGTAAATGGTAACCATATAAAAAGACTTTCGGTATATTTAGCAACGTGACAAGCCATAAAACATTAGCTAACACATTAGCGGGGTGGGGGGCGCGTCAAGTTGCATGCCTGCTTAAACGATCTTGCTAACATTAGCTGGCTTGTTCATTCAATGGTCCCTGTCTAGCTAGTGTTCTCTACAAAGCCAGCTAACTAGTTCCATTTATCGATGCAAGCTTGGTTAAATATATGGATATATAATTAGGTATCACACGCGAAGCATACGAAGTGCTATTTTCAAAAGTTGGAGTTAGCTGGTAGACATTACATAGTTAACTTTGTCTTGCTACAAAATAAGTAATTACCTTTCTGTAGCACTGTACGGTGGAAGAATGTTTACGAGTTGCAGATGTACACCACATGGCCTTTCGACAATGGTTTATTCGGGAAATGAAGTCAAAGGTCTCGTCGGCTTCAGTAATCGCGTCTTGTTATTGACAACATATCCCATAAGCGCTTTCAAAAAAACATAATAACATTGCGTCACGGTTGATCAAACCATGTTAACTGGAGTTTCATTTTGGCTGTGTCCGAATACGACCCCTACACACTTTTGGGTACGCGTCCACTTCGTCAAAAAAGCTTTTGAGTGTGCGATTTTTCTCACAAATGGGGGCACTTAAATTACCAAAACGAACCCCTTATTTCCGGGGTGTTGTTGAGGGAATTCAGGAGCACACTCGCCTGCAGAATTGTGCACTCATCCAACAATTTCAGCAAGTAACCCGGAAGTAAAAACGTAATATACATAGAGCGTTTATTCGCATAACTATGGCAGAGATTACTGACTATGGTACAAGAGTGAGTCATATCCACAGAACTATATACTATATGTCAGTTAATATTCCTGATATTTAAGCAGTTGATTCCTATTCGATCGTATGTTGCTATCAGCTAATTTAGCAGCTTAGCAAGCAGTTCTGTAGGCTATCGTGCTGTGTGTGTTAACGTTAATAAACTTTTAGCGCAAAACTGTGTTGTCCATATGACTTTGAATGTATGGTTTGAATGTTTGAAAGCAAAGATTGCAGTGAACAATGTTGGAAATTGAAATTGTGATTACTATGCTATAGGAAATTTCATCCATAGGTTACTTTGTGCATTGTTAATTGGAAACGCGAACACAGAAAGGCTTGCTGTCGGTTACTGCATCCAAATGCAGCTCGTTTTCGTTCGTTTTCCAACCTTGTTGGGGGGGGAAAAAACTCCCCCATTAAATGAAACAAAGGTTTTCACAAAGTAGCTTACATATGTCATGCTGTTGGTTTATAATTTGCCTCCTTGTCTACTTTGTGTTCATTATGTTTATATGGTTAGCTAACATGCATACACATTCTCATTAAATATTTCAGATTACCCACAGTGCAGTTTGTGTGTTATAAAATGAAGAGGCATTTTGATTGATTTTTTTTTTTGATTGAATTGATTCAACATCAATTTGCTCATCGAGATCACGTTGTCAGAATACCGACAAATATTGAATAATCAATGTTAAATATTTACATGATATTTAAAAGTTTTAATGTTTGTTGCCATCACTGACTCACTCCATTAGCTTTCAACGTGATTTCGATGAGCAAATTGATGTTGAATCCACGTCGGAATTCCGCACTATCTGGGTAATTAAAGGGAGAAAGTTGCGCACCTCTACTGGGGAACGGGGATGAGTGCAGACACCAACCATACAGCATGGAGAGTGTATTCTTAATACCTGCACCTTGCAGACAGATATGCAGGGCGGCAGTGTAGTATAATGGTTAAGGAACTGGCCTTGTGACCGAAAGGTTGCAGGTTCGATTCCCAGATTGGACACTGCCGTTGTACCCTTGAGCAAGGTACTTAACCTGAATCACTTCAGTATATATCCAGCTGTTTAAATGGATAATATGTAAAAAAAAAAAAACAATGCTCAAAAGTTGTGTAAGTCGCTCTGGATAAGAGCGTCTGCTAAATGCCTATAATGTAATTAAGGGAGGTTGTAAATTAATGATGAATGGTCTCCTCCGCATTCATTAAAGAGTGATTTTGAATTTAAAAAATATTATGTTCAAACTTTATTTGCATAGCCACCAGAGCTGTGAGCGGAGTTGAGCGAAACACTAGTTTTGAATCAAATTATTTCAATAATCTGGACAGCTCATGCTATTTCTTCACCACAACAGGAAAAGATGATAGCCGATAGCCTAAACGAATGCGATTGTTACCAATATTCAACAAAGGGATTAGTATCCACAAATTATGGAAAGTTTCTATTTTAGATTTATATAACAAGGAATACAACAAAAATACTCAAATGTATGTGTAATGCACACGTTGCCTAAAGAAAAAACTGTGTTATAGCCTAATTATAGGGACAATTACTGAAGGAAAACAGAAAAATAGTAGGCTAACTAGGTTATCACCCTTATGCATTTAGGACATGGGAAAGGAAGGAATCATGGCGACAGTGAACTTTGTCCAATAATAGCCTGCTTTAATGAATAAAATCACAACAGGTGGTCAAAGTGGGGATTTGAACATTTATAGCCACAATGTAACATAATAGCCACAATGTAAAATATAATTCACATCGCCATTAATCAGAAAGGATCTTAACCCGTTTACATCAAAATCAATGGCTTGCAGAACACCAAATTCTAAATTCCCAACCTCGCTTTTTCCATCTGCTACCTAATCGTCCCCCAGTTTAATTGGCAACAAATTGTTCTCTCCCTCTCCGTCTGGTGAGCATACTGGTGCAAAATGGCTGCCGTTGCATCATCCAGGTGAGTGCTGTACATTGGTGGTGGTTGAGGCAAGTCACCCCTCATCATTGTAAAGTGCTTTGAGTGTGAGAAAGACGCTATATAAATGCCAGGCATTATTATTATTAATTATTCATGTCCACCAGAGGGAGCCAAATTGTCCATGTCCACCAGAGGGAGCTATTCTGACTAATTGACTGAGTACCTATAATGCATTTCATCTACTATCGCACATCTGTGAATGTGTGCATATTTCGATTGACACCGTTTACTCTCAATGCTTTTTATGTGCTAACGCAATGTTTTGTGTATGTAAATATATGTGTCAACATGCCATGCAAATGCTTTGTAAGTATGTCTGTTTAGAAACAGATAAGTAACTAAATAAGTAACTAAAGAGTCAAAAAGAAGTTCAAATGAATCAGCAAACAGGTTTATTTCTGGGTACCTAATGTATGTGTTTTCCAATTAATCCATTCTGATTACCCACAATGCATTTCATGTATTATTGCAAACCATGAATGTAAGAGTATGGTATTTGAATTATATCTGAAAATGTACGCTTCAATTAATTCTCATTAAAAAGTTCAGATTACGCACAGTGCAGTTTGTGTATTGTAAAATGCAGACGAGTTTTATCAGCAGCCATACCACCATGCAATCTGCTCCTGCTGAATGGCTGAAGCTGAGCAGGTGTGGGCTTGGTTAGTACTTGGATGGGAGACCTGAGTTGTTGCTGGAAGAGATGTTGGTGGGCCAGTAGAGGGCAATCATTTCTTTAGTCAAATCTTCCCTTTGGTCAAATATGCCCCAATAGAGTGATCACCCTCAAACACATCAAGGCCACTGTGGCATAACGGTAGAGTCTTGGTCTCTGGAAGGTGAGCTTGAGGGTTCAAACCTCATTCTAGATCTTTATTCCTCATATTTTTATGATCTCAGCTTCTTCACTCCACTTCAGAGCTCACAGAACAGCTAAGGATACTTTGGCACAACGGTATTGTCTTTGTCTGTGGACACAGCACTTCAGGGTTCAAACCTCACTCTTCCCCTACATTTCTGCGGTCTCATTTTCTGTCCAAGATTGTGGCGAGAATTCAATTAAATTCAATAAACTTTAATTGTCCCCGTAGGGCAATTGAAATGGCAGCAAAAGCACATAGGTACATAAAGGTATAAAAAACAACAGAAGGGACAGGCTTTTTGAATGTTCTTTCTCCTCTCTTTTTGCATCTTCATGAATTCACTGCAGGAAAACCCAACAAAGAAGTGTAAGTTACAGCGGCTCAAAGGAATGGTTCTGGTTTAGCAACGCCAAGGTCTGGGGTTCAATCCCCATTCAGGTTTGCACAACTTTTGTCCATTGTACCATTGTACCATTGTGCCATTTAAGTTTGTAGAAAAACAAACCAAAAATGCGAAGGACTCCGTGGCGTAGGAGGTTGGACCGCACTTCACGTGGATAGAAGTCGCTGGTTCGATTCCCCGAGTGCCACACCTGAGCAATGTTGGTGGTCCCCAAGGGTGGGGGAGTCGTATGGATGCGGTGGTCCCCAAGGGTGGGGGAGTCGTATGGATGCGGTGGTCCCCAAGGGTGGGGGAGTCGTATGGATGCGGTGGTCCCCAAGGGTGGGGGAGTTGTATGAATGGGGTGTGAATGAAGGGGAAGTGGCGGTTGTGGCCCCCCCTGAAAGTTGGGAGCACAATGCAGGGGGTTATGGAACTTTTTTGGAGCAGAAACGGTTTGGCTGTAAGGCGAAAAAGTTGAGAATTCGGCCAGGCCCCACCCTCCATTAGTGCATTACTACAGACAGTATCACATACAACTATAATCAAATGAGTTTGTTTTAGTTAAAACAAATTGATTTGATTGCATAGAAGTATGTAAGACTGTAAGTAGTAATACACTAATCTACACCAAATGTGGTGCATAAAAACAAAAAGAAAGCAAAACTCATACTTACACAGCTCCTCCGTCTGGGGACTTCCTGCTTCTCCTCCGCATGGTCAGCTCATCTGTTAGACGCCCACAGTGCTTCCCTGATGCATATGCCTTGGTGCTGGGTAGCGTACCTATGGATTGGATTTCAGGACATGGTACTGGTACACACACTGGGCCGAATGACAAATGTCTTGGGACTTAGGTCGAGCATATGAGCAACACAGAGCTCTTAGGACGGCACTGATTTCAGAGGTTTTGGGTGATGGATCCGCCCAGGGCAGATTCCAGATGGTCTTAAGGCTTGTTGCAGCTGCTGGTCGCACTCTGAGGCCTTAAGACTTGCATCTGCCGTAAATTCTCGAGACCTGTAACGGGCCTAGTTCTTGACATGGATTCTGATACTACAATTCACAAGTGTTGAGATATGAACCAGGCCAAAGTCGTGACAACGAGGCCCTGGGACCTGAGTCTGAGACATAAAATGTACATACCACTGCACCGGGGACACCGGGACACTTCAGAACGTACGCACTGGGTTTGCACACAGATAAACCGGGGCCACAATTGCTTGCGGGACTGCAGAAAAGCTGGAGTGAAAAAGAGAGGTTGAAACATGTTTAAAATCACCAATATCTGTTAGCATAAATTATGCGGGAAAACACATGAGAAGCTGTGACTTGGATTATTATTTCTTCATATATTTATAAATATGCACAGTGAAAATGGTGATGGTTAAATCCCCCCATGAAATTTAATTAGAGTTTGAAGTTGGCCATCTCATATCCTTGTATATAACAGTATAACAGTAGTACCACATTTTGACCACAAGATGGTGCCATTTTAACAGATAGTTGAAATGGCACCATCTTGTGGTCAAAATGTGGTAGTACTATGTGAAATACAAGGATATCAGATTTATATCACATATAGTACTACCACATTTTGACCACAAGATGGTGCCATTTCAACTATCTGTTAAAATGGCACCATCTTGTGGTCAAAATGTGGTAGTACTGTTATATACAAGTATATGAGATGGCCAACTTCAAACTCTAATTAAACTTCATGGGGGGATTTAACGTCACCATTTTCACTGTGCATATTTATGAAAGGATGTGCAAACTTTCTATAGCCAGTATGTACTTACATAGGACCACATGTACTTATAAATCTGAAATATTTTGACATCTGGAATAACACCTGATATGACAGAAAAATACAAAAAGAAAACAGCCAAGGCAGAAAGCTAGCTATTGCTGCTGTTAACTAAAGTGGATCATCGTAAACTTGATTACTAACCTAGTTATATAAATCTGAGGGACAGTCATAAAAAGCAAACATATCTATCATCATATTTAGTGAGCTAGACTGATAGTGGCTTATGAGAAAGAATGAATAAAGCATCTTGCTCCAGACAAGAAGTCCATGCAGTCGAGTCAAGGTAAATGTATTCATAGGTGTGGAAAAAACTCAACATCCATACCATTGTTACTGTAATTGTAAATTATGAGTGTTTAAATTGGAAGTTACGCAGTGTTGCATTTTACTAGTGAACTTACTCAAAATAATCCGATTTTTTTTTTCTAGGTTTAAATAATTTGACAGATAACTAGCAACAAGATACATGTATAATGGAGTATAATGTTACTTTGTAAATGGTAACCATATAAAAAGACTTTCGGTATATTTAGCAACGTGACAAGCCATAAAACGGGGGGGGCGCGTCAAGTTGCATGCCTGCTTAAACGATCTTGCTAACATTAGCTGGCTTGTTCATTCAATGGTCCCTGTCTAGCTAGTGTTCTCTACAAAGCCAGCTAACTAGTTCCATTTATCGATGCAAGCTTGGTTAAATATATGGATATATAATTAGGTATCACACGCGAAGCATACGAAGTGCTATTTTCAAAAGTTGGAGTTAGCTGGTAGACATTACATAGTTAACTTTGTCTTGCTACAAAATAAGTAATTACCTTTCTGTAGCACTGTACGGTGGAAGAATGTTTACGAGTTGCAGATGTACACCACATGGCCTTTCGACAATGGTTTATTCGGGAAATGAAGTCAAAGGTCTCGTCGGCTTCAGTAATCGCGTCTTGTTATTGACAACATATCCCATAAGCGCTTTCAAAAAAAACATAATAACATTGCGTCACGGTTGATCAAACCATGTTAACTGGAGTTTCATTTTGGCTGTGTCCGAATACGACCCCTACACACTTTTGGGTACGCGTCCACTTCGTCAAAAAAGCTTTTGAGTGTGCGATTTTTCTCACAAATGGGGGCACTTAAATTACCAAAACGAACCCCTTATTTCCGGGGTGTTGTTGAGGGAATTCAGGAGCACACTCGCCTGCAGAATTGTGCACTCATCCAACAATTTCAGCAAGTAACCCGGAAGTAAAAACGTAATATACATAGAGCGTTTATTCGCATAACTATGGCAGAGATTACTGACTATGGTACAAGAGTGAGTCATATCCACAGAACTATATACTATATGTCAGTTAATATTCCTGATATTTAAGCAGTTGATTCCTATTCGATCGTATGTTGCTATCAGCTAATTTAGCAGCTTAGCAATCAGTTCTGTAGGCTATCGTGCTGTGTGTGTTAACGTTAATAAACTTTTAGCGCAAAACTGTGTTGTCCATATGACTTTGAATGTATGGTTTGAATGTTTGAAAGCAAAGATTGCAGTGAACAATGTTGGAAATTGAAATTGTGATTACTATGCTATAGGAAATTTCATCCATAGGTTACTTTGTGCATTGTTAATTGGAAACGCGAACACAGAAAGGCTTGCTGTCGGTTACTGCATCCAAATGCAGCTCGTTTTCGTTCGTTTTCCAACCTTGTTGGGGGAAAAAAAAACTCCCCCATTAAATGAAACAAAGGTTTTCACAAAGTAGCTTACATATGTCATGCTGTTGGTTTATAATTTGCCTCCTTGTCTACTTTGTGTTCATTATGTTTATATGGTTAGCTAACATGCATACACATTCTCATTAAATATTTCAGATTACCCACAGTGCAGTTTGTGTGTTATAAAATGAAGAGGCATTTTGATTGATTTTTTTTTTTGATTGAATTGATTCAACATCAATTTGCTCATCGAGATCACGTTGTCAGAATACCGACAAATATTGAATAATCAATGTTAAATATTTACATGATATTTAAAAGTTTTAATGTTTGTTGCCATCACTGACTCACTCCATTAGCTTTCAACGTGATTTCGATGAGCAAATTGATGTTGAATCCACGTCGGAATTCCGCACTATCTGGGTAATTAAAGGGAGAAAGTTGCGCACCTCTACTGGGGAACGGGGATGAGTGCAGACACCAACCATACAGCATGGAGAGTGTATTCTTAATACCTGCACCTTGCAGACAGATATGCAGGGCGGCAGTGTAGTATAATGGTTAAGGAACTGGCCTTGTGACCGAAAGGTTGCAGGTTCGATTCCCAGATTGGACACTGCCGTTGTACCCTTGAGCAAGGTACTTAACCTGAATCACTTCAGTATATATCCAGCTGTTTAAATGGATAATATGTAAAAAAAAAAAAAAAACAATGCTCAAAAGTTGTGTAAGTCGCTCTGGATAAGAGCGTCTGCTAAATGCCTATAATGTAATTAAGGGAGGTTGTAAATTAATGATGAATGGTCTCCTCCGCATTCATTAAAGAGTGATTTTGAATTTAAAAAATATTATGTTCAAACTTTATTTGCATAGCCACCAGAGCTGTGAGCGGAGTTGAGCGAAACACTAGTTTTGAATCAAATTATTTCAATAATCTGGACAGCTCATGCTATTTCTTCACCACAACAGGAAAAGATGATAGCCGATAGCCTAAACGAATGCGATTGTTACCAATATTCAACAAAGGGATTAGTATCCACAAATTATGGAAAGTTTCTATTTTAGATTTATATAACAAGGAATACAACAAAAATACTCAAATGTATGTGTAATGCACACGTTGCCTAAAGAAAAAACTGTGTTATAGCCTAATTATAGGGACAATTACTGAAGGAAAACAGAAAAATAGTAGGCTAACTAGGTTATCACCCTTATGCATTTAGGACATGGGAAAGGAAGGAATCATGGCGACAGTGAACTTTGTCCAATAATAGCCTGCTTTAATGAATAAAATCACAACAGGTGGTCAAAGTGGGGATTTGAACATTTATAGCCACAATGTAACATAATAGCCACAATGTAAAATATAATTCACATCGCCATTAATCAGAAAGGATCTTAACCAGTTTACATCAAAATCAATGGCTTGCAGAACACCAAATTCTAAATTCCCAACCTCGCTTTTTCCATCTGCTACCTAATCGTCCCCCAGTTTAATTGGCAACAAATTGTTCTCTCCCTCTCCGTCTGGTGAGCATACTGGTGCAAAATGGCTGCCGTTGCATCATCCAGGTGAGTGCTGTACATTGGTGGTGGTTGAGGCAAGTCACCCCTCATCATTGTAAAGTGCTTTGAGTGTGAGAAAGACGCTATATAAATGCCAGGCATTATTATTATTAATTATTCATGTCCACCAGAGGGAGCCAAATTGTCCATGTCCACCAGAGGGAGCTATTCTGACTAATTGACTGAGTACCTATAATGCATTTCATCTACTATCGCACATCTGTGAATGTGTGCATATTTCGATTGACACCGTTTACTCTCAATGCTTTTTATGTGCTAACGCAATGTTTTGTGTATGTAAATATATGTGTCAACATGCCATGCAAATGCTTTGTAAGTATGTCTGTTTAGAAACAGATAAGTAACTAAATAAGTAACTAAAGAGTCAAAAAGAAGTTCAAATGAATCAGCAAACAGGTTTATTTCTGGGTACCTAATGTATGTGTTTTCCAATTAATCCATTCTGATTACCCACAATGCATTTCATGTATTATTGCAAACCATGAATGTAAGAGTATGGTATTTGAATTATATCTGAAAATGTACGCTTCAATTAATTCTCATTAAAAAGTTCAGATTACGCACAGTGCAGTTTGTGTATTGTAAAATGCAGACGAGTTTTATCAGCAGCCATACCACCATGCAATCTGCTCCTGCTGAATGGCTGAAGCTGAGCAGGTGTGGGCTTGGTTAGTACTTGGATGGGAGACCTGAGTTGTTGCTGGAAGAGATGTTGGTGGGCCAGTAGAGGGCAATCATTTCTTTAGTCAAATCTTCCCTTTGGTCAAATATGCCCCAATAGAGTGATCACCCTCAAACACATCAAGGCCACTGTGGCATAACGGTAGAGTCTTGGTCTCTGGAAGGTGAGCTTGAGGGTTCAAACCTCATTCTAGATCTTTATTCCTCATATTTTTATGATCTCAGCTTCTTCACTCCACTTCAGAGCTCACAGAACAGCTAAGGATACTTTGGCACAACGGTATTGTCTTTGTCTGTGGACACAGCACTTCAGGGTTCAAACCTCACTCTTCCCCTACATTTCTGCGGTCTCATTTTCTGTCCAAGATTGTGGCGAGAATTCAATTAAATTCAATAAACTTTAATTGTCCCCGTAGGGCAATTGAAATGGCAGCAAAAGCACATAGGTACATAAAGGTATAAAAAACAACAGAAGGGACAGGCTTTTTGAATGTTCTTTCTCCTCTCTTTTTGCATCTTCATGAATTCACTGCAGGAAAACCCAACAAAGAAGTGTAAGTTACAGCGGCTCAAAGGAATGGTTCTGGTTTAGCAACGCCAAGGTCTGGGGTTCAATCCCCATTCAGGTTTGCACAACTTTTGTCCATTGTACCATTGTACCATTGTGCCATTTAAGTTTGTAGAAAAACAAACCAAAAATGCGAAGGACTCCGTGGCGTAGGAGGTTGGACCGCACTTCACGTGGATAGAAGTCGCTGGTTCGATTCCCCGAGTGCCACACCTGAGCAATGTTGGTGGTCCCCAAGGGTGGGGGAGTCGTATGGATGCGGTGGTCCCCAAGGGTGGGGGAGTCGTATGGATGCGGTGGTCCCCAAGGGTGGGGGAGTCGTATGGATGCGGTGGTCCCCAAGGGTGGGGGAGTTGTATGAATGGGGTGTGAATGAAGGGGAAGTGGCGGTTGTGGCCCCCCCTGAAAGTTGGGAGCACAATGCAGGGGGTTATGGAACTTTTTTGGAGCAGAAACGGTTTGGCTGTAAGGCGAAAAAGTTGAGAATTCGGCCAGGCCCCACCCTCCATTAGTGCATTACTACAGACAGTATCACATACAACTATAATCAAATGAGTTTGTTTTAGTTAAAACAAATTGATTTGATTGCATAGAAGTATGTAAGACTGTAAGTAGTAATACACTAATCTACACCAAATGTGGTGCATAAAAACAAAAAGAAAGCAAAACTCATACTTACACAGCTCCTCCGTCTGGGGACTTCCTGCTTCTCCTCCGCATGGTCAGCTCATCTGTTAGACGCCCACAGTGCTTCCCTGATGCATATGCCTTGGTGCTGGGTAGCGTACCTATGGATTGGATTTCAGGACATGGTACTGGTACACACACTGGGCCGAATGACAAATGTCTTGGGACTTAGGTCGAGCATATGAGCAACACAGAGCTCTTAGGACGGCACTGATTTCAGAGGTTTTGGGTGATGGATCCGCCCAGGGCAGATTCCAGATGGTCTTAAGGCTTGTTGCAGCTGCTGGTCGCACTCTGAGGCCTTAAGACTTGCATCTGCCGTAAATTCTCGAGACCTGTAACGGGCCTAGTTCTTGACATGGATTCTGATACTACAATTCACAAGTGTTGAGATATGAACCAGGCCAAAGTCGTGACAACGAGGCCCTGGGACCTGAGTCTGAGACATAAAATGTACATACCACTGCACCGGGGACACCGGGACACTTCAGAACGTACGCACTGGGTTTGCACACAGATAAACCGGGGCCACAATTGCTTGCGGGACTGCAGAAAAGCTGGAGTGAAAAAGAGAGGTTGAAACATGTTTAAAATCACCAATATCTGTTAGCATAAATTATGCGGGAAAACACATGAGAAGCTGTGACTTGGATTATTATTTCTTCATATATTTATAAATATGCACAGTGAAAATGGTGATGGTTAAATCCCCCCATGAAATTTAATTAGAGTTTGAAGTTGGCCATCTCATATCCTTGTATATAACAGTATAACAGTAGTACCACATTTTGACCACAAGATGGTGCCATTTTAACAGATAGTTGAAATGGCACCATCTTGTGGTCAAAATGTGGTAGTACTATGTGAAATACAAGGATATCAGATTTATATCACATATAGTACTACCACATTTTGACCACAAGATGGTGCCATTTCAACTATCTGTTAAAATGGCACCATCTTGTGGTCAAAATGTGGTAGTACTGTTATATACAAGTATATGAGATGGCCAACTTCAAACTCTAATTAAACTTCATGGGGGGATTTAACGTCACCATTTTCACTGTGCATATTTATGAAAGGATGTGCAAACTTTCTATAGCCAGTATGTACTTACATAGGACCACATGTACTTATAAATCTGAAATATTTTGACATCTGGAATAACACCTGATATGACAGAAAAATACAAAAAGAAAACAGCCAAGGCAGAAAGCTAGCTATTGCTGCTGTTAACTAAAGTGGATCATCGTAAACTTGATTACTAACCTAGTTATATAAATCTGAGGGACAGTCATAAAAAGCAAACATATCTATCATCATATTTAGTGAGCTAGACTGATAGTGGCTTATGAGAAAGAATGAATAAAGCATCTTGCTCCAGACAAGAAGTCCATGCAGTCGAGTCAAGGTAAATGTATTCATAGGTGTGGAAAAAACTCAACATCCATACCATTGTTACTGTAATTGTAAATTATGAGTGTTTAAATTGGAAGTTACGCAGTGTTGCATTTTACTAGTGAACTTACTCAAAATAATCCGATTTTTTTTTTCTAGGTTTAAATAATTTGACAGATAACTAGCAACAAGATACATGTATAATGGAGTATAATGTTACTTTGTAAATGGTAACCATATAAAAAGACTTTCGGTATATTTAGCAACGTGACAAGCCATAAAACGGGGGGGGGCGCGTCAAGTTGCATGCCTGCTTAAACGATCTTGCTAACATTAGCTGGCTTGTTCATTCAATGGTCCCTGTCTAGCTAGTGTTCTCTACAAAGCCAGCTAACTAGTTCCATTTATCGATGCAAGCTTGGTTAAATATATGGATATATAATTAGGTATCACACGCGAAGCATACGAAGTGCTATTTTCAAAAGTTGGAGTTAGCTGGTAGACATTACATAGTTAACTTTGTCTTGCTACAAAATAAGTAATTACCTTTCTGTAGCACTGTACGGTGGAAGAATGTTTACGAGTTGCAGATGTACACCACATGGCCTTTCGACAATGGTTTATTCGGGAAATGAAGTCAAAGGTCTCGTCGGCTTCAGTAATCGCGTCTTGTTATTGACAACATATCCCATAAGCGCTTTCAAAAAAAACATAATAACATTGCGTCACGGTTGATCAAACCATGTTAACTGGAGTTTCATTTTGGCTGTGTCCGAATACGACCCCTACACACTTTTGGGTACGCGTCCACTTCGTCAAAAAAGCTTTTGAGTGTGCGATTTTTCTCACAAATGGGGGCACTTAAATTACCAAAACGAACCCCTTATTTCCGGGGTGTTGTTGAGGGAATTCAGGAGCACACTCGCCTGCAGAATTGTGCACTCATCCAACAATTTCAGCAAGTAACCCGGAAGTAAAAACGTAATATACATAGAGCGTTTATTCGCATAACTATGGCAGAGATTACTGACTATGGTACAAGAGTGAGTCATATCCACAGAACTATATACTATATGTCAGTTAATATTCCTGATATTTAAGCAGTTGATTCCTATTCGATCGTATGTTGCTATCAGCTAATTTAGCAGCTTAGCAAGCAGTTCTGTAGGCTATCGTGCTGTGTGTGTTAACGTTAATAAACTTTTAGCGCAAAACTGTGTTGTCCATATGACTTTGAATGTATGGTTTGAATGTTTGAAAGCAAAGATTGCAGTGAACAATGTTGGAAATTGAAATTGTGATTACTATGCTATAGGAAATTTCATCCATAGGTTACTTTGTGCATTGTTAATTGGAAACGCGAACACAGAAAGGCTTGCTGTCGGTTACTGCATCCAAATGCAGCTCGTTTTCGTTCGTTTTCCAACCTTGTTGGGGGGAAAAAAAACTCCCCCATTAAATGAAACAAAGGTTTTCACAAAGTAGCTTACATATGTCATGCTGTTGGTTTATAATTTGCCTCCTTGTCTACTTTGTGTTCATTATGTTTATATGGTTAGCTAACATGCATACACATTCTCATTAAATATTTCAGATTACCCACAGTGCAGTTTGTGTGTTATAAAATGAAGAGGCATTTTGATTGATTTTTTTTTTTGATTGAATTGATTCAACATCAATTTGCTCATCGAGATCACGTTGTCAGAATACCGACAAATATTGAATAATCAATGTTAAATATTTACATGATATTTAAAAGTTTTAATGTTTGTTGCCATCACTGACTCACTCCATTAGCTTTCAACGTGATTTCGATGAGCAAATTGATGTTGAATCCACGTCGGAATTCCGCACTATCTGGGTAATTAAAGGGAGAAAGTTGCGCACCTCTACTGGGGAACGGGGATGAGTGCAGACACCAACCATACAGCATGGAGAGTGTATTCTTAATACCTGCACCTTGCAGACAGATATGCAGGGCGGCAGTGTAGTATAATGGTTAAGGAACTGGCCTTGTGACCGAAAGGTTGCAGGTTCGATTCCCAGATTGGACACTGCCGTTGTACCCTTGAGCAAGGTACTTAACCTGAATCACTTCAGTATATATCAGCTGTTTAAATGGATAATATGTAAAAAAAAAAAAACAATGCTCAAAAGTTGTGTAAGTCGCTCTGGATAAGAGCGTCTGCTAAATGCCTATAATGTAATTAAGGGAGGTTGTAAATTAATGATGAATGGTCTCCTCCGCATTCATTAAAGAGTGATTTTGAATTTAAAAAATATTATGTTCAAACTTTATTTGCATAGCCACCAGAGCTGTGAGCGGAGTTGAGCGAAACACTAGTTTTGAATCAAATTATTTCAATAATCTGGACAGCTCATGCTATTTCTTCACCACAACAGGAAAAGATGATAGCCGATAGCCTAAACGAATGCGATTGTTACCAATATTCAACAAAGGGATTAGTATCCACAAATTATGGAAAGTTTCTATTTTAGATTTATATAACAAGGAATACAACAAAAATACTCAAATGTATGTGTAATGCACACGTTGCCTAAAGAAAAAACTGTGTTATAGCCTAATTATAGGGACAATTACTGAAGGAAAACAGAAAAATAGTAGGCTAACTAGGTTATCACCCTTATGCATTTAGGACATGGGAAAGGAAGGAATCATGGCGACAGTGAACTTTGTCCAATAATAGCCTGCTTTAATTAATAAAATCACAACAGGTGGTCAAAGTGGGGATTTGAACATTTATAGCCACAATGTAACATAATAGCCACAATGTAAAATATAATTCACATCGCCATTAATCAGAAAGGATCTTAACCAGTTTACATCAAAATCAATGGCTTGCAGAACACCAAATTCTAAATTCCCAACCTCGCTTTTTCCATCTGCTACCTAATCGTCCCCCAGTTTAATTGGCAACAAATTGTTCTCTCCCTCTCCGTCTGGTGAGCATACTGGTGCAAAATGGCTGCCGTTGCATCATCCAGGTGAGTGCTGTACATTGGTGGTGGTTGAGGCAAGTCACCCCTCATCATTGTAAAGTGCTTTGAGTGTGAGAAAGACGCTATATAAATGCCAGGCATTATTATTATTAATTATTCATGTCCACCAGAGGGAGCCAAATTGTCCATGTCCACCAGAGGGAGCTATTCTGACTAATTGACTGAGTACCTATAATGCATTTCATCTACTATCGCACATCTGTGAATGTGTGCATATTTCGATTGACACCGTTTACTCTCAATGCTTTTTATGTGCTAACGCAATGTTTTGTGTATGTAAATATATGTGTCAACATGCCATGCAAATGCTTTGTAAGTATGTCTGTTTAGAAACAGATAAGTAACTAAATAAGTAACTAAAGAGTCAAAAAGAAGTTCAAATGAATCAGCAAACAGGTTTATTTCTGGGTACCTAATGTATGTGTTTTCCAATTAATCCATTCTGATTACCCACAATGCATTTCATGTATTATTGCAAACCATGAATGTAAGAGTATGGTATTTGAATTATATCTGAAAATGTACGCTTCAATTAATTCTCATTAAAAAGTTCAGATTACGCACAGTGCAGTTTGTGTATTGTAAAATGCAGACGAGTTTTATCAGCAGCCATACCACCATGCAATCTGCTCCTGCTGAATGGCTGAAGCTGAGCAGGTGTGGGCTTGGTTAGTATTTGGATGGGAGACCTGAGTTGTTGCTGGAAGAGATGTTGGTGGGCCAGTAGAGGGCAATCATTTCTTTAGTCAAATCTTCCCTTTGGTCAAATATGCCCCAATAGAGTGATCACCCTCAAACACATCAAGGCCACTGTGGCATAACGGTAGAGTCTTGGTCTCTGGAAGGTGAGCTTGAGGGTTCAAACCTCATTCTAGATCTTTATTCCTCATATTTTTATGATCTCAGCTTCTTCACTCCACTTCAGAGCTCACAGAACAGCTAAGGATACTTTGGCACAACGGTATTGTCTTTGTCTGTGGACACAGCACTTCAGGGTTCAAACCTCACTCTTCCCCTACATTTCTGCGGTCTCATTTTCTGTCCAAGATTGTGGCGAGAATTCAATTAAATTCAATAAACTTTAATTGTCCCCGTAGGGCAATTGAAATGGCAGCAAAAGCACATAGGTACATAAAGGTATAAAAAACAACAGAAGGGACAGGCTTTTTGAATGTTCTTTCTCCTCTCTTTTTGCATCTTCATGAATTCACTGCAGGAAAACCCAACAAAGAAGTGTAAGTTACAGCGGCTCAAAGGAATGGTTCTGGTTTAGCAACGCCAAGGTCTGGGGTTCAATCCCCATTCAGGTTTGCACAACTTTTGTCCATTGTACCATTGTACCATTGTGCCATTTAAGTTTGTAGAAAAACAAACCAAAAATGCGAAGGACTCCGTGGCGTAGGAGGTTGGACCGCACTTCACGTGGATAGAAGTCGCTGGTTCGATTCCCCGAGTGCCACACCTGAGCAATGTTGGTGGTCCCCAAGGGTGGGGGAGTCGTATGGATGCGGTGGTCCCCAAGGGTGGGGGAGTCGTATGGATGCGGTGGTCCCCAAGGGTGGGGGAGTTGTATGAATGGGGTGTGAATGAAGGGGAAGTGGCGGTTGTGGCCCCCCCTGAAAGTTGGGAGCACAATGCAGGGGTTATGGAACTTTTTTGGAGCAGAAACGGTTTGGCTGTAAGGCGAAAAAGTTGAGAATTCGGCCAGGCCCCACCCTCCATTAGTGCATTACTACAGACAGTATCACATACAACTATAATCAAATTAGTTTGTTTTAGTTAAAACAAATTGATTTGATTGCATAGAAGTATGTAAGACTGTAAGTAGTAATACACTAATCTACACCAAATGTGGTGCATAAAAACAAAAAGAAAGCAAAACTCATACTTACACAGCTCCTCCGTCTGGGGACTTCCTGCTTCTCCTCCGCATGGTCAGCTCATCTGTTAGACGCCCACAGTGCTTCCCTGATGCATATGCCTTGGTGCTGGGTAGCGTACCTATGGATTGGATTTCAGGACATGGTACTGGTACACACACTGGGCCGAATGACAAATGTCTTGGGACTTAGGTCGAGCATATGAGCAACACAGAGCTCTTAGGACGGCACTGATTTCAGAGGTTTTGGGTGATGGATCCGCCCAGGGCAGATTCCAGATGGTCTTAAGGCTTGTTGCAGCTGCTGGTCGCACTCTGAGGCCTTAAGACTTGCATCTGCCGTAAATTCTCGAGACCTGTAACGGGCCTAGTTCTTGACATGGATTCTGATACTACAATTCACAAGTGTTGAGATATGAACCAGGCCAAAGTCGTGACAACGAGGCCCTGGGACCTGAGTCTGAGACATAAAATGTACATACCACTGCACCGGGGAGACCGGGACACTTCAGAACGTACGCACTGGGTTTGCACACAGATAAACCGGGGCCACAATTGCTTGCGGGACTGCAGAAAAGCTGGAGTGAAAAAGAGAGGTTGAAACATGTTTAAAATCACCAATATCTGTTAGCATAAATTATGCGGGAAAACACATGAGAAGCTGTGACTTGGATTATTATTTCTTCATATATTTATAAATATGCACAGTGAAAATGGTGATGGTTAAATCCCCCCATGAAATTTAATTAGAGTTTGAAGTTGGCCATCTCATATCCTTGTATATAACAGTATAACAGTAGTACCACATTTTGACCACAAGATGGTGCCATTTTAACAGATAGTTGAAATGGCACCATCTTGTGGTCAAAATGTGGTAGTACTATGTGAAATACAAGGATATCAGATTTATATCACATATAGTACTACCACATTTTGACCACAAGATGGTGCCATTTCAACTATCTGTTAAAATGGCACCATCTTGTGGTCAAAATGTGGTAGTACTGTTATATACAAGTATATGAGATGGCCAACTTCAAACTCTAATTAAACTTCATGGGGGGATTTAACGTCACCATTTTCACTGTGCATATTTATGAAAGGATGTGCAAACTTTCTATAGCCAGTATGTACTTACATAGGACCACATGTACTTATAAATCTGAAATATTTTGACATCTGGAATAACACCTGATATGACAGAAAAATACAAAAAGAAAACAGCCAAGGCAGAAAGCTAGCTATTGCTGCTGTTAACTAAAGTGGATCATCGTAAACTTGATTACTAACCTAGTTATATAAATCTGAGGGACAGTCATAAAAAGCAAACATATCTATCATCATATTTAGTGAGCTAGACTGATAGTGGCTTATGAGAAAGAATGAATAAAGCATCTTGCTCCAGACAAGAAGTCCATGCAGTCGAGTCAAGGTAAATGTATTCATAGGTGTGGAAAAAACTCAACATCCATACCATTGTTACTGTAATTGTAAATTATGAGTGTTTAAATTGGAAGTTACGCAGTGTTGCATTTTACTAGTGAACTTACTCAAAATAATCCGATTTTTTTTTTTCTAGGTTTAAATAATTTGACAGATAACTAGCAACAAGATACATGTATAATGGAGTATAATGTTACTTTGTAAATGGTAACCATATAAAAAGACTTTCGGTATATTTAGCAACGTGACAAGCCATAAAACGGGGGGGGGGCGCGTCAAGTTGCATGCCTGCTTAAACGATCTTGCTAACATTAGCTGGCTTGTTCATTCAATGGTCCCTGTCTAGCTAGTGTTCTCTACAAAGCCAGCTAACTAGTTCCATTTATCGATGCAAGCTTGGTTAAATATATGGATATATAATTAGGTATCACACGCGAAGCATACGAAGTGCTATTTTCAAAAGTTGGAGTTAGCTGGTAGACATTACATAGTTAACTTTGTCTTGCTACAAAATAAGTAATTACCTTTCTGTAGCACTGTACGGTGGAAGAATGTTTACGAGTTGCAGATGTACACCACATGGCCTTTCGACAATGGTTTATTCGGGAAATGAAGTCAAAGGTCTCGTCGGCTTCAGTAATCGCGTCTTGTTATTGACAACATATCCCATAAGCGCTTTCAAAAAAACATAATAACATTGCGTCACGGTTGATCAAACCATGTTAACTGGAGTTTCATTTTGGCTGTGTCCGAATACGACCCCTACACACTTTTGGGTACGCGTCCACTTCGTCAAAAAAGCTTTTGAGTGTGCGATTTTTCTCACAAATGGGGGCACTTAAATTACCAAAACGAACCCCTTATTTCCGGGGTGTTGTTGAGGGAATTCAGGAGCACACTCGCCTGCAGAATTGTGCACTCATCCAACAATTTCAGCAAGTAACCCGGAAGTAAAAACGTAATATACATAGAGCGTTTATTCGCATAACTATGGCAGAGATTACTGACTATGGTACAAGAGTGAGTCATATCCACAGAACTATATACTATATGTCAGTTAATATTCCTGATATTTAAGCAGTTGATTCCTATTCGATCGTATGTTGCTATCAGCTAATTTAGCAGCTTAGCAAGCAGTTCTGTAGGCTATCGTGCTGTGTGTGTTAACGTTAATAAACTTTTAGCGCAAAACTGTGTTGTCCATATGACTTTGAATGTATGGTTTGAATGTTTGAAAGCAAAGATTGCAGTGAACAATGTTGGAAATTGAAATTGTGATTACTATGCTATAGGAAATTTCATCCATAGGTTACTTTGTGCATTGTTAATTGGAAACGCGAACACAGAAAGGCTTGCTGTCGGTTACTGCATCCAAATGCAGCTCGTTTTCGTTCGTTTTCCAACCTTGTTGGGGGGAAAAAAAACTCCCCCATTAAATGAAACAAAGGTTTTCACAAAGTAGCTTACATATGTTATGCTGTTGGTTTATAATTTGCCTCCTTGTCTACTTTGTGTTCATTATGTTTATATGGTTAGCTAACATGCATACACATTCTCATTAAATATTTCAGATTACCCACAGTGCAGTTTGTGTGTTATAAAATGAAGAGGCATTTTGATTGATTTTTTTTTTTGATTGAATTGATTCAACATCAATTTGCTCATCGAGATCACGTTGTCAGAATACCGACAAATATTGAATAATCAAGGTTAAATATTTACATGATATTTAAAAGTTTTAATGTTTGTTGCCATCACTGACTCACTCCATTAGCTTTCAACGTGATTTCGATGAGCAAATTGATGTTGAATCCACGTCGGAATTCCGCACTATCTGGGTAATTAAAGGGAGAAAGTTGCGCACCTCTACTGGGGAACGGGGATGAGTGCAGACACCAACCATACAGCATGGAGAGTGTATTCTTAATACCTGCACCTTGCAGACAGATATGCAGGGCGGCAGTGTAGTATAATGGTTAAGGAACTGGCCTTGTGACCGAAAGGTTGCAGGTTCGATTCCCAGATTGGACACTGCCGTTGTACCCTTGAGCAAGGTACTTAACCTGAATCACTTCAGTATATATCCAGCTGTTTAAATGGATAATATGTAAAAAAAAAAAAAACAATGCTCAAAAGTTGTGTAAGTCGCTCTGGATAAGAGCGTCTGCTAAATGCCTATAATGTAATTAAGGGAGGTTGTAAATTAATGATGAATGGTCTCCTCCGCATTCATTAAAGAGTGATTTTGAATTTAAAAAATATTATGTTCAAACTTTATTTGCATAGCCACCAGAGCGTGTGAGCGGAGTTGAGCGAAACACTAGTTTTGAATCAAATTATTTCAATAATCTGGACAGCTCATGCTATTTCTTCACCACAACAGGAAAAGATGATAGCCGATAGCCTAAACGAATGCGATTGTTACCAATATTCAACAAAGGGATTAGTATCCACAAATTATGGAAAGTTTCTATTTTAGATTTATATAACAAGGAATACAACAAAAATACTCAAATGTATGTGTAATGCACACGTTGCCTAAAGAAAAAACTGTGTTATAGCCTAATTATAGGGACAATTACTGAAGGAAAACAGAAAAATAGTAGGCTAACTAGGTTATCACCCTTATGCATTTAGGACATGGGAAAGGAAGGAATCATGGCGACAGTGAACTTTGTCCAATAATAGCCTGCTTTAATGAATAAAATCACAACAGGTGGTCAAAGTGGGGATTTGAACATTTATAGCCACAATGTAACATAATAGCCACAATGTAAAATATAATTCACATCGCCATTAATCAGAAAGGATCTTAACCAGTTTACATCAAAATCAATGGCTTGCAGAACACCAAATTCTAAATTCCCAACCTCGCTTTTTCCATCTGCTACCTAATCGTCCCCCAGTTTAATTGGCAACAAATTGTTCTCTCCCTCTCCGTCTGGTGAGCATACTGGTGCAAAATGGCTGCCGTTGCATCATCCAGGTGAGTGCTGTACATTGGTGGTGGTTGAGGCAAGTCACCCCTCATCATTGTAAAGTGCTTTGAGTGTGAGAAAGACGCTATATAAATGCCAGGCATTATTATTATTAATTATTCATGTCCACCAGAGGGAGCCAAATTGTCCATGTCCACCAGAGGGAGCTATTCTGACTAATTGACTGAGTACCTATAATGCATTTCATCTACTATCGCACATCTGTGAATGTGTGCATATTTCGATTGACACCGTTTACTCTCAATGCTTTTTATGTGCTAACGCAATGTTTTGTGTATGTAAATATATGTGTCAACATGCCATGCAAATGCTTTGTAAGTATGTCTGTTTAGAAACAGATAAGTAACTAAATAAGTAACTAAAGAGTCAAAAAGAAGTTCAAATGAATCAGCAAACAGGTTTATTTCTGGGTACCTAATGTATGTGTTTTCCAATTAATCCATTCTGATTACCCACAATGCATTTCATGTATTATTGCAAACCATGAATGTAAGAGTATGGTATTTGAATTATATCTGAAAATGTACGCTTCAATTAATTCTCATTAAAAAGTTCAGATTACGCACAGTGCAGTTTGTGTATTGTAAAATGCAGACGAGTTTTATCAGCAGCCATACCACCATGCAATCTGCTCCTGCTGAATGGCTGAAGCTGAGCAGGTGTGGGCTTGGTTAGTACTTGGATGGGAGACCTGAGTTGTTGCTGGAAGAGATGTTGGTGGGCCAGTAGAGGGCAATCATTTCTTTAGTCAAATCTTCCCTTTGGTCAAATATGCCCCAATAGAGTGATCACCCTCAAACACATCAAGGCCACTGTGGCATAACGGTAGAGTCTTGGTCTCTGGAAGGTGAGCTTGAGGGTTCAAACCTCATTCTAGATCTTTATTCCTCATATTTTTATGATCTCAGCTTCTTCACTCCACTTCAGAGCTCACAGAACAGCTAAGGATACTTTGGCACAACGGTATTGTCTTTGTCTGTGGACACAGCACTTCAGGGTTCAAACCTCACTCTTCCCCTACATTTCTGCGGTCTCATTTTCTGTCCAAGATTGTGGCGAGAATTCAATTAAATTCAATAAACTTTAATTGTCCCCGTAGGGCAATTGAAATGGCAGCAAAAGCACATAGGTACATAAAGGTATAAAAAACAACAGAAGGGACAGGCTTTTTGAATGTTCTTTCTCCTCTCTTTTTGCATCTTCATGAATTCACTGCAGGAAAACCCAACAAAGAAGTGTAAGTTACAGCGGCTCAAAGGAATGGTTCTGGTTTAGCAACGCCAAGGTCTGGGGTTCAATCCCCATTCAGGTTTGCACAACTTTTGTCCATTGTACCATTGTACCATTGTGCCATTTAAGTTTGTAGAAAAACAAACCAAAAATGCGAAGGACTCCGTGGCGTAGGAGGTTGGACCGCACTTCACGTGGATAGAAGTCGCTGGTTCGATTCCCCGAGTGCCACACCTGAGCAATGTTGGTGGTCCCCAAGGGTGGGGGAGTCGTATGGATGCGGTGGTCCCCAAGGGTGGGGGAGTCGTATGGATGCGGTGGTCCCCAAGGGTGGGGGAGTCGTATGGATGCGGTGGTCCCCAAGGGTGGGGGAGTTGTATGAATGGGGTGTGAATGAAGGGGAAGTGGCGGTTGTGGCCCCCCCTGAAAGTTGGGAGCACAATGCAGGGGTTATGGAACTTTTTTGGAGCAGAAACGGTTTGGCTGTAAGGCGAAAAAGTTGAGAATTCGGCCAGGCCCCACCCTCCATTAGTGCATTACTACAGACAGTATCACATACAACTATAATCAAATTAGTTTGTTTTAGTTAAAACAAATTGATTTGATTGCATAGAAGTATGTAAGACTGTAAGTAGTAATACACTAATCTACACCAAATGTGGTGCATAAAAACAAAAAGAAAGCAAAACTCATACTTACACAGCTCCTCCGTCTGGGGACTTCCTGCTTCTCCTCCGCATGGTCAGCTCATCTGTTAGACGCCCACAGTGCTTCCCTGATGCATATGCCTTGGTGCTGGGTAGCGTACCTATGGATTGGATTTCAGGACATGGTACTGGTACACACACTGGGCCGAATGACAAATGTCTTGGGACTTAGGTCGAGCATATGAGCAACACAGAGCTCTTAGGACGGCACTGATTTCAGAGGTTTTGGGTGATGGATCCGCCCAGGGCAGATTCCAGATGGTCTTAAGGCTTGTTGCAGCTGCTGGTCGCACTCTGAGGCCTTAAGACTTGCATCTGCCGTAAATTCTCGAGACCTGTAACGGGCCTAGTTCTTGACATGGATTCTGATACTACAATTCACAAGTGTTGAGATATGAACCAGGCCAAAGTCGTGACAACGAGGCCCTGGGACCTGAGTCTGAGACATAAAATGTACATACCACTGCACCGGGGAGACCGGGACACTTCAGAACGTACGCACTGGGTTTGCACACAGATAAACCGGGGCCACAATTGCTTGCGGGACTGCAGAAAAGCTGGAGTGAAAAAGAGAGGTTGAAACATGTTTAAAATCACCAATATCTGTTAGCATAAATTATGCGGGGAAAACACATGAGAAGCTGTGACTTGGATTATTATTCTTCATATATTTATAAATATGCACAGTGAAAATGGTGATGGTTAAATCCCCCCATGAAATTTAATTAGAGTTTGAAGTTGGCCATCTCATATCCTTGTATATAACAGTATAACAGTAGTACCACATTTTGACCACAAGATGGTGCCATTTTAACAGATAGTTGAAATGGCACCATCTTGTGGTCAAAATGTGGTAGTACTATGTGAAATACAAGGATATCAGATTTATATCACATATAGTACTACCACATTTTGACCACAAGATGGTGCCATTTCAACTATCTGTTAAAATGGCACCATCTTGTGGTCAAAAATGTGGTAGTACTGTTATATACAAGTATATGAGATGGCCAACTTCAAACTCTAATTAAACTTCATGGGGGGATTTAACGTCACCATTTTCACTGTGCATATTTATGAAAGGATGTGCAAACTTTCTATAGCCAGTATGTACTTACATAGGACCACATGTACTTATAAATCTGAAATATTTTGACATCTGGAATAACACCTGATATGACAGAAAAATACAAAAAGAAAACAGCCAAGGCAGAAAGCTAGCTATTGCTGCTGTTAACTAAAGTGGATCATCGTAAACTTGATTACTAACCTAGTTATATAAATCTGAGGGACAGTCATAAAAAGCAAACATATCTATCATCATATTTAGTGAGCTAGACTGATAGTGGCTTATGAGAAAGAATGAATAAAGCATCTTGCTCCAGACAAGAAGTCCATGCAGTCGAGTCAAGGTAAATGTATTCATAGGTGTGGAAAAAACTCAACATCCATACCATTGTTACTGTAATTGTAAATTATGAGTGTTTAAATTGGAAGTTACGCAGTGTTGCATTTTACTAGTGAACTTACTCAAAATAATCCGATTTTTTTTTTTCTAGGTTTAAATAATTTGACAGATAACTAGCAACAAGATACATGTATAATGGAGTATAATGTTACTTTGTAAATGGTAACCATATAAAAAGACTTTCGGTATATTTAGCAACGTGACAAGCCATAAAACGGGGGGGGGCGCGTCAAGTTGCATGCCTGCTTAAACGATCTTGCTAACATTAGCTGGCTTGTTCATTCAATGGTCCCTGTCTAGCTAGTGTTCTCTACAAAGCCAGCTAACTAGTTCCATTTATCGATGCAAGCTTGGTTAAATATATGGATATATAATTAGGTATCACACGCGAAGCATACGAAGTGCTATTTTCAAAAGTTGGAGTTAGCTGGTAGACATTACATAGTTAACTTTGTCTTGCTACAAAATAAGTAATTACCTTTCTGTAGCACTGTACGGTGGAAGAATGTTTACGAGTTGCAGATGTACACCACATGGCCTTTCGACAATGGTTTATTCGGGAAATGAAGTCAAAGGTCTCGTCGGCTTCAGTAATCGCGTCTTGTTATTGACAACATATCCCATAAGCGCTTTCAAAAAAACATAATAACATTGCGTCACGGTTGATCAAACCATGTTAACTGGAGTTTCATTTTGGCTGTGTCCGAATACGACCCCTACACACTTTTGGGTACGCGTCCACTTCGTCAAAAAAGCTTTTGAGTGTGCGATTTTTCTCACAAATGGGGGCACTTAAATTACCAAAACGAACCCCTTATTTCCGGGGTGTTGAGGGAATTCAGGAGCACACTCGCCTGCAGAATTGTGCACTCATCCAACAATTTCAGCAAGTAACCCGGAAGTAAAAACGTAATATACATAGAGCGTTTATTCGCATAACTATGGCAGAGATTACTGACTATGGTACAAGAGTGAGTCATATCCACAGAACTATATACTATATGTCAGTTAATATTCCTGATATTTAAGCAGTTGATTCCTATTCGATCGTATGTTGCTATCAGCTAATTTAGCAGCTTAGCAAGCAGTTCTGTAGGCTATCGTGCTGTGTGTGTTAACGTTAATAAACTTTTAGCGCAAAACTGTGTTGTCCATATGACTTTGAATGTATGGTTTGAATGTTTGAAAGCAAAGATTGCAGTGAACAATGTTGGAAATTGAAATTGTGATTACTATGCTATAGGAAATTTCATCCATAGGTTACTTTGTGCATTGTTAATTGGAAACGCGAACACAGAAAGGCTTGCTGTCGGTTACTGCATCCAAATGCAGCTCGTTTTCGTTCGTTTTCCAACCTTGTTGGGGGGAAAAAAAACTCCCCCATTAAATGAAACAAAGGTTTTCACAAAGTAGCTTACATATGTTATTCTGTTGGTTTATAATTTGCCTCCTTGTCTACTTTGTGTTCATTATGTTTATATGGTTAGCTAACATGCATACACATTCTCATTAAATATTTCAGATTACCCACAGTGCAGTTTGTGTGTTATAAAATGAAGAGGCATTTTGATTGATTTTTTTTTTTGATTGAATTGATTCAACATCAATTTGCTCATCGAGATCACGTTGTCAGAATACCGACAAATATTGAATAATCAAGGTTAAATATTTACATGATATTTAAAAGTTTTAATGTTTGTTGCCATCACTGACTCACTCCATTAGCTTTCAACGTGATTTCGATGAGCAAATTGATGTTGAATCCACGTCGGAATTCCGCACTATCTGGGTAATTAAAGGGAGAAAGTTGCGCACCTCTACTGGGGAACGGGGATGAGTGCAGACACCAACCATACAGCATGGAGAGTGTATTCTTAATACCTGCACCTTGCAGACAGATATGCAGGGCGGCAGTGTAGTATAATGGTTAAGGAACTGGCCTTGTGACCGAAAGGTTGCAGGTTCGATTCCCAGATTGGACACTGCCGTTGTACCCTTGAGCAAGGTACTTAACCTGAATCACTTCAGTATATATCCAGCTGTTTAAATGGATAATATGTAAAAAAAAAAAAACAATGCTCAAAAGTTGTGTAAGTCGCTCTGGATAAGAGCATCTGCTAAATGCCTATAATGTAATTAAGGGAGGTTGTAAATTAATGATGAATGGTCTCCTCCGCATTCATTAAAGAGTGATTTTGAATTTAAAAAATATTATGTTCAAACTTTATTTGCATAGCCACCAGAGCGTGTGAGCGGAGTTGAGCGAAACACTAGTTTTGAATCAAATTATTTCAATAATCTGGACAGCTCATGCTATTTCTTCACCACAACAGGAAAAGATGATAGCCGATAGCCTAAACGAATGCGATTGTTACCAATATTCAACAAAGGGATTAGTATCCACAAATTATGGAAAGTTTCTATTTTAGATTTATATAACAAGGAATACAACAAAAATACTCAAATGTATGTGTAATGCACACGTTGCCTAAAGAAAAAACTGTGTTATAGCCTAATTATAGGGACAATTACTGAAGGAAAACAGAAAAATAGTAGGCTAACTAGGTTATCACCCTTATGCATTTAGGACATGGGAAAGGAAGGAATCATGGCGACAGTGAACTTTGTCCAATAATAGCCTGCTTTAATGAATAAAATCACAACAGGTGGTCAAAGTGGGGATTTGAACATTTATAGCCACAATGTAACATAATAGCCACAATGTAAAATATAATTCACATCGCCATTAATCAGAAAGGATCTTAACCAGTTTACATCAAAATCAATGGCTTGCAGAACACCAAATTCTAAATTCCCAACCTCGCTTTTTCCATCTGCTACCTAATCGTCCCCCAGTTTAATTGGCAACAAATTGTTCTCTCCCTCTCCGTCTGGTGAGCATACTGGTGCAAAATGGCTGCCGTTGCATCATCCAGGTGAGTGCTGTACATTGGTGGTGGTTGAGGCAAGTCACCCCTCATCATTGTAAAGTGCTTTGAGTGTGAGAAAGACGCTATATAAATGCCAGGCATTATTATTATTAATTATTCATGTCCACCAGAGGGAGCCAAATTGTCCATGTCCACCAGAGGGAGCTATTCTGACTAATTGACTGAGTACCTATAATGCATTTCATCTACTATCGCACATCTGTGAATGTGTGCATATTTCGATTGACACCGTTTACTCTCAATGCTTTTTATGTGCTAACGCAATGTTTTGTGTATGTAAATATATGTGTCAACATGCCATGCAAATGCTTTGTAAGTATGTCTGTTTAGAAACAGATAAGTAACTAAATAAGTAACTAAAGAGTCAAAAAGAAGTTCAAATGAATCAGCAAACAGGTTTATTTCTGGGTACCTAATGTATGTGTTTTCCAATTAATCCATTCTGATTACCCACAATGCATTTCATGTATTATTGCAAACCATGAATGTAAGAGTATGGTATTTGAATTATATCTGAAAATGTACGCTTCAATTAATTCTCATTAAAAAGTTCAGATTACGCACAGTGCAGTTTGTGTATTGTAAAATGCAGACGAGTTTTATCAGCAGCCATACCACCATGCAATCTGCTCCTGCTGAATGGCTGAAGCTGAGCAGGTGTGGGCTTGGTTAGTACTTGGATGGGAGACCTGAGTTGTTGCTGGAAGAGATGTTGGTGGGCCAGTAGAGGGCAATCATTTCTTTAGTCAAATCTTCCCTTTGGTCAAATATGCCCCAATAGAGTGATCACCCTCAAACACATCAAGGCCACTGTGGCATAACGGTAGAGTCTTGGTCTCTGGAAGGTGAGCTTGAGGGTTCAAACCTCATTCTAGATCTTTATTCCTCATATTTTTATGATCTCAGCTTCTTCACTCCACTTCAGAGCTCACAGAACAGCTAAGGATACTTTGGCACAACGGTATTGTCTTTGTCTGTGGACACAGCACTTCAGGGTTCAAACCTCACTCTTCCCCTACATTTCTGCGGTCTCATTTTCTGTCCAAGATTGTGGCGAGAATTCAATTAAATTCAATAAACTTTAATTGTCCCCGTAGGGCAATTGAAATGGCAGCAAAAGCACATAGGTACATAAAGGTATAAAAAACAACAGAAGGGACAGGCTTTTTGAATGTTCTTTCTCCTCTCTTTTTGCATCTTCATGAATTCACTGCAGGAAAACCCAACAAAGAAGTGTAAGTTACAGCGGCTCAAAGGAATGGTTCTGGTTTAGCAACGCCAAGGTCTGGGGTTCAATCCCCATTCAGGTTTGCACAACTTTTGTCCATTGTACCATTGTACCATTGTGCCATTTAAGTTTGTAGAAAAACAAACCAAAAATGCGAAGGACTCCGTGGCGTAGGAGGTTGGACCGCACTTCACGTGGATAGAAGTCGCTGGTTCGATTCCCCGAGTGCCACACCTGAGCAATGTTGGTGGTCCCCAAGGGTGGGGGAGTCGTATGGATGCGGTGGTCCCCAAGGGTGGGGGAGTCGTATGGATGCGGTGGTCCCCAAGGGTGGGGGAGTTGTATGAATGGGGTGTGAATGAAGGGGAAGTGGCGGTTGTGGCCCCCCCCTGAAAGTTGGGAGCACAATGCAGGGGTTATGGAACTTTTTTGGAGCAGAAACGGTTTGGCTGTAAGGCGAAAAAGTTGAGAATTCGGCCAGGCCCCACCCTCCATTAGTGCATTACTACAGACAGTATCACATACAACTATAATCAAATTAGTTTGTTTTAGTTAAAACAAATTGATTTGATTGCATAGAAGTATGTAAGACTGTAAGTAGTAATACACTAATCTACACCAAATGTGGTGCATAAAAACAAAAAGAAAGCAAAACTCATACTTACACAGCTCCTCCGTCTGGGGACTTCCTGCTTCTCCTCCGCATGGTCAGCTCATCTGTTAGACGCCCACAGTGCTTCCCTGATGCATATGCCTTGGTGCTGGGTAGCGTACCTATGGATTGGATTTCAGGACATGGTACTGGTACACACACTGGGCCGAATGACAAATGTCTTGGGACTTAGGTCGAGCATATGAGCAACACAGAGCTCTTAGGACGGCACTGATTTCAGAGGTTTTGGGTGATGGATCCGCCCAGGGCAGATTCCAGATGGTCTTAAGGCTTGTTGCAGCTGCTGGTCGCACTCTGAGGCCTTAAGACTTGCATCTGCCGTAAATTCTCGAGACCTGTAACGGGCCTAGTTCTTGACATGGATTCTGATACTACAATTCACAAGTGTTGAGATATGAACCAGGCCAAAGTCGTGACAACGAGGCCCTGGGACCTGAGTCTGAGACATAAAATGTACATACCACTGCACCGGGGAGACCGGGACACTTCAGAACGTACGCACTGGGTTTGCACACAGATAAACCGGGGCCACAATTGCTTGCGGGACTGCAGAAAAGCTGGAGTGAAAAAGAGAGGTTGAAACATGTTTAAAATCACCAATATCTGTTAGCATAAATTATGCGGGAAAACACATGAGAAGCTGTGACTTGGATTATTATTTCTTCATATATTTATAAATATGCACAGTGAAAATGGTGATGGTTAAATCCCCCCATGAAATTTAATTAGAGTTTGAAGTTGGCCATCTCATATCCTTGTATATAACAGTATAACAGTAGTACCACATTTTGACCACAAGATGGTGCCATTTTAACAGATAGTTGAAATGGCACCATCTTGTGGTCAAAATCTGGTAGTACTATGTGAAATACAAGGATATCAGATTTATATCACATATAGTACTACCACATTTTGACCACAAGATGGTGCCATTTCAACTATCTGTTAAAATGGCACCATCTTGTGGTCAAAATGTGGTAGTACTGTTATATACAAGTATATGAGATGGCCAACTTCAAACTCTAATTAAACTTCATGGGGGGATTTAACGTCACCATTTTCACTGTGCATATTTATGAAAGGATGTGCAAACTTTCTATAGCCAGTATGTACTTACATAGGACCACATGTACTTATAAATCTGAAATATTTTGACATCTGGAATAACACCTGATATGACAGAAAAATACAAAAAGAAAACAGCCAAGGCAGAAAGCTAGCTATTGCTGCTGTTAACTAAAGTGGATCATCGTAAACTTGATTACTAACCTAGTTATATAAATCTGAGGGACAGTCATAAAAAGCAAACATATCTATCATCATATTTAGTGAGCTAGACTGATAGTGGCTTATGAGAAAGAATGAATAAAGCATCTTGCTCCAGACAAGAAGTCCATGCAGTCGAGTCAAGGTAAATGTATTCATAGGTGTGGAAAAAACTCAACATCCATACCATTGTTACTGTAATTGTAAATTATGAGTGTTTAAATTGGAAGTTACGCAGTGTTGCATTTTACTAGTGAACTTACTCAAAATAATCCGATTTTTTTTTTTCTAGGTTTAAATAATTTGACAGATAACTAGCAACAAGATACATGTATAATGGAGTATAATGTTACTTTGTAAATGGTAACCATATAAAAAGACTTTCGGTATATTTAGCAACGTGACAAGCCATAAAACGGGGGGGGGGGGGGGGGGCGCGTCAAGTTGCATGCCTGCTTAAACGATCTTGCTAACATTAGCTGGCTTGTTCATTCAATGGTCCCTGTCTAGCTAGTGTTCTCTACAAAGCCAGCTAACTAGTTCCATTTATCGATGCAAGCTTGGTTAAATATATGGATATATAATTAGGTATCACACGCGAAGCATACGAAGTGCTATTTTCAAAAGTTGGAGTTAGCTGGTAGACATTACATAGTTAACTTTGTCTTGCTACAAAATAAGTAATTACCTTTCTGTAGCACTGTACGGTGGAAGAATGTTTACGAGTTGCAGATGTACACCACATGGCCTTTCGACAATGGTTTATTCGGGAAATGAAGTCAAAGGTCTCGTCGGCTTCAGTAATCGCGTCTTGTTATTGACAACATATCCCATAAGCGCTTTCAAAAAAACATAATAACATTGCGTCACGGTTGATCAAACCATGTTAACTGGAGTTTCATTTTGGCTGTGTCCGAATACGACCCCTACACACTTTTGGGTACGCGTCCACTTCGTCAAAAAAGCTTTTGAGTGTGCGATTTTTCTCACAAATGGGGGCACTTAAATTACCAAAACGAACCCCTTATTTCCGGGGTGTTGTTGAGGGAATTCAGGAGCACACTCGCCTGCAGAATTGTGCACTCATCCAACAATTTCAGCAAGTAACCCGGAAGTAAAAACGTAATATACATAGAGCGTTTATTCGCATAACTATGGCAGAGATTACTGACTATGGTACAAGAGTGAGTCATATCCACAGAACTATATACTATATGTCAGTTAATATTCCTGATATTTAAGCAGTTGATTCCTATTCGATCGTATGTTGCTATCAGCTAATTTAGCAGCTTAGCAAGCAGTTCTGTAGGCTATCGTGCTGTGTGTGTTAACGTTAATAAACTTTTAGCGCAAAACTGTGTTGTCCATATGACTTTGAATGTATGGTTTGAATGTTTGAAAGCAAAGATTGCAGTGAACAATGTTGGAAATTGAAATTGTGATTACTATGCTATAGGAAATTTCATCCATAGGTTACTTTGTGCATTGTTAATTGGAAACGCGAACACAGAAAGGCTTGCTGTCGGTTACTGCATCCAAATGCAGCTCGTTTTCGTTCGTTTTCCAACCTTGTTGGGGGGAAAAAAAACTCCCCCATTAAATGAAACAAAGGTTTTCACAAAGTAGCTTACATATGTTATGCTGTTGGTTTATAATTTGCCTCCTTGTCTACTTTGTGTTCATTATGTTTATATGGTTAGCTAACATGCATACACATTCTCATTAAATATTTCAGATTACCCACAGTGCAGTTTGTGTGTTATAAAATGAAGAGGCATTTTGATTGATTTTTTTTTTTGATTGAATTGATTCAACATCAATTTGCTCATCGAGATCACGTTGTCAGAATACCGACAAATATTGAATAATCAAGGTTAAATATTTACATGATATTTAAAAGTTTTAATGTTTGTTGCCATCACTGACTCACTCCATTAGCTTTCAACGTGATTTCGATGAGCAAATTGATGTTGAATCCACGTCGGAATTCCGCACTATCTGGGTAATTAAAGGGAGAAAGTTGCGCACCTCTACTGGGGAACGGGGATGAGTGCAGACACCAACCATACAGCATGGAGAGTGTATTCTTAATACCTGCACCTTGCAGACAGATATGCAGGGCGGCAGTGTAGTATAATGGTTAAGGAACTGGCCTTGTGACCGAAAGGTTGCAGGTTCGATTCCCAGATTGGACACTGCCGTTGTACCCTTGAGCAAGGTACTTAACCTGAATCACTTCAGTATATATCCAGCTGTTTAAATGGATAATATGTAAAAAAAAAAAAACAATGCTCAAAAGTTGTGTAAGTCGCTCTGGATAAGAGCATCTGCTAAATGCCTATAATGTAATTAAGGGAGGTTGTAAATTAATGATGAATGGTCTCCTCCGCATTCATTAAAGAGTGATTTTGAATTTAAAAAATATTATGTTCAAACTTTATTTGCATAGCCACCAGAGCGTGTGAGCGGAGTTGAGCGAAACACTAGTTTTGAATCAAATTATTTCAATAATCTGGACAGCTCATGCTATTTCTTCACCACAACAGGAAAAGATGATAGCCGATAGCCTAAACGAATGCGATTGTTACCAATATTCAACAAAGGGATTAGTATCCACAAATTATGGAAAGTTTCTATTTTAGATTTATATAACAAGGAATACAACAAAAATACTCAAATGTATGTGTAATGCACACGTTGCCTAAAGAAAAAACTGTGTTATAGCCTAATTATAGGGACAATTACTGAAGGAAAACAGAAAAATAGTAGGCTAACTAGGTTATCACCCTTATGCATTTAGGACATGGGAAAGGAAGGAATCATGGCGACAGTGAACTTTGTCCAATAATAGCCTGCTTTAATGAATAAAATCACAACAGGTGGTCAAAGTGGGGATTTGAACATTTATAGCCACAATGTAACATAATAGCCACAATGTAAAATATAATTCACATCGCCATTAATCAGAAAGGATCTTAACCAGTTTACATCAAAATCAATGGCTTGCAGAACACCAAATTCTAAATTCCCAACCTCGCTTTTTCCATCTGCTACCTAATCGTCCCCCAGTTTAATTGGCAACAAATTGTTCTCTCCCTCTCCGTCTGGTGAGCATACTGGTGCAAAATGGCTGCCGTTGCATCATCCAGGTGAGTGCTGTACATTGGTGGTGGTTGAGGCAAGTCACCCCTCATCATTGTAAAGTGCTTTGAGTGTGAGAAAGACGCTATATAAATGCCAGGCATTATTATTATTAATTATTCATGTCCACCAGAGGGAGCCAAATTGTCCATGTCCACCAGAGGGAGCTATTCTGACTAATTGACTGAGTACCTATAATGCATTTCATCTACTATCGCACATCTGTGAATGTGTGCATATTTCGATTGACACCGTTTACTCTCAATGCTTTTTATGTGCTAACGCAATGTTTTGTGTATGTAAATATATGTGTCAACATGCCATGCAAATGCTTTGTAAGTATGTCTGTTTAGAAACAGATAAGTAACTAAATAAGTAACTAAAGAGTCAAAAAGAAGTTCAAATGAATCAGCAAACAGGTTTATTTCTGGGTACCTAATGTATGTGTTTTCCAATTAATCCATTCTGATTACCCACAATGCATTTCATGTATTATTGCAAACCATGAATGTAAGAGTATGGTATTTGAATTATATCTGAAAATGTACGCTTCAATTAATTCTCATTAAAAAGTTCAGATTACGCACAGTGCAGTTTGTGTATTGTAAAATGCAGACGAGTTTTATCAGCAGCCATACCACCATGCAATCTGCTCCTGCTGAATGGCTGAAGCTGAGCAGGTGTGGGCTTGGTTAGTACTTGGATGGGAGACCTGAGTTGTTGCTGGAAGAGATGTTGGTGGGCCAGTAGAGGGCAATCATTTCTTTAGTCAAATCTTCCCTTTGGTCAAATATGCCCCAATAGAGTGATCACCCTCAAACACATCAAGGCCACTGTGGCATAACGGTAGAGTCTTGGTCTCTGGAAGGTGAGCTTGAGGGTTCAAACCTCATTCTAGATCTTTATTCCTCATATTTTTATGATCTCAGCTTCTTCACTCCACTTCAGAGCTCACAGAACAGCTAAGGATACTTTGGCACAACGGTATTGTCTTTGTCTGTGGACACAGCACTTCAGGGTTCAAACCTCACTCTTCCCCTACATTTCTGCGGTCTCATTTTCTGTCCAAGATTGTGGCGAGAATTCAATTAAATTCAATAAACTTTAATTGTCCCCGTAGGGCAATTGAAATGGCAGCAAAAGCACATAGGTACATAAAGGTATAAAAAACAACAGAAGGGACAGGCTTTTTGAATGTTCTTTCTCCTCTCTTTTTGCATCTTCATGAATTCACTGCAGGAAAACCCAACAAAGAAGTGTAAGTTACAGCGGCTCAAAGGAATGGTTCTGGTTTAGCAACGCCAAGGTCTGGGGTTCAATCCCCATTCAGGTTTGCACAACTTTTGTCCATTGTACCATTGTACCATTGTGCCATTTAAGTTTGTAGAAAAACAAACCAAAAATGCGAAGGACTCCGTGGCGTAGGAGGTTGGACCGCACTTCACGTGGATAGAAGTCGCTGGTTCGATTCCCCGAGTGCCACACCTGAGCAATGTTGGTGGTCCCCAAGGGTGGGGGAGTCGTATGGATGCGGTGGTCCCCAAGGGTGGGGGAGTCGTATGGATGCGGTGGTCCCCAAGGGTGGGGGAGTCGTATGGATGCGGTGGTCCCCAAGGGTGGGGGAGTTGTATGAATGGGGTGTGAATGAAGGGGAAGTGGCGGTTGTGGCCCCCCCTGAAAGTTGGGAGCACAATGCAGGGGTTATGGAACTTTTTTGGAGCAGAAACGGTTTGGCTGTAAGGCGAAAAAGTTGAGAATTCGGCCAGGCCCCACCCTCCATTAGTGCATTACTACAGACAGTATCACATACAACTATAATCAAATTAGTTTGTTTTAGTTAAAACAAATTGATTTGATTGCATAGAAGTATGTAAGACTGTAAGTAGTAATACACTAATCTACACCAAATGTGGTGCATAAAAACAAAAAGAAAGCAAAACTCATACTTACACAGCTCCTCCGTCTGGGGACTTCCTGCTTCTCCTCCGCATGGTCAGCTCATCTGTTAGACGCCCACAGTGCTTCCCTGATGCATATGCCTTGGTGCTGGGTAGCGTACCTATGGATTGGATTTCAGGACATGGTACTGGTACACACACTGGGCCGAATGACAAATGTCTTGGGACTTAGGTCGAGCATATGAGCAACACAGAGCTCTTAGGACGGCACTGATTTCAGAGGTTTTGGGTGATGGATCCGCCCAGGGCAGATTCCAGATGGTCTTAAGGCTTGTTGCAGCTGCTGGTCGCACTCTGAGGCCTTAAGACTTGCATCTGCCGTAAATTCTCGAGACCTGTAACGGGCCTAGTTCTTGACATGGATTCTGATACTACAATTCACAAGTGTTGAGATATGAACCAGGCCAAAGTCGTGACAACGAGGCCCTGGGACCTGAGTCTGAGACATAAAATGTACATACCACTGCACCGGGGAGACCGGGACACTTCAGAACGTACGCACTGGGTTTGCACACAGATAAACCGGGGCCACAATTGCTTGCGGGACTGCAGAAAAGCTGGAGTGAAAAAGAGAGGTTGAAACATGTTTAAAATCACCAATATCTGTTAGCATAAATTATGCGGGAAAACACATGAGAAGCTGTGACTTGGATTATTATTTCTTCATATATTTATAAATATGCACAGTGAAAATGGTGATGGTTAAATCCCCCCATGAAATTTAATTAGAGTTTGAAGTTGGCCATCTCATATCCTTGTATATAACAGTATAACAGTAGTACCACATTTTGACCACAAGATGGTGCCATTTTAACAGATAGTTGAAATGGCACCATCTTGTGGTCAAAATGTGGTAGTACTATGTGAAATACAAGGATATCAGATTTATATCACATATAGTACTACCACATTTTGACCACAAGATGGTGCCATTTCAACTATCTGTTAAAATGGCACCATCTTGTGGTCAAAATGTGGTAGTACTGTTATATACAAGTATATGAGATGGCCAACTTCAAACTCTAATTAAACTTCATGGGGGGATTTAACGTCACCATTTTCACTGTGCATATTTATGAAAGGATGTGCAAACTTTCTATAGCCAGTATGTACTTACATAGGACCACATGTACTTATAAATCTGAAATATTTTGACATCTGGAATAACACCTGATATGACAGAAAAATACAAAAAGAAAACAGCCAAGGCAGAAAGCTAGCTATTGCTGCTGTTAACTAAAGTGGATCATCGTAAACTTGATTACTAACCTAGTTATATAAATCTGAGGGACAGTCATAAAAAGCAAACATATCTATCATCATATTTAGTGAGCTAGACTGATAGTGGCTTATGAGAAAGAATGAATAAAGCATCTTGCTCCAGACAAGAAGTCCATGCAGTCGAGTCAAGGTAAATGTATTCATAGGTGTGGAAAAAACTCAACATCCATACCATTGTTACTGTAATTGTAAATTATGAGTGTTTAAATTGGAAGTTACGCAGTGTTGCATTTTACTAGTGAACTTACTCAAAATAATCCGATTTTTTTTTTCTAGGTTTAAATAATTTGACAGATAACTAGCAACAAGATACATGTATAATGGAGTATAATGTTACTTTGTAAATGGTAACCATATAAAAAGACTTTCGGTATATTTAGCAACGTGACAAGCCATAAAACGGGGGGGGGGGGCGCGTCAAGTTGCATGCCTGCTTAAACGATCTTGCTAACATTAGCTGGCTTGTTCATTCAATGGTCCCTGTCTAGCTAGTGTTCTCTACAAAGCCAGCTAACTAGTTCCATTTATCGATGCAAGCTTGGTTAAATATATGGATATATAATTAGGTATCACACGCGAAGCATACGAAGTGCTATTTTCAAAAGTTGGAGTTAGCTGGTAGACATTACATAGTTAACTTTGTCTTGCTACAAAATAAGTAATTACCTTTCTGTAGCACTGTACGGTGGAAGAATGTTTACGAGTTGCAGATGTACACCACATGGCCTTTCGACAATGGTTTATTCGGGAAATGAAGTCAAAGGTCTCGTCGGCTTCAGTAATCGCGTCTTGTTATTGACAACATATCCCATAAGCGCTTTCAAAAAAACATAATAACATTGCGTCACGGTTGATCAAACCATGTTAACTGGAGTTTCATTTTGGCTGTGTCCGAATACGACCCCTACACACTTTTGGGTACGCGTCCACTTCGTCAAAAAAGCTTTTGAGTGTGCGATTTTTCTCACAAATGGGGGCACTTAAATTACCAAAACGAACCCCTTATTTCCGGGGTGTTGTTGAGGGAATTCAGGAGCACACTCGCCTGCAGAATTGTGCACTCATCCAACAATTTCAGCAAGTAACCCGGAAGTAAAAACGTAATATACATAGAGCGTTTATTCGCATAACTATGGCAGAGATTACTGACTATGGTACAAGAGTGAGTCATATCCACAGAACTATATACTATATGTCAGTTAATATTCCTGATATTTAAGCAGTTGATTCCTATTCGATCGTATGTTGCTATCAGCTAATTTAGCAGCTTAGCAAGCAGTTCTGTAGGCTATCGTGCTGTGTGTGTTAACGTTAATAAACTTTTAGCGCAAAACTGTGTTGTCCATATGACTTTGAATGTATGGTTTGAATGTTTGAAAGCAAAGATTGCAGTGAACAATGTTGGAAATTGAAATTGTGATTACTATGCTATAGGAAATTTCATCCATAGGTTACTTTGTGCATTGTTAATTGGAAACGCGAACACAGAAAGGCTTGCTGTCGGTTACTGCATCCAAATGCAGCTCGTTTTCGTTCGTTTTCCAACCTTGTTGGGGGGGAAAAAAACTCCCCCATTAAATGAAACAAAGGTTTTCACAAAGTAGCTTACATATGTTATGCTGTTGGTTTATAATTTGCCTCCTTGTCTACTTTGTGTTCATTATGTTTATATGGTTAGCTAACATGCATACACATTCTCATTAAATATTTCAGATTACCCACAGTGCAGTTTGTGTGTTATAAAATGAAGAGGCATTTTGATTGATTTTTTTTTTTGATTGAATTGATTCAACATCAATTTGCTCATCGAGATCACGTTGTCAGAATACCGACAAATATTGAATAATCAAGGTTAAATATTTACATGATATTTAAAAGTTTTAATGTTTGTTGCCATCACTGACTCACTCCATTAGATTTCAACGTGATTTCGATGAGCAAATTGATGTTGAATCCACGTCGGAATTCCGCACTATCTGGGTAATTAAAGGGAGAAAGTTGCGCACCTCTACTGGGGAACGGGGATGAGTGCAGACACCAACCATACAGCATGGAGAGTGTATTCTTAATACCTGCACCTTGCAGACAGATATGCAGGGCGGCAGTGTAGTATAATGGTTAAGGAACTGGCCTTGTGACCGAAAGGTTGCAGGTTCGATTCCCAGATTGGACACTGCCGTTGTACCCTTGAGCAAGGTACTTAACCTGAATCACTTCAGTATATATCCAGCTGTTTAAATGGATAATATGTAAAAAAAAAAAAACAATGCTCAAAAAGTTGTGTAAGTCGCTCTGGATAAGAGCATCTGCTAAATGCCTATAATGTAATTAAGGGAGGTTGTAAATTAATGATGAATGGTCTCCTCCGCATTCATTAAAGAGTGATTTTGAATTTAAAAAATATTATGTTCAAACTTTATTTGCATAGCCACCAGAGCGTGTGAGCGGAGTTGAGCGAAACACTAGTTTTGAATCAAATTATTTCAATAATCTGGACAGCTCATGCTATTTCTTCACCACAACAGGAAAAGATGATAGCCGATAGCCTAAACGAATGCGATTGTTACCAATATTCAACAAAGGGATTAGTATCCACAAATTATGGAAAGTTTCTATTTTAGATTTATATAACAAGGAATACAACAAAAATACTCAAATGTATGTGTAATGCACACGTTGCCTAAAGAAAAAACTGTGTTATAGCCTAATTATAGGGACAATTACTGAAGGAAAACAGAAAAATAGTAGGCTAACTAGGTTATCACCCTTATGCATTTAGGACATGGGAAAGGAAGGAATCATGGCGACAGTGAACTTTGTCCAATAATAGCCTGCTTTAATGAATAAAATCACAACAGGTGGTCAAAGTGGGGATTTGAACATTTATAGCCACAATGTAACATAATAGCCACAATGTAAAATATAATTCACATCGCCATTAATCAGAAAGGATCTTAACCAGTTTACATCAAAATCAATGGCTTGCAGAACACCAAATTCTAAATTCCCAACCTCGCTTTTTCCATCTGCTACCTAATCGTCCCCCAGTTTAATTGGCAACAAATTGTTCTCTCCCTCTCCGTCTGGTGAGCATACTGGTGCAAAATGGCTGCCGTTGCATCATCCAGGTGAGTGCTGTACATTGGTGGTGGTTGAGGCAAGTCACCCCTCATCATTGTAAAGTGCTTTGAGTGTGAGAAAGACGCTATATAAATGCCAGGCATTATTATTATTAATTATTAATGTCCACCAGAGGGAGCCAAATTGTCCATGTCCACCAGAGGGAGCTATTCTGACTAATTGACTGAGTACCTATAATGCATTTCATCTACTATCGCACATCTGTGAATGTGTGCATATTTCGATTGACACCGTTTACTCTCAATGCTTTTTATGTGCTAACGCAATGTTTTGTGTATGTAAATATATGTGTCAACATGCCATGCAAATGCTTTGTAAGTATGTCTGTTTAGAAACAGATAAGTAACTAAAGAGTCAAAAAGAAGTTCAAATGAATCAGCAAACAGGTTTATTTCTGGGTACCTAATGGATGTGTTTTCCAATTAATCCATTCTGATTACCCACAATGCATTTCATGTATTATTGCAAACCATGAATGTAAGAGTATGGTATTTGAATTATATCTGAAAATGTACGCTTCAATTAATTCTCATTAAAAAGTTCAGATTACGCACAGTGCAGTTTGTGTATTGTAAAATGCAGACGAGTTTTATCAGCAGCCATACCACCATGCAATCTGCTCCTGCTGAATGGCTGAAGCTGAGCAGGTGTGGGCTTGGTTAGTACTTGGATGGGAGACCTGAGTTGTTGCTGGAAGAGATGTTGGTGGGCCAGTAGAGGGCAATCATTTCTTTAGTCAAATCTTCCCTTTGGTCAAATATGCCCCAATAGAGTGATCACCCTCAAACACATCAAGGCCACTGTGGCATAACGGTAGAGTCTTGGTCTCTGGAAGGTGAGCTTGAGGGTTCAAACCTCATTCTAGATCTTTATTCCTCATATTTTTATGATCTCAGCTTCTTCACTCCACTTCAGAGCTCACAGAACAGCTAAGGATACTTTGGCACAACGGTATTGTCTTTGTCTGTGGACACAGCACTTCAGGGTTCAAACCTCACTCTTCCCCTACATTTCTGCGGTCTCATTTTCTGTCCAAGATTGTGGCGAGAATTCAATTAAATTCAATAAACTTTAATTGTCCCCGTAGGGCAATTGAAATGGCAGCAAAAGCACATAGGTACATAAAGGTATAAAAAACAACAGAAGGGACAGGCTTTTTGAATGTTCTTTCTCCTCTCTTTTTGCATCTTCATGAATTCACTGCAGGAAAACCCAACAAAGAAGTGTAAGTTACAGCGGCTCAAAGGAATGGTTCTGGTTTAGCAACGCCAAGGTCTGGGGTTCAATCCCCATTCAGGTTTGCACAACTTTTGTCCATTGTACCATTGTACCATTGTGCCATTTAAGTTTGTAGAAAAACAAACCAAAAATGCGAAGGACTCCGTGGCGTAGGAGGTTGGACCGCACTTCACGTGGATAGAAGTCGCTGGTTCGATTCCCCGAGTGCCACACCTGAGCAATGTTGGTGGTCCCCAAGGGTGGGGGAGTCGTATGGATGCGGTGGTCCCCAAGGGTGGGGGAGTCGTATGGATGCGGTGGTCCCCAAGGGTGGGGGAGTCGTATGGATGCGGTGGTCCCCAAGGGTGGGGGAGTTGTATGAATGGGGTGTGAATGAAGGGGAAGTGGCGGTTGTGGCCCCCCCCTGAAAGTTGGGAGCACAATGCAGGGGTTATGGAACTTTTTTGGAGCAGAAACGGTTTGGCTGTAAGGCGAAAAAGTTGAGAATTCGGCCAGGCCCCACCCTCCATTAGTGCATTACTACAGACAGTATCACATACAACTATAATCAAATTAGTTTGTTTTAGTTAAAACAAATTGATTTGATTGCATAGAAGTATGTAAGACTGTAAGTAGTAATACACTAATCTACACCAAATGTGGTGCATAAAAACAAAAAGAAAGCAAAACTCATACTTACACAGCTCCTCCGTCTGGGGACTTCCTGCTTCTCCTCCGCATGGTCAGCTCATCTGTTAGACGCCCACAGTGCTTCCCTGATGCATATGCCTTGGTGCTGGGTAGCGTACCTATGGATTGGATTTCAGGACATGGTACTGGTACACACACTGGGCCGAATGACAAATGTCTTGGGACTTAGGTCGAGCATATGAGCAACACAGAGCTCTTAGGACGGCACTGATTTCAGAGGTTTTGGGTGATGGATCCGCCCAGGGCAGATTCCAGATGGTCTTAAGGCTTGTTGCAGCTGCTGGTCGCACTCTGAGGCCTTAAGACTTGCATCTGCCGTAAATTCTCGAGACCTGTAACGGGCCTAGTTCTTGACATGGATTCTGATACTACAATTCACAAGTGTTGAGATATGAACCAGGCCAAAGTCGTGACAACGAGGCCCTGGGACCTGAGTCTGAGACATAAAATGTACATACCACTGCACCGGGGAGACCGGGACACTTCAGAACGTACGCACTGGGTTTGCACACAGATAAACCGGGGCCACAATTGCTTGCGGGACTGCAGAAAAGCTGGAGTGAAAAAGAGAGGTTGAAACATGTTTAAAATCACCAATATCTGTTAGCATAAATTATGCGGGAAAACACATGAGAAGCTGTGACTTGGATTATTATTTCTTCATATATTTATAAATATGCACAGTGAAAATGGTGATGGTTAAATCCCCCCATGAAATTTAATTAGAGTTTGAAGTTGGCCATCTCATATCCTTGTATATAACAGTATAACAGTAGTACCACATTTTGACCACAAGATGGTGCCATTTTAACAGATAGTTGAAATGGCACCATCTTGTGGTCAAAATGTGGTAGTACTATGTGAAATACAAGGATATCAGATTTATATCACATATAGTACTACCACATTTTGACCACAAGATGGTGCCATTTCAACTATCTGTTAAAATGGCACCATCTTGTGGTCAAAATGTGGTAGTACTGTTATATACAAGTATATGAGATGGCCAACTTCAAACTCTAATTAAACTTCATGGGGGGATTTAACGTCACCATTTTCACTGTGCATATTTATGAAAGGATGTGCAAACTTTCTATAGCCAGTATGTACTTACATAGGACCACATGTACTTATAAATCTGAAATATTTTGACATCTGGAATAACACCTGATATGACAGAAAAATACAAAAAGAAAACAGCCAAGGCAGAAAGCTAGCTATTGCTGCTGTTAACTAAAGTGGATCATCGTAAACTTGATTACTAACCTAGTTATATAAATCTGAGGGACAGTCATAAAAAGCAAACATATCTATCATCATATTTAGTGAGCTAGACTGATAGTGGCTTATGAGAAAGAATGAATAAAGCATCTTGCTCCAGACAAGAAGTCCATGCAGTCGAGTCAAGGTAAATGTATTCATAGGTGTGGAAAAACTCAACATCCATACCATTGTTACTGTAATTGTAAATTATGAGTGTTTAAATTGGAAGTTACGCAGTGTTGCATTTTACTAGTGAACTTACTCAAAATAATCCGATTTTTTTTTTTCTAGGTTTAAATAATTTGACAGATAACTAGCAACAAGATACATGTATAATGGAGTATAATGTTACTTTGTAAATGGTAACCATATAAAAAGACTTTCGGTATATTTAGCAACGTGACAAGCCATAAAACGGGGGGGGGGGGGGGCGCGTCAAGTTGCATGCCTGCTTAAACGATCTTGCTAACATTAGCTGGCTTGTTCATTCAATGGTCCCTGTCTAGCTAGTGTTCTCTACAAAGCCAGCTAACTAGTTCCATTTATCGATGCAAGCTTGGTTAAATATATGGATATATAATTAGGTATCACACGCGAAGCATACGAAGTGCTATTTTCAAAAGTTGGAGTTAGCTGGTAGACATTACATAGTTAACTTTGTCTTGCTACAAAATAAGTAATTACCTTTCTGTAGCACTGTACGGTGGAAGAATGTTTACGAGTTGCAGATGTACACCACATGGCCTTTCGACAATGGTTTATTCGGGAAATGAAGTCAAAGGTCTCGTCGGCTTCAGTAATCGCGTCTTGTTATTGACAACATATCCCATAAGCGCTTTCAAAAAAACATAATAACATTGCGTCACGGTTGATCAAACCATGTTAACTGGAGTTTCATTTTGGCTGTGTCCGAATACGACCCCTACACACTTTTGGGTACGCGTCCACTTCGTCAAAAAAGCTTTTGAGTGTGCGATTTTTCTCACAAATGGGGGCACTTAAATTACCAAAACGAACCCCTTATTTCCGGGGTGTTGTTGAGGGAATTCAGGAGCACACTCGCCTGCAGAATTGTGCACTCATCCAACAATTTCAGCAAGTAACCCGGAAGTAAAAACGTAATATACATAGAGCGTTTATTCGCATAACTATGGCAGAGATTACTGACTATGGTACAAGAGTGAGTCATATCCACAGAACTATATACTATATGTCAGTTAATATTCCTGATATTTAAGCAGTTGATTCCTATTCGATCGTATGTTGCTATCAGCTAATTTAGCAGCTTAGCAAGCAGTTCTGTAGGCTATCGTGCTGTGTGTGTTAACGTTAATAAACTTTTAGCGCAAAACTGTGTTGTCCATATGACTTTGAATGTATGGTTTGAATGTTTGAAAGCAAAGATTGCAGTGAACAATGTTGGAAATTGAAATTGTGATTACTATGCTATAGGAAATTTCATCCATAGGTTACTTTGTGCATTGTTAATTGGAAACGCGAACACAGAAAGGCTTGCTGTCGGTTACTGCATCCAAATGCAGCTCGTTTTCGTTCGTTTTCCAACCTTGTTGGGGGGGAAAAAAACTCCCCCATTAAATGAAACAAAGGTTTTCACAAAGTAGCTTACATATGTTATGCTGTTGGTTTATAATTTGCCTCCTTGTCTACTTTGTGTTCATTATGTTTATATGGTTAGCTAACATGCATACACATTCTCATTAAATATTTCAGATTACCCACAGTGCAGTTTGTGTGTTATAAAATGAAGAGGCATTTTGATTGATTTTTTTTTTTGATTGAATTGATTCAACATCAATTTGCTCATCGAGATCACGTTGTCAGAATACCGACAAATATTGAATAATCAAGGTTAAATATTTACATGATATTTAAAAGTTTTAATGTTTGTTGCCATCACTGACTCACTCCATTAGCTTTCAACGTGATTTCGATGAGCAAATTGATGTTGAATCCACGTCGGAATTCCGCACTATCTGGGTAATTAAAGGGAGAAAGTTGCGCACCTCTACTGGGGAACGGGGATGAGTGCAGACACCAACCATACAGCATGGAGTGTGTATTCTTAATACCTGCACCTTGCAGACAGATATGCAGGGCGGCAGTGTAGTATAATGGTTAAGGAACTGGCCTTGTGACCAAAAGGTTGCAGGTTCGATTCCCAGATTGGACACTGCCGTTGTACCCTTGAGCAAGGTACTTAACCTGAATCACTTCAGTATATATCCAGCTGTTTAAATGGATAATATGTAAAAAAAAAAAAACAATGCTCAAAAGTTGTGTAAGTCGCTCTGGATAAGAGCGTCTGCTAAATGCCTATAATGTAATTAAGGGAGGTTGTAAATTAATGATGAATGGTCTCCTCCGCATTCATTAAAGAGTGATTTTGAATTTAAAAAATATTATGTTCAAACTTTATTTGCATAGCCACCAGAGCGTGTGAGCGGAGTTGAGCGAAACACTAGTTTTGAATCAAATTATTTCAATAATCTGGACAGCTCATGCTATTTCTTCACCACAACAGGAAAAGATGATAGCCGATAGCCTAAACGAATGCGATTGTTACCAATATTCAACAAAGGGATTAGTATCCACAAATTATGGAAAGTTTCTATTTTAGATTTATATAACAAGGAATACAACAAAAATACTCAAATGTATGTGTAATGCACACGTTGCCTAAAGAAAAAACTGTGTTATAGCCTAATTATAGGGACAATTACTGAAGGAAAACAGAAAAATAGTAGGCTAACTAGGTTATCACCCTTATGCATTTAGGACATGGGAAAGGAAGGAATCATGGCGACAGTGAACTTTGTCCAATAATAGCCTGCTTTAATGAATAAAATCACAACAGGTGGTCAAAGTGGGGATTTGAACATTTATAGCCACAATGTAACATAATAGCCACAATGTAAAATATAATTCACATCGCCATTAATCAGAAAGGATCTTAACCAGTTTACATCAAAATCAATGGCTTGCAGAACACCAAATTCTAAATTCCCAACCTCGCTTTTTCCATCTGCTACCTAATCGTCCCCCAGTTTAATTGGCAACAAATTGTTCTCTCCCTCTCCGTCTGGTGAGCATACTGGTGCAAAATGGCTGCCGTTGCATCATCCAGGTGAGTGCTGTACATTGGTGGTGGTTGAGGCAAGTCACCCCTCATCATTGTAAAGTGCTTTGAGTGTGAGAAAGACGCTATATAAATGCCAGGCATTATTATTATTAATTATTCATGTCCACCAGAGGGAGCCAAATTGTCCATGTCCACCAGAGGGAGCTATTCTGACTAATTGACTGAGTACCTATAATGCATTTCATCTACTATCGCACATCTGTGAATGTGTGCATATTTCGATTGACACCGTTTACTCTCAATGCTTTTTATGTGCTAACGCAATGTTTTGTGTATGTAAATATATGTGTCAACATGCCATGCAAATGCTTTGTAAGTATGTCTGTTTAGAAACAGATAAGTAACTAAATAAGTAACTAAAGAGTCAAAAAGAAGTTCAAATGAATCAGCAAACAGGTTTATTTCTGGGTACCTAATGTATGTGTTTTCCAATTAATCCATTCTGATTACCCACAATGCATTTCATGTATTATTGCAAACCATGAATGTAAGAGTATGGTATTTGAATTATATCTGAAAATGTACGCTTCAATTAATTCTCATTAAAAAGTTCAGATTACGCACAGTGCAGTTTGTGTATTGTAAAATGCAGACGAGTTTTATCAGCAGCCATACCACCATGCAATCTGCTCCTGCTGAATGGCTGAAGCTGAGCAGGTGTGGGCTTGGTTAGTACTTGGATGGGAGACCTGAGTTGTTGCTGGAAGAGATGTTGGTGGGCCAGTAGAGGGCAATCATTTCTTTAGTCAAATCTTCCCTTTGGTCAAATATGCCCCAATAGAGTGATCACCCTCAAACACATCAAGGCCACTGTGGCATAACGGTAGAGTCTTGGTCTCTGGAAGGTGAGCTTGAGGGTTCAAACCTCATTCTAGATCTTTATTCCTCATATTTTTATGATCTCAGCTTCTTCACTCCACTTCAGAGCTCACAGAACAGCTAAGGATACTTTGGCACAACGGTATTGTCTTTGTCTGTGGACACAGCACTTCAGGGTTCAAACCTCACTCTTCCCCTACATTTCTGCGGTCTCATTTTCTGTCCAAGATTGTGGCGAGAATTCAATTAAATTCAATAAACTTTAATTGTCCCCGTAGGGCAATTGAAATGGCAGCAAAAGCACATAGGTACATAAAGGTATAAAAAACAACAGAAGGGACAGGCTTTTTGAATGTTCTTTCTCCTCTCTTTTTGCATCTTCATGAATTCACTGCAGGAAAACCCAACAAAGAAGTGTAAGTTACAGCGGCTCAAAGGAATGGTTCTGGTTTAGCAACGCCAAGGTCTGGGGTTCAATCCCCATTCAGGTTTGCACAACTTTTGTCCATTGTACCATTGTACCATTGTGCCATTTAAGTTTGTAGAAAAACAAACCAAAAATGCGAAGGACTCCGTGGCGTAGGAGGTTGGACCGCACTTCACGTGGATAGAAGTCGCTGGTTCGATTCCCCGAGTGCCACACCTGAGCAATGTTGGTGGTCCCCAAGGGTGGGGGAGTCGTATGGATGCGGTGGTCCCCAAGGGTGGGGGAGTCGTATGGATGCGGTGGTCCCCAAGGGTGGGGGAGTTGTATGAATGCGGTGGTCCCCAAGGGTGGGGGAGTTGTATGAATGGGGTGTGAATGAAGGGGAAGTGGCGGTTGTGGCCCCCCCCTGAAAGTTGGAAGCAAAACACAGGGGGTTATGCAACTTTTTTGGAACACAAACTTTTTGGCTGTAAGGCGAAAAAGTTGAGAATTCGGCCAGGCCCCACCCTCCATTAGTGCATTACTACAGACAGTATCACATACAACTATAATCAAATGAGTTTGTTTTAGTTAAAACAAATTGATTTGATTGCATAGAAGTATGTAAGACTGTAAGTAGTAATACACTAATCTACACCAAATGTGGTGCATAAAAACAAAAAGAAAGCAAAACTCATACTTACACAGCTCCTCCGTCTGGGGACTTCCTGCTTCTCCTCCGCATGGTCAGCTCATCTGTTAGACGCCCACAGTGCTTCCCTGATGCATATGCCTTGGTGCTGGGTAGCGTACCTATGGATTGGATTTCAGGACATGGTACTGGTACACACACTGGGCTGAATGACAAATGTCTTGGGACTTAGGTCGAGCATATGAGCAACACAGAGTTCTTAGGACGGCACCGATTTCAGAGGTTTTGGGTCATGGATCCACCCAGGGCAGATTCCAGACGGTCTTAAGGCTTGTTGCAGCTGCTGGTCGCACTCTGAGGCCTTAAGACTTGTATCTGCCGTAAATTCTCTAGACCTGTAACGGGCCTAGTTCTCGACATGGATTCTGATACTACAATTCACAAGTGTTGAGATATGAACCAGGCCAAAGTCGTGACAACGAGGCCCTGGGACCTGAGTCTGAGACATAAAATATACATACCACTGCACCTGGGACACCGGCACACTTCAGAACGTACGCACTGGGTTTGCACACAGATAAACCGGGGCCACAATTGCTTGCGGGGCTGCAGAAAAGCTGGAGTGAAAAAGAGAGGTTGAAACATGTTTAAAATCACCAATATCTGTTGGCATAAATTATGCGGGGAAAACACATGAGAAGCTGTGACTTGGATTATTATTTCTTCATATATTTATAAATATGCACAGTGAAAATGGTGATGGTTAAATCCCCCCATGAAGTTTAATTAGAGTTTGAAGTTGGCCATCTCATACCCTTGTATATAACAGTACTACCACATTTTGACCACAAGATGGTGCCATTTTAACAGATAGTTGAAATGGCACCATCTTGTGGTCAAAATGTGGTAGTGCTATGTGAAATACAAGGATATGAGATGTATATCACATATAGAACTACCACATTTTGACCACAAGATGGTGCCATTTCAACTATCTGTTAAAATGGCACCATCTTGTAGTCAAAATGTGGTAATGCTATGTGAAATACAAGGATACGAGATGTATATCACATATAGTACTACCACATTTTGACCACAAGATGGTGCCATTTCAACTATCTGTTAAAATGGCACCATCTTGTGGTCAAAATGTGGTAGTACTGTTATATACAAGGATATGAGATGACCGACTTCAAACTCTAATTAAACTTCATGGGGGGATTTAACCATCACCATTTTCACTGTGCATATTTATAAATATATGAAGAAATATGCCTTCCACCAAAGTCTACACGCCCCCCCCACCCCCAAAAGTCTACACGCGCCCCCTACTTCAAAAGTCTACACGCCCCCCCCCCTCAAAAGTCTACACGCGCCCCCCCTCAAAAGTCTACACACGCACCCCCCCCCTCAAAAGTCTACACGCGCGCCCCCCCCTCAAAAGTCTACACACGCACCCCCCCCTCAAAAGTCTACACGCACACACACAAAGTAGTGGAGTCCTGCCCACACCACTTGGAGGACTACCACCAAATAAAAGAAAAATACAGGCCAAACAAATAACCATACACATGCAACACACAATGGGACAGCTTCGCCACTCTTTGGTGGTCACCAACGGGGTTTATGCCTGTCCCCCACTCGGGCGAGCCTCAGGTCACAGGCCTTCGCCCTCATCACACTCGCCGGTCTCGCCACAGGACACCGACTCTAGGCAAGGGAGAGACGTACACACCCTCTGCCACTCAGTTCCCCGCTCACACCGGTCTGGGATCCATGCACGCTGTGCTCAAGTACGGCGCAAACACATTCTTTACAGTCTAGGGAAAGTCGTTTCCCCCAGCAAAAGCTCATCACAATATCCCCGGTTCCACTGGCTCCGTCGCACTGACCGGCTCTGCAGTACGCCATCGTACACACAACACAACACATTCGCACAAAAATAAAAGCTAACCAAACTTAATAAACGAAACGAAAAGAAAATACACTGTCAAACATTTCGGGAGCTCAGAGGCAAGCCACCCTCTCTCGCTCACCCTCTGTCAATTCTCCCCTTTCACTCCAGGTGCGTTCCATTTATTCCCTCAGGAAACCCAGCCCCTTGCGTCCCCACTTCAATCAATCAATTCCCCCATGAGTACCAACCACTCATTCAATCATTCAATCCCATTCCGCAATTATCCAATTTACTACTACAAAATCCACTCTCATTCCCTCCTCACTGAGGAAGACCACAAAACATGTTACACACACTGTGCATGTGACACAGCCAGTGTGTGCATGTGATTGGTTGACGTGAGCAGGAGCAAACCAGGGTGCATTCACAAATGCAGAATCACACAGACAAATGCATTGTTGAAAATCAACAATGGGGTAGCTGCCAGCAGCTAGCACCACAGAGGGTGAGTCCCAATATTCCTCGCTCCTCACCTCCACTCATCTCCTACCCGGAAGTATGCAAAAGTACAAGTAGTTGCACGTACAGCATAAAGTGTACCTGACATTGCGGTTTGCGTCATTTAATTAATATGTAACCATTAATATGTAATCAGCAATATTAGATTAGAACACAAAGATCGGCTTCTGGGGCCGGAGGAGAGGAGGTGGTAGTGGAGGAAAGGAGGATGCATTTTTGGAGTCTTGTGATGCACACAGTGCATGGTATTTTTTCAGAGTAAGAGTAGAAGACGTCTGGTCAGAAAAGTGTGAGATGTTAATGTGTAGGGAGCGGGCTGAGCTATAGCTAGCCATGTTCTGTGAGCTACCAGCCATTCTCAGATCTTGTTACCCTACGCAGAACCAGGGGTCAATTACACTACAAATAACTGTACAGAACGTGATGTATACACACACTCACATTGCACTATAATATTTCAGGCAGAAAAAGGCATTGGTTATGTATTCATAGTCACACTGAGACTCAGATTTACAACTGCAAGAGCTGACAGAGATGCTTCACACACTGAAGAAATAGAAATGTCGTACTAGACAAATGTGTAGCAGGCCTGTACATGTCCAGTAGAGTGGACATGCCTCCCGCACTGTGAAAGCTAACACTACCACACCGGCGCCTAGATGGTATCCGTCTCTCCTGGAAAAGGTGGCACGACAGATAACGTCACCATTTTGTGCCAAGCATGGCCATATTCTTTGATATGAATACTAGCTCTGACACCAAAAACTAGACACTCTGCTGCTATTGCTGATTCTGTTACTCAACTGGAGAAGGTCTGCAGCAAGATAAGTCCGTTTAAAACCACTGGTCCGAGTCCTGTGGATGGACTCCGAGCTGACTCAGTATAATTTAATCAGCAGAGCTGGTAAGGAAAGACAGCAGTAGATATAGTCTATGGCCCACATTTACTGACTGCATCTGCATAGATCTTGTTCTCTTGCTCTAGTTTCAATGAGAGACAATTCCTGTCAGAGACATGCTCTCTCTCAAACTCAAACCAGATCTTATAGAGTCATATGACACGATGCTGCACTACCGAACAGATCACCTGCTGAAAAGACCACACAGAGAATGCTACACAGCAATTTATAATAATCCCAGTAATTGCAGCTGCAAAGCTAATAGCCAGCAGTTTGCCTGTTTATTAGGGGACGTAGCTGCTGGTACCCTATTGTTTTTGTTCAGATTCTTTTTTTTTCTTTTTTTCTCCCCTTTCACCTAAAATTCCCGTGAGCTGGTTTGGCCTAGAATCACCAAACTTGGCAGGCTTGTTGGGATTGCCAAACTCTTGTATCCTCTATATCAGTGGTTCCCAACCCTGGTCCTGGAGTACCCCTGTGTATGCTGGTTTTCGTTCCAACCACAATTGCAATACCAGAATTTTAACAAGCTGTTATTTTTTCTTAATTAGGTGTTTTTATTGTATAGAGAGAACACTTTAAAATCTTTACTCTCTTAAGCCACGTTATGTTAGCAATAGCTATGCATGCCATGAATAAGAAAAAAAAACCCATGTTCATTATGCTCATTGTGTTATATTGCAAACAATTACAAAGAAGTAGTAACAACTCAGGTGATTAGGCTCCTAATTAGGTAATTGAACGCAAGTTAAATTTTTTCCTTAACACAATGCAGGTTTGGCTCGTTATCATTTGCTTTGTCTTTGAATTCTTCAATATTTACCAAACGGTTAGTTTTATTGGCCATGTGGCCACAATTTCACCAATTATGAGCCTAGGACGGCACAGATTTCAGAGGTTTTGGGTCATGGATCCACCCAGGGCAGATTCCAGACGGTCTTAAGTAGGGTTGCCAACCGTCCCTTGAAATAAGGGACGATCCCTTATCAGTTCAATAAGGCTTATTGAACAGATAAGGGATCGTCCCTTATTTCAAGGGACGGTTGGCAACCCTAGTCTTAAGGCTTGTTGCAGCTGCTGGTCGCACTCTGAGGCCTTAAGACTTGTATCTGCCGTAAATTCTCGACACCTGTAACGGGCCTAGTTCTTGACATGGATTCTGATACTACAATTCACAAGTGTTGAGATATGAACCAGGCCAAAGTCGTGACAACGAGGCCCTGGGACCTGAGTCTGAGACATAAAATATACATACCACTGCACCTGGGACACCGGCACACTTCAGAACGAACGCACTGGGTTTGCACACAGATAAACCGGGGCCACAATTGCTTGCGGGGCTGCAGAAAAGCTGGAGTGAAAAAGAGAGGTTGAAACATGTTTAAAATCACCAATATCTGTTAGCATAAATTATGCGGGAAAACACATGAGAAGCTGTGACTTGGATTATTATTTCTTCATATATTTATAAATATGCACAGTGAAAATGGTGATGGTTAAATCCCCCCATGAAGTTTAATTAGAGTTTGAAGTTGGCCATCTCATATCCTTGTATATAACAGTACTACCACATTTTGACCACAAGATGGTGCCATTTTAACAGATAGTTGAAATGGCACCAGCTTGTGGTCACAATGTGGTAGTACTATGTGAAATACAAGGATATGAGATGTATATCACATATAGTACTACCACATTTTGACCACTAGATGGTGCCATTTTAACAGATAATTGAAATGGCACCATCTTGTGGTCAAAATGTGGTAGTACTATATGTGATATACATCTCATATCCTTGTATTTCACATAGTACTACCACATTTTGACCACAAGATGGTGCCATTTCAACTATCTGTTAAAATCAGTCCACTATCAGTCTAGCTCACTAAATATGATAATAGATATGTTTACTTTTTATGACTGTCCCTCAGATTTATATAACTAGGTTAGTAATCAAGTTTACGATGATCCACTTTAGTTAACAGCAGCAATAGCTAGCTTTCTGCCTTGGCTGTTTTCTTTTTGTATTTTTCTGTCATATCAGGTGTTATTCCAGATGTCAAAATATTTCAGATTTATAAGTACATGTGGTCCTATGTAAGTACATACTGGCTATAGAAAGTTTGCACATCCTTTCATAAATATGCACACTGAAAATGGTGACGTCAAATCCCCCCATGAAGTTTAATTAGAGTTTGAAATTGGCCATCTCAACAGTACAGTATATAACAGTACTACCACATTTTGACCACAAGATGGTGCCATTTTAACAGATAGTTGAAATGGCACCATCTTGTGGTCAAAATGTGGTAGTACTATATGTTGATATAAAAACTGGAAATACAGGATTGGTGGTCTTCCTGCCGGGCATTTCTGCCTGACGCACCTCCTCCGGTGCCTTTGGAATGCTGGTATACCTGAACACCTTTGTGGGCCTAATTGGGTCATCAGCTGGGGACCACCGGTCATTGATGTTTCGCTCCTTTAACCCCAGGACATCGACCGGTGGCGGAGCGATGGCTGGGATTCTCCCTGCCAACCCCACTGATGCCCTAGATGTTACACGGCCCCCAGCTCGTATCCTTCCTCCGCAGCCACAACCAGAAGCTGCCCTTCTCTGCCTCCTCCGCCAGCTCCTTTGACGCTCTCCGATGGCCAGCTCCTGTGCACCCCAGGTCTCGGAGCAGGCGAGAGGTTGAAGAGCCAACAAAGCCCCTGCACCCCACCTCAACCGGGCATACGGTGGCTTTCCAGCCCGCCTCCCTGCACTCAGCTGCCAGGTCTGAGTACTTTGCCCGTTTCCTCTCATGCGCAGTTTCCAGCCCCCCCTCCCATGGGACAGTGAGCTCCACCAAGAGGACCGTCTTGCTGGCCACGGACCATAGCACCATGTCTGGCCGTAGTGATGTTTCGGCGATCTCCCTGGGGAACTGCAACTGCCTTCCGAGGTCGACTTTCATGTTCCACTCACTGCCGGGTGAGAGGAGCCTTCCCATGTTTGATGGGCGGGGGGCATTGATGTTCTCGCCAGCCCTTGCAAACTGGATGGTGTGTCTTGCTGGGGCAGCTGGCCGGCTGTTTGCTTCCCGTCTGCATGACTCGGCCACCTCTGCCAGCTTCTTCAGGACAGCATCGTGCCGCCATCTGTAGCGGCCTTGGGACAGTGCTGTCTTGCAGCCCGACAGGATGTGCTGGAGGCTAGCATTGATGGTGTTGCAGAGGGGGCAGATCTCTTCAGTGCCGAACCACAGGTGGAGGTTTTGGGGACAGGGTAGGGTGTTGTAGGTTGCTCGGATCAGGAAGCTGATCCTGGCTTGAGGGATCTTCCACAGGTCGGGCCATGTCATAGGCCTGACCATGATGCCTTCCCATGATGACCAGCCCCCCCTGCCGGCTCTGACACACCGCTTTGATGGTATAGCGTTCCTGCTCAGACCTTGCCACTTCCGTCACCACCATGGCTTTCCTCTCCCGCTTGGAGGCCTTGGACCAGAAGAGGGGGGTCTCGCTCCGGCCAAGACCTGCTCGACCCACTTGGACTCTGCCGACCACCTCGCGATGTTTTAGCCTGGCGATTGCCTGGTCGACCTCTTCCTCTGCTTTCCACCTCCTTCCTGTTCGTACTTGGGTGCCCGCTGCCCTGACCAGGTGGTCGGAGGATTCTCTCAACTCCAATACCATCCGAGCCTTCTCCTGCTTGTATCCCAAGCTGATGGAGTGCAGCGGCAGTTGGAGTGTGTTCCGACCGAAGAGGCCCACATCTGAGAGGCATCTTGGCAGTCCCAGCCACTTCCTGATGAAGGAGTTTGCCAACCCGTCCAGCTTGCTTGCCGTTGAGGAAGGGACCTCACTCATCTTCAGCGGCCACATCACCCGATGGTAGAGTACGTGCTGGTAGCACCATACCTTGTACTTGCCCGGGAGCTGGCTCCGATGGATCCTGGCCAGGCCATCCGCAAGCTGCTTCCTCACGGCCTCTCCCACCTGCTTGTCAGAGAGCTCTGCTGTGTAGGATCGCCCCAGGCTACGGATGGGTTGTTTTGACAGCACCGGGATCTCCTCTCCCCCTGCAGTGAAGATGGTGTGGTCGTTTCTGACCCCTTTCCTGAGGGACAGGCTTCGTGACTTGGACGGTTTGATCTTCATCCTCGCCCAGCCTACAAGCTCGTCCATCCTCTTCAGCAGCCTCGTTGTACATGCTGCTGTCTGGAGGATGGTGGTGACGTCATCCATAAAGCCTCTCAGCGGTGGTAGCCTTTGACCAGATGGCATTTTCACTCCTCCGGCCATCTTCCTCGCCCCAATGAGGATGATCTCGAAGGCTGCGATGAACAGGATGGGAGAGATTGAACATCCCATTGCTATGCCCACTTCAAGCTGCTGCCAGCCTGTGGTGAAGTCCTGATGGGCACAGCACATCTGCAAGTCTGCAAAGTACTTGGCCACCAGGTCTTTTATGCAGTTGGGGGTGTGGAAAAACTCCAAGGCGAAGTTGATCAGTTGATGCGGGACGGACCCGTATGCGTTGGCGAGATCCAGCCACACGACATGCAGGTCACTCTTCTCTCTCCTTGCTCTCTGGATTTGCTCCCAAATGACGGCTGAGTGCTCCACGCACCCTGGGAATCCTGGGACGCCGGCCTTCTGGCAGCTGGTGTCTATGTAGCTGTTACTTGTGAGGTAGCTGGTCAACCTCTTGGCCATGATGGAAAAGAAGATTTTCCCTTCTACATTCAATAGCGCGATGCTCCTGAATTGGCTGATCGAGTTGGAGTTCTGCTCCTTCGGAATGAAGACTGTGACTGCTCTCTGCCACTCTGACGGGATGATGTTCTTTCCCCACGCCACTTTCAGGAGTTTCCACAGGATTTTCCGAACCCCCGGGCAGTACTTGTACAGCTTGTAGGGTACGCCGTTGGGGCCAGGAGCTGAGGCTGCTCTTGCCTTCCGCACCACATCTGCAACCTCGCTGAGTTTGGGGGGAGCCGTGTTGAACGGGATGACTGGAGGGGCTGGGCGAGGAACATAACCTGGGGATCCCAGCGGGATGGCTTTTGCTGGGTCGCTGTATTGCTCCCTTATATGCTTCTCGAGCTCTGACTTTGTGATCTCCAGTTTCCCACTCCTCTTGTCCTCCAGCAGTTGTTTTGCGTGCTTGAAGGGGTTCTTGAAGAAGTTGCTCCTCTCTTTCTCCTTCCTCCTCCTGCGCTGGCGAATCCGCTCTGCCCTCCTCAGGTTGGAGAGGCTCTTCCTCACCTCCTCCCACAGTGGCTTCAAGCCCTCTTTCTCCTCCTGGCTTGCCTTCCTCCACTGCTTTCGGAGCTGGCGCCGCCTCCACACCAACTGCTCGATCTCCCTTTCCCTCCTTCCTTTCTGCTTAGGGGCTGCTCTTCGCCTCTCAGCTACCACTCCAAATCGGCTCCTGCACTCCTCATACAGGATGTCTCCCAAGGAGTTAAGCCTGGTTTCAACCCGGCCGCGGAGAGAATGCTCCAGGAGGACCGTGACATCGTTGTCCAGCTTCTGCCAGACTGCGGGCTCATTGGTTTTTGGCCACTTGATCGCCTGCCTCCGCCCGGGTTCTTTCTTCTCCCTTCTCTGGGATGCTTGCTGGTTGTTAATCGTTGGTGTTCCGGGTGTGTTTTCGGTGCCACTCTCTAAGGGACTGCTCTCCACCACCGGCCCTTCTGCCTCCTGCCTTCCGTCAGCAGCGTTGGATCCTTCTGCTCTGTGGTTTGAGACCTGGCTTTTGGTTCCTAGTGTCTGACCTGCGGTTGCAGTGCACTGTTTCTGCTGACCCCTTGCTGTACACCTCTTCTTTCCTTGGTGGATTCGCAGTCCCCTGAAGGTTGTCACCTTCTCCCACCCACACCTGCATTTCCTCATAATCCTAGAATCTTTGTCCGGTTCCATTCCAGTCGTTGCCGTGAGTTCTGTCCGTTTTGGCCCTTCTTCCACCCCGCCTCTCGGAGGGCCGTCGGGTTGTTTTCCTTTGTTTGTCTTCGTAGTAATTTTTGGGTGTCCTTTGCAGGACTAGTGGGTAGGGTAACTAGCCCCCCACTCCCGGTGCAGACTTTCCTGCGGTCATCCAGTCTTTCCTGGCTGTCTTTCAGTCTTTCCTGAATGCCAACTGCTCTTTCACAGTAGCCACTGGACTCTGTCCAGGAAAATCAAATTGGAAATACAGGATTGGTGGTCTTCCTGCCGGGCATTTCTGCCTGACGCACCTCCTCCGGTGCCTTTGGAATGCTGGTATACCTGAACACCTTTGTGGGCCTAATTGGGTCATCAGCTGGGGACCACCGGTCATTGATGTTTCGCTCCTTTAACCCCAGGACATCGACCGGTGGCGGAGCGATGGCTGGGATTCTCCCTGCCAACCCCACTGATGCCCTAGATGTTACACGGCCCCCAGCTCGTATCCTTCCTCCGCAGCCACAACCAGAAGCTGCCCTTCTCTGCCTCCTCCGCCAGCTCCTTTGACGCTCTCCGATGGCCAGCTCCTGTGCACCCCAGGTCTCGGAGCAGGCGAGAGGTTGAAGAGCCAACAAAGCCCCTGCACCCCACCTCAACCGGGCATACGGTGGCTTTCCAGCCCGCCTCCCTGCACTCAGCTGCCAGGTCTGAGTACTTTGCCCGTTTCCTCTCATGCGCAGTTTCCAGCCCCCCCTCCCATGGGACAGTGAGCTCCACCAAGAGGACCGTCTTGCTGGCCACGGACCATAGCACCATGTCTGGCCGTAGTGATGTTTCGGCGATCTCCCTGGGGAACTGCAACTGCCTTCCGAGGTCGACTTTCATGTTCCACTCACTGCCGGGTGAGAGGAGCCTTCCCATGTTTGATGGGCGGGGGGCATTGATGTTCTCGCCAGCCCTTGCAAACTGGATGGTGTGTCTTGCTGGGGCAGCTGGCCGGCTGTTTGCTTCCCGTCTGCATGACTCGGCCACCTCTGCCAGCTTCTTCAGGACAGCATCGTGCCGCCATCTGTAGCGGCCTTGGGACAGTGCTGTCTTGCAGCCCGACAGGATGTGCTGGAGGCTAGCATTGATGGTGTTGCAGAGGGGGCAGATCTCTTCAGTGCCGAACCACAGGTGGAGGTTTTGGGGACAGGGTAGGGTGTTGTAGGTTGCTCGGATCAGGAAGCTGATCCTGGCTTGAGGGATCTTCCACAGGTCGGGCCATGTCATAGGCCTGACCATGATGCCTTCCCATGATGACCAGCCCCCCTGCCGGCTCTGACACACCGCTTTGATGGTATAGCGTTCCTGCTCAGACCTTGCCACTTCCGTCACCACCATGGCTTTCCTCTCCCGCTTGGAGGCCTTGGACCAGAAGAGGGGGGTCTCGCTCCGGCCAAGACCTGCTCGACCCACTTGGACTCTGCCGACCACCTCGCGATGTTTTAGCCTGGCGATTGCCTGGTCGACCTCTTCCTCTGCTTTCCACCTCCTTCCTGTTCGTACTTGGGTGCCCGCTGCCCTGACCAGGTGGTCGGAGGATTCTCTCAACTCCAATACCATCCGAGCCTTCTCCTGCTTGTATCCCAAGCTGATGGAGTGCAGCGGCAGTTGGAGTGTGCTCCGACCGAAGAGGCCCACATCTGAGAGGCATCTTGGCAGTCCCAGCCACTTCCTGATGAAGGAGTTTGCCAACCCGTCCAGCTTGCTTGCCGTTGAGGAAGGGACCTCACTCATCTTCAGCGGCCACATCACCCGATGGTAGAGTACGTGCTGGTAGCACCATACCTTGTACTTGCCCGGGAGCTGGCTCCGATGGATCCTGGCCAGGCCATCCGCAAGCTGCTTCCTCACGGCCTCTCCCACCTGCTTGTCAGAGAGCTCTGCTGTGTAGGATCGCCCCAGGCTACGGATGGGTTGTTTTGACAGCACCGGGATCTCCTCTCCCCCTGCAGTGAAGATGGTGTGGTCGTTTCTGACCCCTTTCCTGAGGGACAGGCTTCGTGACTTGGACGGTTTGATCTTCATCCTCGCCCAGCCTACAAGCTCGTCCATCCTCTTCAGCAGCCTCGTTGTACATGCTGCTGTCTGGAGGATGGTGGTGACGTCATCCATAAAGCCTCTCAGCGGTGGTAGCCTTTGACCAGATGGCATTTTCACTCCTCCGGCCATCTTCCTCGCCCCAATGAGGATGATCTCGAAGGCTGCGATGAACAGGATGGGAGAGATTGAACATCCCATTGCTATGCCCACTTCAAGCTGCTGCCAGCCTGTGGTGAAGTCCTGATGGGCACAGCACATCTGCAAGTCTGCAAAGTACTTGGCCACCAGGTCTTTTATGCAGTTGGGGGTGTGGAAAAACTCCAAGGCGAAGTTGATCAGTTGATGCGGGACGGACCCGTATGCGTTGGCGAGATCCAGCCACACGACATGCAGGTCACTCTTCTCTCTCCTTGCTCTCTGGATTTGCTCCCAAATGACGGCTGAGTGCTCCACGCACCCTGGGAATCCTGGGACGCCGGCCTTCTGGCAGCTGGTGTCTATGTAGCTGTTACTTGTGAGGTAGCTGGTCAACCTCTTGGCCATGATGGAAAAGAAGATTTTCCCTTCTACATTCTATAGCGCGATGCTCCTGAATTGGCTGATCGAGTTGGAGTTCTGCTCCTTCGGAATGAAGACTGTGACTGCTCTCTGCCACTCTGACGGGATGATGTTCTTTCCCCACGCCACTTTCAGGAGTTTCCACAGGATTTTCCGAACCCCCGGGCAGTACTTGTACAGCTTGTAGGGTACGCCGTTGGGGCCAGGAGCTGAGGCTGCTCTTGCCTTCCGCACCACATCTGCAACCTCGCTGAGTTTGGGGGGAGCCGTGTTGAACGGGATGACTGGAGGGGCTGGGCGAGGAACATAACCTGGGGATCCCAGCGGGATGGCTTTTGCTGGGTCGCTGTATTGCTCCCTTATATGCTTCTCGAGCTCTGACTTTGTGATCTCCAGTTTCCCACTCCTCTTGTCCTCCAGCAGTTGTTTTGCGTGCTTGAAGGGGTTCTTGAAGAAGTTGCTCCTCTCTTTCTCCTTCCTCCTCCTGCGCTGGCGAATCCGCTCTGCCCTCCTCAGGTTGGAGAGGCTCTTCCTCACCTCCTCCCACAGTGGCTTCAAGCCCTCTTTCTCCTCCTGGCTTGCCTTCCTCCACTGCTTTCGGAGCTGGCGCCGCCTCCACACCAACTGCTCGATCTCCCTTTCCCTCCTTCCTTTCTGCTTAGGGGCTGCTCTTCGCCTCTCAGCTACCACTCCAAATCGGCTCCTGCACTCCTCATACAGGATGTCTCCCAAGGAGTTAAGCCTGGTTTCAACCCGGCCGCGGAGAGAATGCTCCAGGAGGACCGTGACATCGTTGTCCAGCTTCTGCCAGACTGCGGGCTCATTGGTTTTTGGCCACTTGATCGCCTGCCTCCGCCCGGGTTCTTTCTTCTCCCTTCTCTGGGATGCTTGCTGGTTGTTAATCGTTGGTGTTCCGGGTGTGTTTTCGGTGCCACTCTCTAAGGGACTGCTCTCCACCACCGGCCCTTCTGCCTCCTGCCTTCCGTCAGCAGCGTTGGATCCTTCTGCTCTGTGGTTTGAGACCTGGCTTTTGGTTCCTAGTGTCTGACCTGCGGTTGCAGTGCACTGTTTCTGCTGACCCCTTGCTGTACACCTCTTCTTTCCTTGGTGGATTCGCAGTCCCCTGAAGGTTGTCACCTTCTCCCACCCACACCTGCATTTCCTCATAATCCTAGAATCTTTGTCCGGTTCCATTCCAGTCGTTGCCGTGAGTTCTGTCCGTTTTGGCCCTTCTTCCACCCCGCCTCTCGGAGGGCCGTCGGGTTGTTTTCCTTTGTTTGTCTTCGTAGTAATTTTGGGTGTCCTTTGCAGGACTAGTGGGTAGGGTAACTAGCCCCCCACTCCCGGTGCAGACTTTCCTGCGGTCATCCAGTCTTTCCTGGCTGTCTTTCAGTCTTTCCTGAATGCCAACTGCTCTTTCACAGTAGCCACTGGACTCTGTCCAGGAAAATCAAATTGGAAATACAGGATTGGTGGTCTTCCTGCCGGGCATTTCTGCCTGACGCACCTCCTCCGGTGCCTTTGGAATGCTGGTATACCTGAACACCTTTGTGGGCCTAATTGGGTCATCAGCTGGGGACCACCGGTCATTGATGTTTCGCTCCTTTAACCCCAGGACATCGACCGGTGGCGGAGCGATGGCTGGGATTCTCCCTGCCAACCCCACTGATGCCCTAGATGTTACACGGCCCCCAGCTCGTATCCTTCCTCCGCAGCCACAACCAGAAGCTGCCCTTCTCTGCCTCCTCCGCCAGCTCCTTTGACGCTCTCCGATGGCCAGCTCCTGTGCACCCCAGGTCTCGGAGCAGGCGAGAGGTTGAAGAGCCAACAAAGCCCCTGCACCCCACCTCAACCGGGCATACGGTGGCTTTCCAGCCCGCCTCCCTGCACTCAGCTGCCAGGTCTGAGTACTTTGCCCGTTTCCTCTCATGCGCAGTTTCCAGCCCCCCCTCCCATGGGACAGTGAGCTCCACCAAGAGGACCGTCTTGCTGGCCACGGACCATAGCACCATGTCTGGCCGTAGTGATGTTTCGGCGATCTCCCTGGGGAACTGCAACTGCCTTCCGAGGTCGACTTTCATGTTCCACTCACTGCCGGGTGAGAGGAGCCTTCCCATGTTTGATGGGCGGGGGGCATTGATGTTCTCGCCAGCCCTTGCAAACTGGATGGTGTGTCTTGCTGGGGCAGCTGGCCGGCTGTTTGCTTCCCGTCTGCATGACTCGGCCACCTCTGCCAGCTTCTTCAGGACAGCATCGTGCCGCCATCTGTAGCGGCCTTGGGACAGTGCTGTCTTGCAGCCCGACAGGATGTGCTGGAGGCTAGCATTGATGGTGTTGCAGAGGGGGCAGATCTCTTCAGTGCCGAACCACAGGTGGAGGTTTTGGGGACAGGGTAGGGTGTTGTAGGTTGCTCGGATCAGGAAGCTGATCCTGGCTTGAGGGATCTTCCACAGGTCGGGCCATGTCATAGGCCTGACCATGATGCCTTCCCATGATGACCAGCCCCCCTGCCGGCTCTGACACACCGCTTTGATGGTATAGCGTTCCTGCTCAGACCTTGCCACTTCCGTCACCACCATGGCTTTCCTCTCCCGCTTGGAGGCCTTGGACCAGAAGAGGGGGGTCTCGCTCCGGCCAAGACCTGCTCGACCCACTTGGACTCTGCCGACCACCTCGCGATGTTTTAGCCTGGCGATTGCCTGGTCGACCTCTTCCTCTGCTTTCCACCTCCTTCCTGTTCGTACTTGGGTGCCCGCTGCCCTGACCAGGTGGTCGGAGGATTCTCTCAACTCCAATACCATCCGAGCCTTCTCCTGCTTGTATCCCAAGCTGATGGAGTGCAGCGGCAGTTGGAGTGTGTTCCGACCGAAGAGGCCCACATCTGAGAGGCATCTTGGCAGTCCCAGCCACTTCCTGATGAAGGAGTTTGCCAACCCGTCCAGCTTGCTTGCCGTTGAGGAAGGGACCTCACTCATCTTCAGCGGCCACATCACCCGATGGTAGAGTACGTGCTGGTAGCACCATACCTTGTACTTGCCCGGGAGCTGGCTCCGATGGATCCTGGCCAGGCCATCCGCAAGCTGCTTCCTCACGGCCTCTCCCACCTGCTTGTCAGAGAGCTCTGCTGTGTAGGATCGCCCCAGGCTACGGATGGGTTGTTTTGACAGCACCGGGATCTCCTCTCCCCCTGCAGTGAAGATGGTGTGGTCGTTTCTGACCCCTTTCCTGAGGGACAGGCTTCGTGACTTGGACGGTTTGATCTTCATCCTCGCCCAGCCTACAAGCTCGTCCATCCTCTTCAGCAGCCTCGTTGTACATGCTGCTGTCTGGAGGATGGTGGTGACGTCATCCATAAAGCCTCTCAGCGGTGGTAGCCTTTTTAACAGATAGTTGAAATGGCACCATCTTGTGGTCAAAATGTGGTAGTTCTATATGTGATATACATCTCATATCCTTGTATTTCACACAGTACTACCACATTTTGACCACAAGATGGTGCCATTTTAACAGATAGTTGAAATGGCACCATCTTGTGGTCAAAATGTGGTAGTACTGTGTGAAATACAAGGATATGAGATGTATATCACATATAGTACTACCACATTTTGACCACAAGATGGTGCCATTTTAACAGATAGTTGAAATGGCACCATCTTGTGGTCAAAATGTGGTAGTACTGTTATATACAAGTATATGAGATGGCCGACTTCAAACTCTAATTAAACTTCATGGGGGGATTTAACCATCACCATTTTCACTGTGCATATTTATAAATATATGAAGAAATAATAATCCAAGTCACAGCTTCTCATGTGTTTTCCCGCATAATTTATGCTATCAGATATTGGTGATTTTAAACATGTTTCAACCTCTCTTTTTCACTCCAGCTTTTCTGCAGCCCCGCAAGCAATTGTGGCCCCGGTTTATCTGTGTGCAAACCCAGTGCGTACGTTCTGAAGTGTGCCGGTGTCCCAGGTGCAGTGGTATGTATATTTTATGTCTCAGACTCAGGTCCCAGGGCCTCGTTGTCACGACTTTGGCCTGGTTCATATCTCAACACTTGTGAATTGTAGTATCAGAATCCATGTCGAGAACTAGGCCCGTTACAGGTCTCGAGAATTTACGGCAGATACAAGTCTTAAGGCCTCAGAGTGCGACCAGCAGCTGCAACAAGCCTTAAGACCGTCTGGAATCTGCCCTGGGTGGATCCATGACCCAAAACCTCTGAAATCGGTGCCGTCCTAAGAACTCTGTGTTGCTCATATGCTCGACCTAAGTCCCAAGACATTTGTCATTCAGCCCAGTGTGTGTACCAGTACCATGTCCTGAAATCCAATCCATAGGTACGCTACCCAGCACCAAGGCATATGCATCAGGGAAGCACTGTGGGCGTCTAACAGATGAGCTGACCATGCGGAGGAGAAGCAGGAAGTCCCCAGACGGAGGAGCTGTGTAAGTATGAGTTTTGCTTTCTTTTTGTTTTTATGCACCACATTTGGTGTAGATTAGTGTATTACTACTTACAGTCTTACATACTTCTATGCAATCAAATCAATTTGTTTTAACTAAAACAAACTAATTTGATTATAGTTGTATGTGATACTGTCTGTAGTAATGCACTAATGGAGGGTGGGGCCTGGCCGAATTCTCAACTTTTTCGCCTTACAGCCAAAAAGTTTGTGTTGCAAAAAAGTTGCATAACCCCCTGTGTTTTGCTTCCAACTTTCAGGGGGGGCCACAACCGCCACTTCCCCTTCATTCACACCCCATTCACACCCCATTCATACCCCATTCATACCCCATTCATACCCCATTCATACCCCATTCATACAACTCCCCCACCCTTGGGGACCACCGCATCCATACCACTCCCCCACCCTTGGGGACCACCGCATCCATACCACTCCCCCACCCTTGGGGACCACCAACATTGCTCAGGTGTGGCACTCGGGGAATCGAACCGGCAACATCGACCCACGTGAAGTGCGGTCCAACCTCCTACGCCACGGAGTCCTTTGCATTTGTGGTTTGTTTTTCTACAAACTTAAATGGCACAATGGTACAATGGTACAATGGACAAAAGTTGTGCAAACCTGAATGGGGATTGAACCCCAGTCCTTGGCGTTGCTAAACCAGAACCATTCCTTTGAGCCACTGTAACTTGCACTTCTTTGTTGGGTTTTCCTGCAGTGAATTCATGAAGATGCAAAAAGAGAGGAGAAAGAACATTCAAAAAGCCTGTCCCTTCTGTTGTTTTTTATACCTTTATGTACCTATGTGCTTTTGCTGCCATTTCAATTGCCCTACGGGGACAATTAAAGTTTATTGAATTTAATTGAATTCTCGCCACAATCTTGGACAGAAAATGAGACCACAGAAATGTAGGTGAAGAGTGAGGTTTGAACCCTGAAGTGCTGTGTCCACAGACAAAGACAATACCGTTGTGCCAAAGTATCCTTAGCTGTTTTGTGAGCTCTGAAGTGGAGTGAAGAAGCTGAGATCATAAAAATATGAGGAATAAAGATAAAGAATGAGGTTTGAACCCTCAAGCTCACCTTCCAGAGTCCAAGACTCTACCGTTATGCCACAGTGGCCATGTACCTACGGGCCTACGGGCGGGGCGACGGGCGGGGGCCTACGGGCGGGGCGACGGGCGGGGGCCTACGGGCGGGGGCGACGGGCGGGGGCCTACGGGCGGGCCGACGGGCGGGCGCCGACGGGCGGGCCGACGGACGGGGCGACGGGCGGGGGCCTACGGGCGGGGCGACAGGCGGGGGCCTACGGGCGGGGCGACGGGCCCTTAAGCAGGCCCTTAAGCAGCAAGCAGACCAGGACAATGACTGACTATGATCCTTTCAACCCATTGAGGGCGCATATTCAACTTCGTCAAAAAGTTTTTGAGTGGGTGAATTTTTATCACAAATGGGGACGATTAAAATCCCCGGAGGAAACCCTTATTTCAAGGGTTTTGTTGAAGGGATTCAGGAGCACACTCATCCAACAATTTCAGGAAGTAAACCGGAAGTAAAAACTACAACTTGTAGTACAAGAGCAGGACACATTACAAACTACTTCCTTACTAGTTTGGAAAAAGTTTTGCAGGATTTCTTTCGTTCACTGCTTGCAAAGTGAGGGGAGAGGGAGAGGGCACATAAACAGGGGTATGAGTGGACAGTGGACAGGGGGCAGGGAATGGGGATCATATTCAGTCATGGCCCAGGACATTTAAATGAGCAGTTTTGTGTTCGGATGGTGGTGTCAAGTAATTCTTAGTTCCAATAGAAAAAACAGCCTACCTTCATGTAATGTGTTAATCAAACTGTCAGTAGTTTTCTAGGCTCAGGGACTTACCTCAGTGATAGACGAGACTTGTTGATGATAAATGAAAAGTGTCTAAAGTGGAGGGACCATTTCCAGAACCCCTGCTCAATGCTAAAAGTTAATAACACATTAGTTCTTAGTTTTCAATAAGTGCCATGTCGCTATTATTTAAATGTGGGGGTAGCATGAACATTACTTTGACTTGGTTTGCCTTATTAACTGTGACGTTGTGCCTTTCTAAGTCATGATATCCTTTCTAAGTCATGATATCTCTGCACTTTTAAAGACCAGGTCTGATTCCCATTCTTATCAGTAGGCAGTAGGATGTTACTGCACTGTGACCATTTTACCTTTTTTGGGTAAGAGAATCACTTTGCTTAGTGACTGCTATTTAGCTACTTACATTGTTAGTTACAGCTGCTGTAAATGATGACTAAATGCCTTATTTGCATGCTGAAAAAATGGTAAAATGCAGACATCAGCCCAATGATTTTTGTCCCACACAATGGAAAAAATAGTCCAATTTGCTGTGAAATAGCCCAAGTTAGCAATACGAAGTCTAGTTTTCTACAAATCTGTAGCCATACAGAGTAAAGAGCTTGTGCCACTTTTGTGCTGAGAAAGAAAGAAGTACTGGCAGTGTGGCACAATATAAAAAAAAGACATTTTAATGTTTATATTTGTGAATATAAGCTATAAATTAATGTATATGCATAGCCTCTAGGGACATAATGTCACAGTACAAGCTGCTTTGGAGTTACATGAAGTGTATTCTTTTGCTTTAAACCACATACACACATTTGCCCATGTACCTACGGGCCTACGGGCGGGGCGACGGGCGGGGGCCTACGGGCGGGGCGACGGGCGGGGGCCTACGGGCGGGGCGACGGGCGGGGGCCTACGGGCGGGGCGACGGGCGGGGGCCGACGGGCGGGGGCCTACGGGCGGGCCGACGGGCGGGGGCCGACGGGCGGGGGCCGACGGGCGGGGGCCTACGGGCGGGCCGACGGGCGGGGGCCTACGGGCGGGCCTACGCGTGGGCCTACGCGCGGGCCTGGTGGGAGAGCCCGGGCTGGAGATAGCCACCCAACACATCTCTCGTATGAAAGCAGCAGACCACCGGGCCGACCTTCGCACGGCCGCGCGGGTTTTTTCCCCTCGTCTGGTGAATGCTCGCCCTTTGTTATTTCTACAGGGCATTTTTTTTTTTTTTTAATGTGGCAGTTTGGTTTCAGGCCCTTAAGCAGCAAGCAGACCAGGACAATGACTGACTATGATCCTTTCAACCCATTGAGGGCGCATATTCAACTTCGTCAAAAAGTTTTTGAGTGGGTGAATTTTTATCACAAATGGGGGAGCTTAAAATCCCCGGAGGAAACCCTTATTTCAAGGGTTTTGTTGAAGGGATTCAGGAGCACACTCATCCAACAATTTCAGGAAGTAAACCGGAAGTAAAAACTACAACTTGTAGTACAAGAGCAGGACACATTACAAACTACTTCCTTACTAGTTTGGAAAAAGTTTTGCAGGATTTCTTTCGTTCACTGCTTGCAAAGTGAGGGGAGAGGGAGAGGGCACATAAACAGGGGTATGAGTGGACAGTGGACAGGGGGCAGGGAATGGGGATCATATTCAGTCATGGCCCAGGACATTTAAATGAGCAGTTTTGTGTTCGGATGGTGGTGTCAAGTAATTCTTAGTTCCAATAGAAAAAACAGCCTACCTTCATGTAATGTGTTAATCAAACTGTCAGTAGTTTTCTAGGCTCAGGGACTTACCTCAGTGATAGACGAGACTTGTTGATGATAAATGAAAAGTGTCTAAAGTGGAGGGACCATTTCCAGAACCCCTGCTCAATGCTAAAAGTTAATAACACATTAGTTCTTAGTTTTCAATAAGTACCATGTCGCTATTATTTAAATGTGGGGGTAGCATGAACATTACTTTGACTTGGTTTGCCTTATTAACTGTGACGTTGTGCCTTTCTAAGTCATGATATCCTTTCTAAGTCATGATATCTCTGCACTTTTAAAGACCAGGTCTGATTCCCATTCTTATCAGTAGGCAGTAGGATGTTACTGCACTGTGACCATTTTACCTTTTTTGGGTAAGAGAATCACTTTGCTTAGTGACTGCTATTTAGCTACTTACATTGTTAGTTACAGCTGCTGTAAATGATGACTAAATGCCTTATTTGCATGCTGAAAAAATGGTAAAATGCAGACATCAGCCCAATGATTTTTGTCCCACACAATGGAAAAAATAGTCCAATTTGCTGTGAAATAGCACAAGTTAGCAATACGAAGTCTAGTTTTCTACAAATCTGTAGCCATACAGAGTAAAGAGCTTGTGCCACTTTTGTGCTGAGAAAGAAAGAAGTACTGGCAGTGTGGCACAATATAAAAAAAAGACATTTTAATGTTTATATTTGTGAATATAAGCTATAAATGAATGTATATGCATAGCCTCTAGGCGGGACATAATGTCACAGTACAAGCTGCTTTGGAGTTACATGGTGTATTCTTTTGCTTTAAACCACATACACACATTTGCCCATGTACCTACGGGCGGGGCGACGGGCGGGGGCCTACGCGCGGGCCTGGTGGGAGAGCCCGGGCTGGAGATAGCCACCCAACACATCTCTCGTATGAAAGCAGCAGACCACCGGGCCGACCTTCGCACGGCCGCGCGGGTTTTTCCCCTCGTCTGGTGAACGCTCGCCCTTTGTTATTTCTACAGGGCATTTTTTTTTTTTTTTTTTTTAAATGTGGCAGTTTGGTTACAGGCCCTTAAGCAGCAAGCAGACTTCCAGCCACAACTTAGGTCTCCCATCCAAGTACTAACCAAGCCCACACCTGCTTAGCTTTTGCCCTTCAGCAGGAGCAGATTGCACGGTGGTATGACTGCTGATAAAATGCCTCTTCATTTTATAACACACAAACTGCACTGTGGGTAATCTGAAATATTTAATGAGAATGTGTATGCATGTTAGCTAACCATATGAACATAATGAACACAAAGTAGACAAGGAGGCAAATTATAAACCAACAGCATAACATATGTAAGCTACTTTGTGAAAACTTTTGTTTCATTCAATGGGGGACTTTGAAGGATACATTTTCAGGGCTGCCAGATTACGTTTTTACTTCCGGGTTACTTGCTGAAATTGTTGGATGAGTGCACAATTCTGCAGGTGAGTGTGCTCCACAGTCTATGGTGTGCTCCTGAACTCCCTCAACAACACCCCGGAAATAAGGGGTTCGTTTTGGTAATTTAAGTGCCCCCATTTGTGAGAAAAATCGCACACTCAAAAGCTTTTTGACGAAGTGGACTCAAATATGCGTACCCAAAAGTGTGTAGGGGTCGTATTCGGACACAGCCAAAATTAAACTCCAGTTAATATGGTTTGATCAACCGTGACGCAATGTTTATGTTTTTTGAAAGCGCTTATGGGATAGCTATGTTGTCAATAACAAGACGCGATTACTGAAGCCGACGAGACCTTTGACTTCATTTCCCGAATAAACCATGTGGTGTACATCTGCGACTCGTAAACATTCTTCCACCGTACAGTGCTACAGAAAGGTAATTACTTATTTTGTAGCAAGACAAAGTTAACTATGTAATGTCTACCAGCTAACTCCAACTTTTGAAAATAGCACTTCGTATGCTTCGCGTGTGATACCTAATTATATATCCATATATTTAACCAAGCTTGCATCGATAAATGGAACTAGTTAGCTGGCTTTGTAGAGAACACTAGCTAGACAGGGACCATTGAATGAACAAGCCAGCTAATGTTAGCAAGATCGTTTAAGCAGGCATGCAACTTGACGCGCCCCCGCCCCGCTAATGTGTTAGCTAATGTTTTATGGCTTGTCACGTTGCTAAATATACCGAAAGTCTTTTTATATGGTTACCATTTACAAAGTAACATTATACTCCATTATACATGTATCGTGTTGCTAGTTATCTGTCAAATTATTTAAACCTAGAAAAAAAAATCGGATTATTTTGAGTAAGTTCACTAGTAAAATGCAACACTGCGTAACTTCCAATTTAAACACTCATAATTTACAATTACAGTAACAATGGTATGGATGTTGAGTTTTTTCCACACCTATGAATACATTTACCTTGACTCGACTGCATGGACTTCTTGTCTGGAGCAAGATGCTTTATTCATTCTTTCTCATAAGCCACTATCAGTCTAGCTCACTAAATATGATGATAGATATGTTTGCTTTTTATGACTGTCCCTCAGATTTATATAACTAGGTTAGTAATCAAGTTTACGATGATCCACTTTAGTTAACAGCAGCAATAGCTAGCTTTCTGCCTTGGCTGTTTTATTTTTGTATTTTTCTGTCATATCAGGTGTTATTCCAGATGTCAAAATATTTCAGATTTATAAGTACATGTGGTCCTATGTAAGTACATACTGGCTATAGAAAGTTTGCACATCCTTTCATAAATATGCACACTGAAAATGGTGACGTTAAATCCCCCCATGAAGTTTAATTAGAGTTTGAAGTTGGCCATCTCAACAGTACAGTATATAACAGTACTACCACATTTTGACCACAAGATGGTGCCATTTTAACAGATAGTTGAAATGGCACCATCTTGTGGTCAAAATGTGGTAGTACTGTGTGAAATACAAGGATATGAGATGTATATCACATATAGTACTACCACATTTTGACCACAAGATGGTGCCATTTCAACTATCTGTTAAAATGGCACCATCTTGTGGTCAAAATGTGGTAGTACTGTTATATACAAGGATATGAGATGGCCAACTTCAAACTCTAATTAAACTTCATGGGGGGATTTAACCATCACCATTTTCACTGTGCATATTTATAAATATATGAAGAAATAATAATCCAAGTCACAGCTTCTCATGTGTTTTCCCGCATAATTTATGCTAACAGATATTGGTGATTTTAAACATGTTTCAACCTCTCTTTTTCACTCCAGCTTTTCTGCAGCCCCGCAAGCAATTGTGGCCCCGGTTTATCTGTGTGCAAACCCAGTGCGTACGTTCTGAAGTGTGCCGGTGTCCCAGGTGCAGTGGTATGTATATTTTATGTCTCATACTCAGGTCCCAGGGCCTCGTTGTCACGACTTTGGCCTGGTTCATATCTCAACACTTGTGAATTGTAGTATCAGAATCCATGTCAAGAACTAGGCCCGTTACAGGTCTCGAGAATTTACGGCAGATACAAGTCTTAAGGCCTCAGAGTGCGACCAGCAGCTGCAACAAGCCTTAAGACCGTCTGGAATCTGCCCTGGGTGGATCCATGACCCAAAACCTCTGAAATCTGTGCCGTCCTAAGAGCTCTGTGTTGCTCATATGCTCGACCTAAGTCCCAAGACATTTGTCATTCGGCCCAGTGTGTGTACCAGTACCATGTCCTGAAATCCAATCCATAGGTACGCTACCCAGCACCAAGGCATATGCATCAGGGAAGCACTGTGGGCGTCTAACAGATGAGCTGACCATGCGGAGGAGACGCAGGAAGTCCCCAGACGGATGAGCTGTGTAAGTATGAGTTTTGCTTTCTTTTTGTTTTTATGCACCACATTTGGTGTAGATTAGTGTATTACTACTTACAGTCTTACATACTTCTACTTTAACTAAAACAAACTAATTTGATTATAGTTGTATGTGATACTGTCTGTAGTAATGCACTAATGGAGGGTGGGGCCTGGCCGAATTCTCAACTTTTTCGCCTTACAGCCAAAAAGTTTGTGCTCCAAAAAAGTTACATAACCCCCTGCGTTTTGCTCCCAACTTTCAGGGGGGGCCACAACCACCACTTCCCCTTCATTCACACCCCATTCATACAACTCCCCCACCCTTGGAGACCACCGCATCCATACAACTCCCCCACCCTTGGGGGCCACCAACATTGCTCAGGTGTGGCACTCGGGGAATCGAACCGGCAACATCTACCCACGTGAAGTGCGGTCCAACCTCCTACGCCACGGAGTCCTTCGCGTTTGTGGTTTGTTTTTCTACAAACTTAAATGGCACAATGGTACAATGGTACAACGGACAAAAGTTGTGCAAACCTCAATGGGGATTGAACCCCAGACCTTGGCGCTGCTAAACCAGAACCAATCCTTTGAGCCACTGTAACTTGCACTTCTTTGTTGGGTTTTCCTGCAGTGAATTCATGAAGATGGAAAAAGAGAGGGGAAAGAACATTCAAAAAGCCTGTCCCTTCTGTTGTTTTTTTATACCTTTATGTACCTATGTGCTTTTGCTGCCATTTCAATTGCCCTACGGGGACAATTAAAGTTTATTGAATTTAATTGAATTCTCGCCACAATCTTGGACAGAAAATGAGACCACAGAAATGTAGGTGAAGAGTGAGGTTTGAACCCTGAAGTGCTGTGTCCACAGACAAAGACAATACCGTTGTGCCAAAGTATCCTTAGCTGTTTTGTGAGCTCTGAAGTGGAGTGAAGAAGCTGAGATCATAAAAATATGAGGAATAAAGATAAAAAATGAGGTTTGAACCCTCAAGCTCACCTTCCAGAGACCAAGACTCTACCGTTATGCCACAGTGGCCTTGATGTGTTTGAGGGTGATCACTCTATTGGGGCATATTTGACCAAAGGGAAGATTTGACTAGAGATGATTGCCCTCTACTGGCCCACCAACATCACTTCCAGCAACAACTTAGGTCTCCCATCCAAGTACTAACCAAGCCCACACCTGCTTAGCTGTTGCCATTCAGCAGGAGCAGATTGCATGGTGGTATGGCTGCTGATAAAATGCCTCTTCATTTAAAAACACACAAACTGCACTGTGGGTAATCTGAAATATTTAATGAGAATGTGTATGCATGTTAGCTAACCATATGAACATAATGAACACAGAGTAGACAAGGAGGCAAATTATAAACCAACAGCATAACATATGTAAGCTACTTTGTGAAAACCTTTGTTTCATTTAATGGGAGACTTTGAAGGATACATTTTCAGGGCTGCCAGATTTCAGAAAAAAATTATTTAATAATTCCCCCAAACGGGGGATTTTGGGGGAAACGAACGAAAACGAGCTGCATTCGGATGCAGTAACTGACAGCAAACCTTTCTGTGTTCGCGTTTCCAATTAACAATGCACAAAGTAACCTATGTATTAAATTTCCTATAGCATAGTAATCACAATTCAAACCATACATTTCAAACATTCAAACCATACATTCAAAGTCATATGGACAACACAGTTTTGCGCTAAAAGTTTATAACGTTAACACACACACACAGCACGATAGCCTACAGAACTGCTTGCTAAGCTGCTAAATTAGCTGATAGCAACATACGATCGAATAGGAATCAACTGCTTAAATATCAGGAATATTAACTGACATATAGTATATAGTTCTGTGGATATGACTCACTCTTGTACCATAGTCAGAATCTCTGCCATAGTTATGCGAATAAACCATAGAACTATATAGTTCTATGGCGGAGACACAGCATTTTCTTTTAATTCTACGCGCGTTTTGTAACAAGGCGCACTATTATAATGGAATTCCCAACAGCGTCAGAGTCATTATATGGCGCGAATTTAGTGCCAATATTACGCGTGTTTTGTGCACCGCAAAATACAATTCAAACGTGTTTTGCCCCCCCCCCCCCCAGTTTTTAAAAAACATTTTCCATAAACTACCAATTCAGTGCTTCTACCAAAAGAGGAACATATAGCCTAGCCTAATTCACACCATGTTTTTCACAACAGTTTTTCCCTCTTAAAAATTTGTCCTGTTAAATGCTCTAATCCGTTTCTATAGCTACAATTAATTTCTGTCAGTCCATTGCAGCTGAGTAGCCTGCAGAAAGCTTAATCTCTAGGCCTCACCTCATTGCCTTGGAACATTCATCGGAACACCATGGTAGGCTACACCTTTTTTGGAACTCGCAAACGTGTTGGTCACTTTCAAGCTTTTAGCATTGCACAGCCATGGTCGGCTCAAAGCAGCAGCTAGCCTACCTCATTAGACAGGTGAGGGCGCTGAAAAGTAATTGAACTTGCTCAACTGCCCCTGTATAGACTAATGGGAAGCGCTGGATTCGCGATTAGCTGCAAGATAGGCCTAACCATTTTGTTGATGTGGGTGCTAAAAAAGTGTAAGAGTGGAGAAGGCATATTTTGGTTACTAATGTGACATGGCGGTGTTGATGAATTTGGAGTTTGCAACTAAAGCAGCACCCTTTGACCCACTTGAAATTCTCGTTATAAACCCCCCCAAATGCATCACACAATGTAAAATGAAATGGTAGATTTAGAAGAAAGTCCATAGTATTTCTTAGAGTGGATTTTATTTAAAAAGACAAACACAATATACATATACACATTGGCCTATTTATAGTGTGTCTGAGTATAATTCTAGATAAAGAACAAAATATTGGGATCAAGGCAGTCTGCTTTAATATATGACTTTTTTGTGCTAACAATATACAAGCAATGGTGGAATATAAACTCTGCAACTGAATATCAACCCCACAAGTTTTCTAATTTGCCTCAACTACACTGCCTAGCCAAAAAAAAGTGTCGCTGTTGCACCCGTCATGCATAGTGCCCACTGTTCAAGCCTCTGGCGGCAGTGTTATGATCTGGGGTTGCTTCAATTGGTGAGGTCTAGGTTCAGCAATGTTATGCAGCAATAAAATTAAGTCAGCTGAGTACCTGAATGTACTGAATGACCAGGTTATCCCATCAATGGGCATATTCCAGGATGACTGCCAAGATTCATTGGGCTGAAATTGTGAGAGTGTGGTTCAGGGAGCATGAGGAATCACTTTCACACATGAATTGGCCACCAGAGTCCTGACCTTAACCCCATTGAAAGTCTTTGGGATGTGCTGGAGAAGACTTTACGGAGTGGTTAGACTCTCCCATCGTCAATACAAGATCTTGGCCAAAAATTAATGCAACCCTGGAGGGAAATAAATGTTGTGACGTTGCATAAGTTTGTCGAAACAATGCCACGACGAATGCGTGCCGTAATCAAAGCTAAAGGCGGTCCAACGAAATATTAGAGTGTGCAACTTTTTTTTTGGCCAGGCAGTGTAGTTTGCTTGTATCTTTTTTGAACAGACATATTAGTTCATATAGTTGAATAAAAAATGAACATTAAGTAACACTGAATGAAAGCATGAACTGCATTTTTCATGGGCAACATGAACAATAGATTAAAGAACTAGCAAGTTATGAGTTGATAACCACCTGCTGAAGAATGTATATATTGAGTCCATTTTTGTATTGAACTGAATGAAGACTACACTTCTGAATAAGATTTCAGTGTTCTACTAAATATAAATTCATACCCTCAGAAGTCTTCGGTTTCTGTGGCAAACATCCTAATTATTATTGTAGAAGGGGCAGTAAAATGCACTTGTCAGAGCTCTTTGCAACATTGCATTTTGCAACTGCAGAAGGCTCTCACATAAGCAAATATCTATTGATGCTAAAAACATAAGTGTACTATAAATGAAAGGAATTTGCTGTTAAAAATAAAAATGACAGACTGCAGGCATCAACTTATTTCTCATTCAGAAATATGATGAATAGATAACAATGGACCAGTTGTGGACCAAATCATTGTTAGTCAAAAAGGCAACCTAATGTGCATGAATGGGTTAAACATGGATACACGTTTTGACCCAAAATACACACCTCCCCTGTTCTGACTAGCCTCTCAGAGTTATTAGCTTATTTTATGTGTTTGAAGGTAATTACATCGATAGGCTTAGTCCCTACCTTTGAAAATTAACTTGCAAAGCATGTGATTTTGCCATTTACAGTGGAAAAGCAGAGGGAGACTGGAAAACAGGATTTCTCAGAGTTCTACTCAAAACTGGAACAGAATCCAAAGTATGAAGAAAGACAGGACAAGAATGAGACTTCAGGAGCAGACTTTGTCACTAATAAGGAGTGGATATTGTAACTGTAATGTAGGTTTTAAAGAAGTGGTGTTGAGGAGTCATACAATTCATATAATAACTGCAGACTTATAATTTGGGTGAGGAATAAATTAGTTTATTTCTCTATTATTAAAAAATGACTATGTATTTTTTTGTCATCAACTTCTATCTGCTTTAATATATTGATTTTAATTCTAAAGACCAATCTCTGCAACCCCACCTTGTATTGGTGCTTTGCTGAAAAATAAACCTAAACCACCCTCAGACCTCCTGCAGGTCCTTGCACGCCATCCTCACTCCCGCCCTCGTTTCGATGGGGGCACCAGGTGTTCAGGTAGGTCAGTGGGGAGCTCGTGACCCTCCAGCTTCACCTTAATCAAGTGATTGGCCAGGGCGAACTCATCATCGTCGAGGAAGCCATCCCCGTCCACATCAGCCAGCTTCCAGATCTTTCCTAGGACCGTGTTGGGTAGCTTGGACTTTACCATCTCCTTTTTGGCCATGGCACCTGACACCTTACCGTTGACGGGCGAGAGGCTAAAAAAGATCTCGTCGTAGGTGGGCTTGTCGCGTCCTACTACCCACTCCAGCTCATCGATGCCTTCGCCGGCGCCTTCCCCGTAGCCGTGGCCAAAGGGTCCATTCATGGAGCCGTCAAAGGCACCGCCCTGAACAGACTGGCTGGGCATGGCAGCTTCTTCCTGTCGTACTAGTGTCATTAGCTTGGCAATGTCGTTGGCCAGCATGTCGTCTACAGCCTCCAGTAGTTTGGGCTTGATGGACTGAAACTTTGAAAAATCCTGACCGGCCAGGATATCCTGGGGTAGGTGAAGACATAAAGAGTGAGAATGATCCAAAAATTATTTGGGGTTAGGTCTGCAGTTAAAATGTTTTCTTAATTGCACTAGTAAGTACAATGGATATCCAGGTAAAAACATCCTTAACAGATGCAAAAAGAGGTACAAATGCAATCTTAAAAGATGTCCAAGCTCTTCCAAAGCTACAGAGTGTTATGATCCTATAATTTAATAAATTACCAAATATATAAACGTGTATCAGTCTGTAAAATACAGTGTAGTTTAACTTAGCCCACATTCTAAAGCTGAATCATTGTACCTGCATCTTAGTGAGTTTAACTTAGCCCACATTCTAAAGCTGAATCATTGTACCTGCATCTTAGTGAGTTTGGGGAAATCCCCTGGCGATATCTGGTGCTCTTTCTCTATCTTCAGGTAGATCTCACCCAGGTTGGCAATCAGTTCCTTCTTTTTGTTTTCCTTGCCAAACATGGGCATTTCTCTCTTCAGTGAACCGATGATATAGGCCTGGACCTGGAAAGGTGGCAAATATTTCCTAGTAAACCAATGACTCAAACCCAGAATATTCAAGTCAGGACAGCTGTTAAAATTATGACACTGAAATGGCTGAACTTCGAGTCAAGTTGGGAGTAGTGCGACTGAGCTGTTCAGCCATTTGCCCCCAGACAGTGAATGCAGACTCAATTTTGACTTAAGAAAAAGTAGCTCATTTAATAATGGCTTCTGTTCAACACTGAAATTTAGTTATTAGTTAATATCAATTGTGCTATATAGCATCCAGAAATTCTTCAGGTTAACAGAGTATATTCGGCCTACTCTTTCAAGGAGAATAGTCATGCACTAAAAATTATTTTAAAACACCTGAACATTATCCTAAGTATAAAGATGGCAGGGTAGCTATACATCAACAAATATAGTATGATTGTGTCATCACAGTCTTCAGGGACATGATGCCATTTGCAAAGGGTCTGAACTGGTCGGATCTACTAAGGATGGCAATTGGCAATAAACATCTAAAGACAAAGAGCAAAACCGCAGTTTTGCCCTCTCTGTTCTTAAAGGCCTGCTGTTGGTTTTACTTCTATCTAGATAATTACCTACAAGATTGCAAGAAATAGCGTATCTCTCCTGGGGGTGAGTTCAGCTGCAAGAATGTTGAATATCATTCAGCACCATTTACCCAGAGCCCTTACCTTGGCAAGGCGAGCACGCTTTATGAGGTCATTGAGCTTGCGCAGGGCAGCATTTCGGGGTAGGCTTTGTATGTCCCGGAACAGGTCCTGCTCCTCTGCCTCGAACAGCTTGCGATTGTCCGGCACCAGGAGCGGTTGGGCCCAGAAGGAGCCAATGTAGACCCGCACCACCTCGGGAGTGTTGACGATCTTGCCCAACGACCACATGAGGGCGCCGTACACCCTCATCAGCTGCTGGGTGCCGATCTGGTCTGCCTTGTTCAGCACGACGCGCATCTTGTCTTCGTGGTTCTTCAGGGCCCGGATGACCTCGGAGAACTCGTCCGAGATATCCAGCTTGTGGGCGTCAAAGAGCAGGACGATGCGATCGACCCTCTCCGCAAACCACTCCAGCACTGCGGCGAAGTCGTAGCCTGGGATACGGGGAGGAGCAGGGGGAAGAAGAAAAGGAAGGGAGTGAATGGCTGTGGGTCATCCCATCCACATCCCGCAAGCAGATTATGGATCCAGAACAACTCAGCCGGTCATTCACATTGCTCAACGTACTCGTGTCTAATGGGGAATGTTCATTGTTCAATACTGTCTACACAATTGTATTACGTGATTTTGACAGCGAGTCTCGCAACTGAAATAATTTGACAAACGCAAAAAATGCGTTTCCAAATATATTTGCATCTTACATTATTCACCGTATTGCATGATGCTGTCATTCCAATTAGACCTTTCTACACCGTAGCCAGGGAGAAACTAACCAGCTCCGCTAAAAGCTCGTCATTCATTCATATTTTTAATTAGACAAAGTAGTAAGTAGAGATATAGCAGCAAATATGTATTTAAGATATTTTTTCCAGCCCTTTTGACAATGAAAGTACTGTAAGTTCAGCACTAGAGGAAGTGCAGTGTTGCCACTGTGAAAGGGCAATGAGTAGTTTTGTTTGTGGTCGTCACCATGGAGACGCATTCGCAACATATGCTCGGGAATGTCCGTTGGATCTGCAGCAACTAAGTTTACCATCGCTCTTCACCGGAGTTGAAGATGTCGGGACTGATGCGGGAGTGCAGACAATCTCCAAGAGGCAACCAGGGAGGGGAGGAGAGGATGATGCGGGGGAGGAGCGAGGCGACAACTGGGAAGGCTGACGCAGTTCGGTGCTCCGTTTCGACAGTGTACAGAGACCGCAACACTGCGCGTATGGAGGAAAGTCGTGGAGGCGGACTGGCGGAGTTTCTGTGTTGGACTGCTTAACGACACTGGACATCTCGGGACTGCGGGGGCTATTTTTAATCATGGCTGTATTACACTTTAATTCACTTAATTAGTTTGATTAATGCAATGATTCTATTGAATGTCTTTATTTGATATGTTTGTTTGTGTGTTGTGGGTCTGCCCCACTGTCTATGTCTTTTTTGTTGATGCTGGTGGCTACAACTGAAGTTCCCTAAAAGGAAAAGTTATTCTATTCTATTCTAATCTTTCCCTGTTACGTACATCGAACTATAGCAAGCCTTTTATTAAGTTCTTATTGGCCAAGAAAAAAATAAGAAGTCACCAAGAAATCTGTGTGTGATAAAATGTATCACTTGAGTATATCAGTCAGTACTGATGACACCCCAATGGGCGTCTCCGTCCACTGGCTCCAGTGTTCTCAACACCCGCCTCTATAAATGCACAAACAGGTAAATATTTCACAGAGAGAAAGAACTTTTTTTTTTCCTGTTTGAGGAAACCCGTGCCTAAATAATACCACCCCCCTTCTTTCTCAGCATGACAAAAACAGTGTGGTCAACGCAAATAACTGCCCCCTTCCTTTTTTCCTCTTTCAGACTGAGGCAGTCAGAGAGGCATTTGTGAGTATCTGACTGCAGAGCTTGCAAATTCACCGCTATGCGACAAACAGGAAAAACCTCAGAACCATAAATTGTACATCTGAGGCAGCAGTCTAATGCTCAGGCTTCTTCCTCTGCCCCTTTGACTGCAGTTCAGCACAGACAGCAGAAGTGGGACAAAGAGCACAATGTTTTTACATTATTGCTGCACTGACAGATCTGTAATTATGGGAATTGTATCGGTTGTGGCCATGAGTTAGAGGTAAGTGAAGACCACAGGGACGCTTATGTTTACGCTGAAATATATGTTACCAAGTATACTTTGATATAGAAACAAGCTTCCTTTCAATCTAAGCCTTGATGTTAGGGCCAGGGGTCTTTCAAGTAGTTAATTTCCTTGCGACATAAAACTTCTCTTTGACTAAATTTAGAAGTAAGGTAGTGTCGTTTAACTCGCATTGAATGGGTTTATGGAATGAGGATCGTGTACAGAGCAATAATCATAAGATTAAACTGCTCAAATACAATCCATCAGTAATAAACACACGCAGTAAAGCTTTTCCAGCTGGGAGAGAACGCTTTTGTCAAAGCAAACCTTGATATCAGCAGGATGCTTGACTAAGACACATCCCATTAATGAATAATCCAGCAAAGTCAAAAGAGAAGTTTGCTCCCTGTACGTTTTATGGTCCCTAGTATCATGCAAAGTGAGAAACATAGCAACAAACTCACCAGAATGTCAAATCCATTTTGGTGAGACCAAACAACCATGTCAAATGCTACAGACATTTCAACATCTCCTTGAACTGTGTAATACCTACCAGATTAAACAGTCCTCTTCACAAAGCCTGTTAGTTGCACATAATCCTAACAGTCCTTCCATGCACTTCTACGAGATGTTGTAAAGACACAGAGCAAACTGTGGCGGAAAGGAAAAACTTTTTAAGTTAAGTTACACAGTTAAGTTAAAGACACATCTAAATCATACGCTCCACCATGTTACAGCAGTATTTATGACCCGCATCCATCTTCCACACCTACACAAAATGGCGTGTGTTCGTGTAGTGTTCCTTATCCCAATATTAAGCTCTCATCCTTCAAACAGTCTTACCAACAACCCCCACAGATGCAGGCCTGCATTTTTTTTCTTGGCCCTATTATCTACCACTGTCATCTTGTCTCCTTTCCTACTTTCCTCAATGCAAACTTTTCCTTTTCCTACACAAACCTCTGGCTTTTTACAGGACAGCCAACCCACTTTAAAACTTCAGTTTTAAAACTGAAGTTCATTTTTATCTCAACGTATGTTTTAAAAACATATTTACACATGGTGATTTTAGACATTTTCCCTCTAAAACAAGAGTTAGATTAAAAGAAAATATAATTAAAGAAAATAAAAACGATTCTCTTGGGTTTTGTCCTATGAATGGCTCCAGTAAGAGTAGAGAATAGAAACACAATAGAAATCGAAGCCCCGATCAGTCCTACCCCCTCGCAGGAGAACTGGAAGGTGTTCTGTTTTTTTCCACTGGCACATCATAACCCCCCCCCCCCCCCCCCTCCCCTCCCGTCTTCCTTCCTTCCACTGTGTGTACCTAGGAGTGACAAGCGGTGTGTTTGTGTGTGTGAGAGAGAGTTCGAAAATGTTTGCTTTAAAATTTTCAAAAAAATTTAGAAAATGTTTAAAACAACAAAATGCAGTAATTACATTGAGACAATAATTTGGCTGTGTTATTTAATGCATTTTTGTACAGCTTGGAATTCTGTTTAAGATTTTTATGAGCTCATTCACAATTGGCTTTTTAGAACACACAAGGTCTGTATTCTTCAACGTTTGGGCCAAAGAGTACAGACCCAGACTTCTTTAGGAATGTGCAAAATATTGATATTTTAGTTTTGCCTACTCGCTGTCCCTCAGGCCTTAATGAAATTATATTGCCTTCTACAAATATTGGCACAACAAGGCGAGGTAGAGTCTCTGGAGGATTGTTGGTTTGGTACAAAGGGGAACTGTCCAGACACATCACAAATATTACCAAAGAGAAAACACATATATGGCTGAAACTGGATAAAAATTGGAGAATTATACCTATGTGCAGCTTACACTCCCCCATCACAATCCCAATATTTTGCGACGCAGTGGTAAAAGCGCAGACTTTCAGTTTGCAGTTGCGCTCCGAGGATCGGGGGCTCGATTGGAATCACGGTCAGGAGCTCGAGGAGTCGCACCCTAAAGAGGACGTGGCGCCCTCATTCCTACTACCGGCTGACGGGGTTGTGTAGCAGCGATTCTCAAGCTGTTGCTACACAGGGGGAACTGAATAACATAGGGTTCAATTGGATCCCAAATTAGGAGAAAAATCTGAAAAAAAAAAGAATCCCCATATTTTGAGGAGGAATTTTTCAACACCCTACAAACAGAGATTAGCCATTTCCAGGCCCAGGTGAGCTGCTCTGTGGTGATTTTAACGCCAAAACAGGCACAGAACCTGACTGTGTCGAGATGCAGGGAAACAGCCACATATTCAGACAGAAGCCCCTTTACAGCACACCAACAGCCATTAAAAGAAACAACCCAGATACCATAGTTAACCAGAATGGTAGGGAGTTAGTGCACATCTGCCAAGCTTTAGGCCTGTACATTCTTAATGGCAGGATCAGAGGGGACTCTTTAGGGAGGTTCACGTATTGTTCAGCTCTTGGGACTAGTGCAGTTGATTATGCAATCACATATATCATATACGTATCGGCACATTCACCGTCAGGCAGCAATAACTAAATGTATGTATTTCTGAAACAATCCTATCAAACCAGAAACGCTCAGACACAGCCCCCACTTGAAACCATCGTACAGATAGGCTGCAAACAGTGCAGATAAATTTTAAAATGCAACTTGTTCAACTGAAATAACAAACTATATTTAATCACAACTGAACTTTGGTAGAACTTTGGGTTCGCGTTCGTATACATGCAAGTGTCATTTTGAGACCGTTTTAGCTGCCCTATAGAAGTGAATGGAGAGCGACAAATTGTAAGGGGGTTGAAGCACTACTGCAATGAGCCAAACGCGACAAAGAAAAGAGGGATGAAAACCTCCCGGCCGTAGCCAAATAAAAAACACCCTTGGAAAACGGGATAGCCAAGAAACTGGCGAAAATAAAGAAAGTAGAAAAGGCAAGAACAGGAAAAAACAAGGCACCTTCGGAACGTGACTATAACGCCCGATAACTGGTGAAATGAATGAAAATAAAATAAGACTCAAACTCTCAGAGACAAAGAGAGTAGGAGAGGAAAAGACAAAAGAAAAATAAGGGAACTGAAAAGCAATCCCCTGAGCTTCAAGCAGTCTAAGATCTACTGCCAAAAACAAAAGAACAGATCTTTTTAAGCAGACAGAGAAAACCCAACTAAACCCTGACATTCGTATGAAAACGAAATGATCTTGAAGCGCCCGGAAGCGGAACTCAGGAGATTAAATACCTGGCGCCAGGTAAGCCAGGTGAAAAGAATAATTACCTGGGTAAAATAAAATCCCGCAACGGAATGCGGAAAATCCGATAGATCGGAAACGTGGATAGGCGTGGAAAACGAGAAATAGGTAGGAGACCATGACACAAATACCATATTCTAGGATTCTTATCACCCCAGGGGAGCACAGGGTAACTAACAAACATACTTCGACACCATTTAGACTCATATCATGGCCAGGTAACTACACAAGCCAAAGTTCTACCAAAGTTCAGTTGTGCTTCAACATTTTCATTAACAAGTGTTACCAATCAAACAAAGACGACGCAAATCTGGCTGTGAAAGATGTGTGTATGATTTTCCACAAAACTGCAATAGAAGCTAACCTGCTAAAAATAAACACATAAAAAGAAACCAAAACTTCAGGAAAAATGGTTAGACATGGAATGCAGAAAAACATAAGAAAAGAACTTAGAGCATTATCAAATAAAAAACACCATCAACCAAACAACCAATATTTACACCTTAAATATTGTGTTACTCTTAAAAATTACAAACAAACCTTGAAACAGAAAAAACAAAAGCACTAAATGAAATTGAGGAATCAATTGGGAAATGTGGAATAAATTAAGCATAACAAAACCACAAGAATTGGCTATACAAGACGGAGAAATTTGGAAAAAGATATTTAAAAAATATGTATAAAGAAACCCAACAAAACAAGATAAAACTCAACCAAAAATTAATTCTAGATAAACTGAACAGTATAGAGTCTGCAATTAAAAATAACAAAATCCACTAGATAGTCCAATCACAATGCAAGAGTTAACATCAAAACTACAGTATCTAAAAACTAGAAAAGCTTGTGGGGCAGACAGCATCAGGACTGAGATGCTGAAAAACAGCACCCCTGAGCTGGAAAAGGCTGTTCTGAAATTATTCAACCCAGTACTAGTTCCGGCTACTTTCCTGACACCTGCAACCAAGGGCTTATATCCCAAATCTATAACAATTGAGATAAATTGGACCCCAATAATTACAGAGGCATTTGTGTAAGCAGTAACTTTGGGAAGGTATTCTGCAGTATCCTTAACAATAGAATAATGACCTTCCTTAACAAGCACATTGTCCTGAGTAAGAGTAAAATTGGTTTTCTTCCAAATCATCACACTACCGGTCATATTTACCCCCTACACACCCTGATCAATAAACATAAACAAACCCAAAATGGAAAAATCTTTGCCTGCTTCATTGATTTCAAAAAAGCATTTTTATTCTATTTGGCATGAAGGATTATATCACAAACTTCTTCAAAGTGGTGTAGGGGGTAAAGTACATGATGTAATTAAACACATGTACACAGAAAATAAGTGTGCAATGAGAATTAGCAACAAAAGGACCGAGTATTTCAAACAGGGTCGTGGTGTGAGATAGGGATGGGAATCGTTGGATTTTATTGATACCGATGCCATTATCGATTCCGCTTATCGATCCGATTCTTTATCGATTCCTTAAATATTATTTGCTCCCAGGCTATTAAAAGACCAACTATTACTATCGGGTGGTCATCTAAAATGGATTCAATGACACAATATTTATAAAGTATAAAGCATTCGTTTTTCATTCATATTTCTTAGTCATATCATGGAAAATATTTTTCTGCTATAGGCCTGCACAAGTGGCAGAGCATCCAATAAAAGTCTGAATTGTATAATTCTGTAAATTGAAATGGCATGATAAATGTAATTTGGCTTGATCAATACGAGTGCTTAAACATATCAGACGTCAAAGTAAGAGACACCAGAAAATAATGAAAAAGGACGCGAGAAGAGAGGATAAATTATCAGTTTAACTGATAAAAAAAAGATGGCTAAAATATTGTTGTTTAACCGCTGCTCTGTGATTTGGATATTTAGTAGTTTCATTCCCTAACGAAGATCGCAAACTTTGGAGTTAGTTAGCTACGCTCCTAGGCGTGTTTCATAAACTGCACCGTAACATTTGCGTTGGTTTCTGTATTATAAGAACAGTTTAAACTGTCACCATTCTCCCCTATCTCATTTAGCCTATACATTTACATGGAAGAAATATGAGATCTTTAACGTTACCTGAGGCAAGCTGGCTTCTCTTATTAGCTGAAGATGACGAAGATTGAAGATTATCATTTAGCTAATTTAGGTTAGTTATTCGCTTTCCAAATCTAGGCTCCTCATCTGTGCGTCGCCAAGCAAGCAATTGTTGTCAGATTAGTCTACCGCCAATCAAAACACTGTAGTTTTACACTTGTAGTTGGTTATAGACTCCCGAGGGAAGTCCACACACTCCACAAATCTATTATAGTTCTGAATAGTTGAACATTTCCGAAGACGGATCACAAAATGGAGGTTACGCGAACACATTTTCTATTGATTTTTAAATGGCAGTAGCCTAGCGGTAATATTAGTTTTTTTTTAAATGACGTTTACATTTTATATTTTTAGACAGGGCGCCAAACTCTGCCTGCCATCATGCGCTGACTGAATGAAAAACGACGGCGTGCATGACGTGACGTTGTTTTGCTATGCGTAGCTGTTGGGAATACATGCTGGAATCGATAAGAGAATCGATAAGCTCGAAGGCGTACGATTCCGAGGAATCAGACAACTTGGAACCGGTTCCTAACGGGAACCGGTTCTCGATTCCCACCCCTAGTGTGAGACAGGGCTGCAGTCTGAGTCCAACACTGTTCAATATTTACATTGATGAATTAGCAGTGCAGTTGGAACAGTCTGCAGCCCCTAGCCTCACACTATGCGACACAGAAGCAAAATGTCTTCTGTATGCAGATGACCTGGTTCTGCTGTCACCCATAGGGGGTCCACTCAGTGAGCACAACTACACTAAATGGGACACGCATCCAACAGAAACCCTACATGCAGAATTCTGCAGAAACAAGTTCAAAGAAAAACTCCAAATAATGCATGTAGGGCAGAATTAGGCCAGTTTCCATTGATGATAAATATCCAAAAAAAGAGCACTCAACTTCTGGATCCACCTAAAATCAAGTCCTGAAGACTCGCTGCAATTTACAGCATTAAAAGCCCAAGAGCTAAACCCAGAAAAGAGTCAACTGATCTTGAAGCTTACTAACCAAATAACACATTCTAATTTAAAATGGGCTCAGAGCAGCTCTGCTAGTACTCCACCACAAATCAGAATAAACCAAATCATGAAGCAAACCAAAAAATCATATTTGGAATACTGGGACCATACAACCAAAATTCAAAGCAAACCTGACTGCTATTGGGCCCAAAACACGATTACACATGGGCAGAGTATCTCTTCACCGTCAGAGATGCAAAGCAGAGACAGATCCTGGCCAAGTACAGGCTCAGTGACCACAGCCTGGCCAGTGAGAAAGGCCGTTATAAACAGTCATTGGTTGCCAAAGGAGGAAAGGCTGTGTGGTCACTGTGAAACTGGTGACGTGGAAACAGAGATGCACTTTCTCCTACATTGTGACGTTTAAAGGCTATGAACGGTTCGCCTGTAATCCATACTTTTATCGAGCTATATCCAATAATTTCAATACAAACTAGTGATTCCTAAAATACACCCCCGGCCAGCGGCGTAAGTGCTGAGCGCATGTGTTGCAAGGTCAGAGCGAATAACAGCTCTACAGAAAAATGTGTCACAGTCCAATGAATTATGGTTCTCACTATATCAAACGGGTTTAAGTATACTACATTTAGAATTTTTTTTGCCTACTTAACAACTTTCTCGTCCTGCCTACTCAATAGTAGGCTATGGAAGGGTGCTGATTCAGACAGAGCATGACATGGTTATTAAGGCTGCTATAGCTGAAAACATATTTGTAGGAGCCATATTTCAGTTAAAGGTAAAATGAAAAGGCAAATGTATACTGAATGCATTGAGTTATTTATAATATGATGGTATTTTTAATTTGATGGTGACTTAATTTTCTGCAAATTTTATTTGGATAAACAATAGCCGGTGGGGCACATGGGTAATGTAAGATGACATCTTAGTAGCTTTGCTGCAAGACAATTTTTCAACTGTTTGCTTTGGATAGTGTACCTTTACACTAGAGACTGATGGATGATACATAAAATAAATTATAGGATAAATTAGAGATTTCATTAGGAAACAAATAGGAAATTAAAAAATGGGAGACTAAAAATAAGTAAGTAAATTACTGAGATATTAAAGTGTAATAATACACTTTATTTTTTAATAGAAAAATTGATTATTCCTTCAAATTAAAGAGAAGGGAAAGGTTTTAGTCTCACACCATGGTCTCTGGTTTTGTCATTCTGCTGTTATAACTACTGCCTCCCATCGCAACCTACAGCATTCTGATGTACCTGGTCTACCAACGCAAAAGTTAGTCAATGGACTACATTCACAAAGTCAATGGACTACATTCACAAAAATTCCCATAGACATACGGTACATTGTTTTTCAATGTTAAACAGGAAATATTCTTCTGATTTGTGTAGAATGTGTATCATTGCACAGCTGCATGTTGCTTTTATATTCTTAAATGTCGTATATACTTGACTTTCTTTAGGCTTTTAACGGCTCAAACCCCCAATTGCTGCTTGCGGCTATATTTGTTTATTATTGTTTATTACCATTATTTTGTTTGTTAAAATAGGCCCCACCCACCTCTATTACTGAGGGTCCAAGCACTGTATTGTTTGCATTATTACTATTCAGGTTTTGCTGCTATTGTTGTTTTATGTTAACAATTGCCTTGGCAACACTATTCTGAAGTGTGGTCATGCCAGTGAAGCTAATTTGAATTGAATTGCGAGAGAGGGAGAGATAGAGAGATGTAAGATATTGTTTGCACCTGTGTGTGTGTGGGTGTGTGTGTGTGTATAAGTCTGTCAGTGTACATATGTACATGTACACCATAGTGTCAGTTCAGTCCAATGAGCGCTAGTGTGTGACAGTGAAATGTCAGCTGCTTGTGTGTAGGACAGCACACACAGCAACTATCATAGCAGTCCTCAGCCACACACCCTAACCCCTATGAAGCCACAATTGGTAAACTGACACCAGCCATGCGGGTATCACAGAAATAGCCATACCCAGCTGTCTTACTATGAGAGAAATTGAGTCTTCATTCAGCTGCTATGGGAACCATTTCCACCAGAAAATCTTCAGACAATACAAATATTCTCTAACCTAATTGTCACAGCACTCCTGTGGTTAAGACATTCAGACAGTCCAGAGAGAATATGCTTACAAATTTAGAAGCCACACTGCACTACATAGTCATACCATGTAGGAATAACAGAGACTGAGACGTCAGCCGTTTATTTGATAGAGCCTCTCTATTGTTTGGGAAACATTATGGGTATCGGATGAATATAGGCAGTCATGTCCAAGGCACCTTCACTCAAAAACCATGTCTAAGCATTTGTTAGCATAATACTACCCCCATCACCACAACTACCCCCACCCTTCCAAAGATAAGCAAGCCCGTTTCCGACAGTAGATGTTTCCAGCTCAAAAAGGAAACACCAACTGTAGGAACATGTTCAGTGAAGAGAAGTTTAGGTTTCAAAGGACAGTAGTTAATAGTGACATCATTTTTGGCAGAGGAATGGAATTTCTTGTGTAAGTGAGCTGGTGTTTTCCTGTGTGTTCAGTGGTGATAAACCCTCTAACAGCCTCGTCACATTGGGTGACAGATCTGTCAAATAATGTTGGCTTCATCCATTGTGTTTCCCTGAACTACACCAAGAAAGCCAAATATTCAACAAAGGTGGAGCCCCAGGACTGTACCCATGAATTATGAGCTCTGAGGGATTGTACATTTAAGTGTTTTTTTACTGCTATTTTAAGACAGGATAGTCAAGTAATAAATTCCCTTAGTCAAAAGATCCAGTTAAAAACAGGACCTACGCCGCTGCGGTGGTACAACGGTAAGAGCGCCGACTTTCGGAGAGAATCGCTGCGTGCATAGCGGCCCTGGGCGAGCTGGAATCACGGTCAGGAGCCTTAGGAGGAGTCGCGCCCTCCCGTCCTACCGCCGGCTGACGGGGTTGTGTAGCAGTGATTCTCTAGCGGTTGCTACACAGGGGAATTGAATTAGAATAGGGGTTCAATTGGCTACTAAATTGGGAAAAAATCTGAAATAAAAAAACAGGACCTACTGAACCTAGTACTTCAGTAACATACATTAATCCCATTACATTCAAAATGTCAATAATCTTATATCCGCGAGGGCTTCTGAACTACACTTACTTTACTGAAGTCCATTTTAGCTTCCCTGTTCAACTACACAGGGTATACAGTTATTGCAGTAAAGTGCAGAGTATATCAAGTGGATTGTGGATCCATACACAATATCTGTCATCTGACATGTGGGGAGAAGATAGGCTATAAGCTTTTTATATAAGAAATATAAGAGCTTATACCTACAGTTGTATACATCTTTGCTTGTGTGTGTTTCATGCCAGTATATTTCACGAACAAAGAAGTTCACAGAGCTTCAGCCAAAATGTACCCCTAAAAAAGCATTGTGCCTGTCATATAATTGCTAGGTTTAATTTGCCAAGTAGATCCATACTTTATCTATATGACACTGAAACCTGACACTGAAAATTACACATAGGAGTAAATCATGGGTGGTCCCTAAACTGAACCTTGATGGACACCCTTGACTGACACAGACAGCAAGATGTTTGCAGTTGCAGAGGGCAATAAAAGTCTCCTACCAAAATAACTGCTAATAACTGCAGTCCTAGAGACTGGCAGAAGTCTGGTTAGCCTTTTATTTTTAACATCACATAGGTTTCTAAAAAGAGACAAGATGCATAAAAAATGACAGATGACCAAACCACAATAGCTTTTTATCATATATTATAGTATATAGTAAGATGAACGCCAACACAAATATGAATGACTATATAACCAAGCATAAGCACTTACACATTATTTTTTAAATATGCACAAGATTACAGCAGAAGAATTAAATGTAATGATATACAATAACAATATGGTCTACATTGAGACTTGACTGAAGTCATTAAGCTGATTGCAAATTAAATTGTTTTATTCCAGGCGTTCGATAAATTGTTAGTTGAGAATTCCTGAAATATCATCTGAATGAGCAGAGATGCAAGGGACTACCAATGCGCAGGCATGGCCTGTAGTGATTCTTAAGTTATGACAAAGTCACACTATTTTTTTCCCCACAGCCTCAAGGCAAATAGCTTACAGTATATATCATGATTAACAGAACATAAAGCAGTGCTGGACTTAAAGTAGGAGACCAATGCAGAGTCCAGGTTGAGTCAGCAGACACCAGCAGATGATTAACCACCTTTGTGAGGCCTGCCATCGTGTCAAATGAATTCAGGAAGCAGTTGTATTGGGGACTATTATGCCCAAAAACTGTGTTAATTGAACTAGACACTAGGATTAATGGCTAATGGGGATTTTGATTCAAATGGTGTTACCTGTAGCTAAGGTGGATACTTTCACTTATCCTCTGGATTAATGTACACTGCTGGGGAGTTTCTGCTTAAACCTTGGACTGAATTAATTGGAAGCACACACACCATTTTCCATCGTCTGAAAAATCTACTGCTAGACATTGTGCAGAAGACTCGTTTGTCTTTTGGAAATCTTGTAGTGCAAAGTATGGACAAGAGTATGGACATCCCCTTATTGGTTAAAGTATGGACATCCCCTTATTAGTTAAAGTATGGACATCCCCTTATTAGTTAAAGTATGGACATCCCTTTATTAGTTAAAGTATGGACATCCCCTTATTAGTTAAAGTATGGACATTCCCTTATTAGTTAAAGTATGGACATCCCCTTATTAGTTAAAGTATGGACATCCCCTTATTAGCTAAAGTATGGACATCCCCTTATTAGTTAAAGTATGGACATCCCCTTATTAGTTAAAGTATGGACATCCCTTTATTAGTTAAAGTATGGACATTCCCTTATTAGTTAAAGTATGGACATCCCCTTATTAGTTAAAGTATGGACATCCCCTTATTAGTTAAAGTATGGACATTCCCTTATTAGTTAAAGTATGGACATCCCCTTATTAGTTAAAGTATGGACATCCCCTTATTAGTTAAAGTATGGACATCCCTTTATTAGTTAAAGTATGGACATCCCCTTATTAGTTAAAGTATGGACATTCCCTTATTAGTTAAAGTATGGACATCCCCTTATTAGTTAAAGTATGGACATTCCCTTATTAGTTAAAGTATGGACATCCCCTTATTAGTTAAAGTATGGACATCCCCTTATTAGTTAAAGTATGGACATTCCATTATTAGTTAAAGTATGGACATCCCCTTATTAGTTAAAGTATGGACATCCCCTTATTAGTTAAAGTATGGACATCCCTTTATTAGTTAAAGTATGGACATCCCCTTATTAGTTAAAGTATGGACATTCCCTTATTAGTTAAAGTATGGACATCCCCTTATTAGTTAAAGTATGGACATCCCCTTATTAGCTAAAGTATGGACATCCCCTTATTAGTTAAAGTATGGACATCCCCTTATTAGTTAAAGTATGGACATTCCCTGTATGGACATCCCCTTATTAGTTAAAAGTATGGACATCCCCGTATTAGTTAAAGTATGGACATCCCCTTATTAGTTAAAGTATGGACATCCCCTTATTAGTTAAAGTACGATCATTCCCTTATTAGTTAAAGTATGAACATCCCCTTATTAGACTTTTCTAACTGTTACAAAATTAGGATGCCTACAGGTTGTTGAGACACTTCTACTAAATACTAGCTAATTACCTGTAAAAGAGAATGTTACTGTATGTGTCTCTTCCCTCTCCTTCCACACCAAACTATACCCCTCTCTCCTATCCATATCCGTAATGTCTGACCCTTCCCCTCCCCTCCCCTCTGTCATAACCGTCTCTCTCTTTCTCTCTCTCACACTCTCTCTTGTACCTGTATCTCACCCGCCCCCGGAAAGGGGTAAAGGTTACCTTCATTCTGACTGGTTAGGCTTGTAAAATCTGTTATCTAACTCTGCTCTTGATAAATCTGCACTGCAGATGCGACCATTCAAGCTCCTGCACCGGTTAGGGTATGGGCGTATATCACAGAATGCTGTGTGTCCAGGAAAACTTTCCATGGAATCAAAAGAGATATAAAATAGTTAATCAGGTAGGCAGGTTCCTCACCTCCTGCAACACCTCCCGTCAACACCTCCTGCAACACTCTCTCCTGCTCTGATCTTCATATTCTCTCTCCATTCATACACCCCCCATACCCCCCCCCCCCCCCCCCGACCACCGAGTTCACCCCTGTTCTCCCGCCCTGGTTCACTGTCTGTTTCCTGGCCCTTGTTGGCCCTGCTCTGCGTTAGGTTGTTTATCTCTGGGTGGCACTCACACCGGCTCCTGTTATTGTGGAATATAGAGGTGGGGCAGACTGGTACAATACATTGACCCGTAGCAGGCCAAGGCCAGGACAGGAAGATGCTCTGCATGACACCACCTAACTTAAACAAGCCTAATTATATACAGACACACAGCATGTATACATCAATATAACATCTTACATTGGTATACACAATTGTCGTCTGCTCAAGTGCCATGTAATTGTACATTTCCTCTGTGTGTTTCACACAAATACAAATACCACAGTTAAACATCAGTCACAAAAAGGCCCACATTTTTAATGTCAAGGCGCCTCTCTCTCTCTCTCACCCAATGTCAATGTACAAACCCCAATTCCAGTATGTAAAATGCACATAAAAGCAGAAAGCAATGATTTGTAAATTCTCTTTTACATATATTTAATTGAACAGTATAAAGAAAAAATATTTAATGTTTTACCTTATCAACTTTTTGCTGATTTTTGTAAATATACGCTAATACCGAATTTGATGCCTGCAACACGTTCCAAAAAAGTTGGGACAGGGAAAAAAAAAAAAAAAAAAAAGACTGGGAAGTTTCCAAAAAACACCTGTTTGGAATTGGGGTTTGTAGACGACAAATACACACGTGTGTGTGTGTGTGTGTGTGTGTGTGTGTGCAGGGGGTTTGGTATGTAAAGCTGCCTGTGAGTCGGCACGCCCCAACATAAACAGGACAGCTAAAAATACCCCCTCAACTGTCCTGGTATTAAGCTGCAGTTTATGACTAATTGAATTTTTTCCTGCACTTGTCCGAATTCCTGAAGCTTGCATGTATTTTTGTATGGATCAACATGAGCAGAATTGTGTGCAGTTAAGACCGATTTACTTTAAAAGGCACCGGCCAGACACTACAAAGATGTAACATTGTGTAGGCTACGCTACCATTACACATTCAGAGAGAGGGGTACAAACCTCTACTGATCCTCTGCTTCTCGCCTGACAGGATTCCCGGAGTGTCGATGATGCTGATGCTCTCCAGCACTGGATTGGGCATCTGAGCGCAGACGAACCTGGGGACGCGGTGGGACACATCAGCGGGTTGCATTGCACACCGTTTCAAAGTGAAATACGCTGCTTCTTTACGTATTTTTGGCTCGTCTTCTCCTCCTGCCATCTTTGTCAAGAGTGATGTCTCTTGTTGTTGTATCCTGTCTATTCTTGTGTGTGACTGACTATATTGGCTGCGACTGAAATGACACTCGGAGACAATAATGATCTGTTGAATTGGACTGATGGTAATCAACAAGGACAGGCAATGTTGAAAGACTGCAGTTGCTGGTCCTCTGGCGATGTAAAGCTCCAACTGCTGTTACTTTATTGAGGATCAATGAAGGAGTGTATGAAGGACACTATCCTCGCCAGTGCTGCTTCCTCGTGTCCGGCCAAAAAACACGGCAAGAAATATTTCAGTATGTGGTGGTATGATTTGAATAAATGTGAAAGCTCTGTGAAAAGTAAAAGCATACCGAGTCACGCATTTTGGAAAAAAACCAGTTAAGTTTTGCCCTTCTAGCTGCCCTTCCTGTCTCCTTACGCTCTTCTTCCCTGAAATGACCAACGGCTGCCACTTCCTTCTTTTGTCTCTTTGTTTGTTTTCCCCAAACTAAGGGGGGTATACTATGAAGCAGGATTACTCAGTTAGCTGTATAGCTGCACCCAGTAAAACCCGGAACTGACCCAAATCTGGAACACGGACCGAGGTAAAAAAGAGCTGTTCCGGGTTTTACTCAGTGCAGTTATCCTGCTAACTCACTAATCCTGCTTCGAGTACACTCTCCAGATGTGCGGGGCTGAGCGGAGTCCACCTCGTTCATTAACGCACACCCCTAATCAGTCACCCTCTCATTTCCACCATGTCACATGGAAAGCATGCTTACCCTTGAATGTCCCCCAAATAGAATTTTTAATTCTTATTTTCCAGTCATTTTTCTTTCCTTCATCACCCATTTATCACTCTTCTCTCCTTGAATAAGCCTCCCTTCATCCTCCTTCTTTTTCCATACTTCCCTTGCCTCATTCTGCATTCTGTTCATTCCTCCCCCTTGGCTGTGCAACAGCTGCAGTGGGCGCTTTCGTCTCCTCTCCTTCACGGCGGCGAAACACAGAGACGGTACCGAACGGCACAGACACACAATGGCACATACCGGCCTGTCAGACCTGCAAAACACAACCCTGGCGTGTGTGTGTGTGCGTGTTTGGGTGGGGGTTGGGGCAAGGGCTCCCAAGATTGGGTAATTCTTAAATACAAGTGGAAGAGACCCCTCAGCAGTACTGTTTGATACTAAATACCTTGCAGCCCCATTATGAGAACTGCGTACATTTCACCATGGTCAGGGTGAAGATGAATGTGGACTGATTGCTCCATGTTTGTGTGTGTGCGTGCGTGCATGTATGTGCGTGTGTATGTGTGTGTGTGTGTGTGTGTGTGTGTGTGTGCATGTATGTGCGTGTGTGTAAATTCTAAACCTGCCAAGTCAGGTCTCCCGTTTATTACAGTCAGGGCAAAAGAGGAACAAACAGACTGACTGGCATTTCTACCTTCAACGGCTGACCATGCAATCTCGCCGTGACAAGCCCAAAAAAAAAAAAAAAAAAGAGACAAACCAACAAGGTGACACTTTTAACTTCATATTTATTCCATGTAATTAGCATTTATTCTCTGCACTAATAATGTCTCAAGCAATATTATCTGATTGTTATCATTCAAGATATTACTAACCTCACGTACAAAAAAAGGTTCCTTTAAATGTGTATTAAGATTATCTGAACCTTGAAAAAGTTTAGCACTCAACTGCAGCTCTTGTCGAGCAACATCAGGCACTGTGAACTCAGCAAGCTACTTTTTATATGGTCTGTGAGTGTGCATACTACATGGAACGTGTGCATACTTCATGGAACGTGTGCCTTCTCACAGGTGGGGCTCTCCATTAGGGGACGGAGGACGCCACAATTAGCACAGCTTGAGCTGATGAAGCCTTGGGGAATGTGGGTCTGGCAGTCCCACGTGAGTCCAGTCCATCAGAACACGCGAGTTCCTTTGGATCGCACTGTAGCCGACATCGGGTTTACAGCAAACTGTGAACTCGATGAGTGACCGTGACTGCATGGGAAACCAAGTAACATCTACTGATGTGGCCAGTCGTCCAGGTGAACACATTCCCTTTTTCCTGTAATGGAGCTCTCATCCTGGTCCCTGGTGTCTCATCTGTTAGAACGCCTGAGTATTAAAGGGTTGTGATCCCATCTAAACCTCAACACTGAATCCCTACTCAATTCATAACCATCTCCCACCATGTCTGTGCCATTTGAAACAAAAAAATGAACATTGTATTGGACTGAATGATATGGAACTAACTAAACTGATATTTCAATAACTGATATTTGGCTGGTCCCCGTTTTACATTATAGCACAAACCACAACTAAGTTTCCACATATATGGAAGATCTATATGAGCAGACGTCAACTTATGAAGGAAAGAAATTATACATTTTATTTGTATAACAAAATATCTATTTTCTATTATCATTAAGCAGAGAGCTGCTGAGTCTATGTAGCTTTGATTGTGAGTTTGGCTGGTGAAATGATGAATTAAACAGAAAAATAAAAAAATAAAAGCTAATAAAATATAAGCTACATTATCAATTAATTTACAGCATCAGTGCACATCAAATGTGCCACTGTCTGGCACATGCATGTTGTGCCATCATATCAGCTTGCTCACATCAGCCGATTCGACCCGCGCATTACTAATGTTATATTTAAGTTTCTCAGCCCTGCATTTAATCATTTGGTATTAAAGGCAGGACAGGGAATCTTGAATACAACATTAGACAGAAATCTTTAATACCCAGGACATCACACTAATGATGTGTGTACACTCTGTTCGGTATACAGATAGGATTCATTAAAAAACGATCATGGTTTTACATCAAACTCCGAGTCACCTAAATCATTTAATTATTTCATGTATTAGGTTAACTAACCTGATTTTTACCCTCTTGTGAAGTGAATACAGTCACAATATTTCTGACATACTCCATATCTGTCGCTGCCTTGAACAAGCAAACTAACTACCTACTGCTCCAATAATTATCAAAGGCTAAGTTATGCAAGTAAAAAACTGTGTGGATTGCCTTGATAGAGAACTATGAACAAGGAAAGTACAGCTATTCATCTTCACGCGGGTCGAATTCCACATGCTAAAGCTTTGGTTATAGCAGGTTATAATGCTACGTCCACGTCAGCCTCATTCACGCCACAGAGGAAGTATGACCGCCTGAGGGTGAGCTGCCCCTCAACGTCGTATCAGTGGTCAGGAGAATGTTCCTCTCAGCTTTCCTGTACTTTGGAACTCCTCTGTATAACCACTTTAACCACACAGCCGTCCCGTCCCGTGGGAACTTACTCTCGTCTCTGTTTCGCTACCATATTGTCTCTTCATCTTTAGTATGTAGTCAGGACTGATATTCAACGCAGCACCCCCCTCCCCCCAGCCCCCAACCCTTCTAGCCTGTCCCCAAATTCACCCTCTGAATAACTGACACAGACAAATCTAGCTAAAGTCAAAGGTCCCACCACAGAGAGGGGAAAATCAAACAAGGTCAGGAACCACAACACAAAGGCAAAGCACACAAAGCTACACGTCTGCATTATCTCAGCTTCCCAGATTTGTAGTAGGCTACAAATCTTCAAAACAATTTCATTAACCACTAAGGCAAGCTTCGAAGGGACATAATCGATCAATATCCACAATTCAAAAAACAAACTAAGCTCTCAAACCCCAGTGACCCACTTACAAAAGCTACTTTAAACTCCATAGTACATTAATCAAATCTGTACAATTGAAACTAATACAGCCTATAGAAAAACTATGATAGCATGACGGGTGTACTGCATTAGTGTGCTTTCCAATGCTATTAATTAAGGCCTATACGCACAATTTGATGATCTTGGTTTAAAAATGAAACGGTTAAGATGAATGGATGGCAGTTAGTAATGAATATGTGAAACCGCTGCTTCCAAAACTTGTATTCAAGTGGGTACTTGAAATATCTCCAGGGTAGTTATCTGGAATTAATGGTGTATTGGCAGAATAACAGTAGGCTATTCAAAAACTGCATTCAATTGTTTTGCAATGCAACTTCAGATTGTTTACCCTATTTGAGTTATCTAGATACCCATGAGTGACAGGTGTTGCTATAGGGGTACACGGAACTAGATGGACACAAAACCATTTGTAAACCACCTGTGAAAAACCATGACCCATTGACTACGATAGTAATCCTTCATGAAGCATTGCAATTCTCTATGATACCAGAACAACTGTCATTTTGATTCTGATCTACAATTAGGCCTATGTGTTTTGTCAATATAAAATGTGGGCCAAGCTTGTGGTAAACTGTAAGTAGACTGAAAAATTTACAAAGAAAGTACAGCTATGGACTGAGCCTTAGAGCAGTTCATACAGTTAAACCCGTCTGTCAGTCTTTGCCACACTTATCCACGAACACTACCGCACAATAGGCTACACATCTTGTCTAGATCACAAGGTAACATGCAGTAGGCTAGGCGACACTGAATCACCAAAGGTTTCAGTATCTCTGTTAGTTTAAGTAAGCATCCACAATGAAGGTCACTGCAGTTGATAGAATCCACACCCTTTTATATTGCTACTTCATGCAGACATTATACAAAGTGAAAGTGTGACAATGTGTCCAGCAAGACCATAAATACAGTGGTACAGACAGCAGTCAGATTGGGTGATGTGGTGTTAACTGAAGAGTGTTTTTCCAAATCTCACTAAGTCCAGTTTTGATAAACTATATTTTTCAAGGTGGGTGTACTTTTTCTGATAAATGTTGATATTTGCAGTTTTACTTTTACACTATTATCCTTAGGGATTTAAGTGTAAAAATGTGATGTTTCAGGCAAAACGCTCCACTATTTTAAAATAAACAAAAATGTTGATTTCCTCAAAATTTGTAAAAGTGGGCTGAGTGAGTTTTGGAAAAACAATTGCAAAGTTTAATCACTGGCTGTAGTCCTTTACATGCAAAGGAAATCACTCCCTTAATACCCGGTCAATAAGATTTTCAGAGCAATGTCAGTTAATGATTGATTTACTGAGCACCTCGTATTGCAACAGTCGACTTATCTCCATTTCAAAGGGGATTTATTAAAGTGAAACTAAACAAGGGGACAAATTCTGCATACATTCATTGTCACTTAAAACTTTATGTCCGTCCACAATGAGAAGTCAATCAGCATGCAACCAAAAATCGAACAATGTCGATTAGCCTACTTAAGAATTAAATAAAATACACATGGTTAATGATTGATAATTTGCAGGAGACTTGAGATCATAAGAAGGTTATTTAGGTACCCTTGGACTTTGTTTTCCGAGTTTTAATCACTTAAGCGTGTGACAGTGCTTGTGTGTTTAAAATAACGTTAACTGTTACCATTCCTGAGGTTAATTAAGCATTTAAAATACTCAGTCTAAAGCAGCATTAATGTTTTGCTACCTAATAGTAATATTGTCAATCTTAACCAGTTTTAAAATGAAATCGCACAGCAAGTAGGCTAGGCTACGTTACTATAGATCAGAGTAAAGATGGGGCCATTATAGCCTACATGCTATCTTCACAAATAATTACTTTATAAACTAACGTAATGGTCGCAATTTTCATAAAAGCTAACTAGCTAATGACTTCAATTAAAAAACGTAGGTGACCTCACCTGTTGAGGAATGCATTGCCAAAAGCGTTGAGTTTTCGGAATGGTTTCTTAGGATCAACTACCAGAGCATTGCCTGGTATCAGCCCATCCTGTTCACCATGCATGACCGCTATGAAAGAGTCGGTGGTCGGTTCGGGACCTATTCGCATACCGGGAAAGTCCTGCTCCATCAGATGCCGAATGAAGGTGGTTTTCCCAGTCGAGTACTGGCCAACTAAAAGGACCATTGGCTTGTTGTCAAAGTCAGCATCCTCTAAAGCTGGGGAGTGAAAATCATGAAAGCGGTATGCTTCTTCCAGGGGAAATAGTTTGGTTCGGTAGAGTCGTCGAAGTCCGTCCGAAACCGTCTGAAATAGCTCAGGGTCTTTTTTCTTCCCATTCGTGCTGGCCCAGCTAAACATTTTGTCCGATCTCAGCCTAAACTCTATTCTTTTTTTGATAGCAACCTTTGTAAACTTCGTTTAAAATTAACAACCCACTAAGTTTGCAGGTAAGCTAGGTAAAATGCAAATTTCCCTACGTTCCAAAAAAGCATCAAAGGTCTGACCTTAAGTTTAAGATTCTTTTCTCCTTGGTTTAGGGAAAATGACTTAACATTAACGTTAAGTTAGTCACTATTGGTAGGATATCGATGTCTTCGTAAACTTTTAGTGGTGAATTGTCTTCCAGTTGCTTTACAGGAAAGATTGAGATAAGTTTATAAATGTAGCCTACTGATAAATGTATTTAAGTTGCGTTTCCTCTATCGCTGAAATATATTGTAGGCTAACGTTACAGGCGTGCCCCTGTCAAACTGTCATAACGCGTGCAAGCTTGTTCCAGTTCCCAGGCTCAGTTTAAGCACAACTGTGGTATTAAGCGCCAGCCGGCCGGGTGTAAAGTCTGGACTGGAGTCAGGGCAGAAGCTTGCTGCGATAAAAATATGTATGTAGCAAGGCAACCGGAAGCGTACACTGCATTTCAAAATAAAAGCACATCCCGATGGTAACGCCACAGAACTGTTCTGTGGATTAAGCGAGAAAAGATTGATATGGTGATTTTATGGACAACCACATAAAATTGATTTGTAGGAGATGGCAATGGCTGATGTAGAAATAAATGGAGAGGAAATACAATTGTACAATAGTCCAGGGGCCACATGTATAAACAGTGCTGAGCAGAAAAATACCCTCAGAAAGCCACGTAAGCGAGTTTCCACGCAGAAATTCAGATGTATAATATAACGCATGCTGTGAGAATCTGCATACCTCTGCACACGATGGACACCATACGTACGCAATGTTTGGAGTCTGTGTGATATGGTGACATTGTGACAGAGAGGCAGAGGTAGAAAATGCTAAACTTTTTTTAAGCAGATTCCTGACTTTCACCCTGAGCATTCTTTTACTCAGAGTTTTATACATGTGGCCCCAGGAACAGCTGAATGCATATGCACTTTCTCAGAATAAATTGTCAGTGAATGGTTCGCCTGTTGAGTATAGGCATTCAAGCTCCAACCCTCAACAAATAAGTGTTCGCTTTTCTTCCTTTTTATATGAATGGTAATGTCATATTGCCACAGTCTGTATGAAGGAGCGGGGTTCAAATATTTAAAATAAATGCATACGTAGGTTGTAGGTTATATTATTTTCTAAATAAAATGTGTAATGGGTTCCTAGATTATTCTGATACAGTAGGCTATAATTAGTTATAGTAATCGCATTTATTGTTGTCCTTCTTAAGAGATTTTGTGAAAAGTCTTAATTAACTGTAATGGGCTAGTCAGCATGAATAGTCTAGGTGTTACTGAACACAATGATATAATTATTGATTATGTGACACTCAATAAAGCTTAAGGTTGTTCAATATAGTACTTGTAAGATATTTTCTAATCTGTGAATACTTCTAGTCTTGTTTCTGTTTAGTCCAGTTTAGGAACATGTGACCATTCATTTGGCTAGGACTCTTATTTTGTCTCAGCCTCATTTAATTCTGGATATAAGCAACCTGCCCTTAAATTTTTTATTTATTTTTATTTTTTGGTGAGAGGTACATCCTCTCTCTACTGCAAAGCATAGTCATTTTAAAGAGACTACAGTTGAAGTCGGAAGTTTAGATACACTTAGGTCGAAGTCATTAAAACTAATTTTTAACCACTCCATAGATTTCGTGTTAGCAAACTATAGTGTTGGCAAGTCAGTTAGGACATCTACTTTGTGCATGACACAAGTAATTTTTCCAACAATTGTTTACAGACAGATTATTTCACTTTTAATTCACTATATCACAATTCCAGTGGGTCTGAAGTTTACATACACTAAGTTGACTGTGCCTTTAAATTTTTCTATATTTGGTCGCATATCCTTTGCATGCCATGACTTCCTGATGTCTGTGACCCAACAACATCAAAAGACTCTTGATATCTTATTTTCTGGTACTCTTACAAGCAATACTATAATGTATCTGCATTTGAATGGATCTCTATGGGAATTTTGGGGGTGGGACTAGATTTAGCTGTAAATTATGCTGGAACAGTATGGAATACATAGTTGGTAAAATGGCTATAAGTCATCAAGGGTCTGAGGTATCAAACGAGCCTCAAACCATCACTTTGCTGCCAGATATGCAGTAGATATGGATGGATCACTTTAAGGGTTGTTTCTCCTGACAAATTTCCCTATTGAACTCTATGGAAAAATAAGTCAGGAGAAGAAACCCTTCAAGTTATCCATCCATATCTACTGTATTTCTGGCAGCAGAGTGATGATTTAAGGCTTGTTTGATACGCCAGACCCTTGTTGACTTAGAGCCATTTAGCCAACCATGTGTCTCCATACTGTTCCAGTGTAATTTACAGCTAAATCTAGTCCCACCCCCAAATTCCCATAGAGATCCATTCAAATGCAGAGACATTTATAGTATCCCTTGTAAGAGTACCAGAAAATAAGATATCAAGAGTCTTTTGATGTTGTTGGGTCACAGACATCAGGAAGTCATGGCATGCAAAGGATATGCGACCAAATATAGAAAAATTTAAAGGTAAATCAATTCTTTATGTATTTATTAATTAATTGACAAGCCTGCAAGTAGACGGTTGCCATAATAGTCAGCATTATTATCAAGCACATATTTGAATCATAAATGCATTTGAATTACAAAACATAGAAAGTGCCTTTCACTTATTTTTCTTTTTTAATATTTTCCAAAAATACACCTGGATATTTACTAAGGCAGTTTAGATAAAGTACCTTAAATTGAACATTTAGGGCTGAAATCTCATACATCGTCACAAACCATCCTCGCTAACTATTATATGACTTAATAAACTCTATTATCATATAGGTTCCTCTTAGGAGCTGAAACCTACTAGGAATTTGAAATATGTATCAATCAATACCTTATTTTAAAAAAACACTTTTTTTTATTGAGCTGAAGGGAATGACTTAAGGTATGCTGATAAGATGCATTGTCTGTTTACGTAAGCATGGAATTTAAGTCCAGAAAGTTAATATTCACCTGCCTCTTATTTTTTTGGGTTATTTTAGCAAATACGTATACATTTATACATATATTTTTAGTCTTTAATGTTGTGTTTTACTTTAAGTAATGTCATATTGTTCAAGGTTTCACAATGTTTTTGTCAGCAATATTCTTCATATGGGACTCTGCTAAATGTCTTAATGATTAAAAACAGATACATTTATATTTTTACTGATGCTGCATGTCAGTACAGCCCAGACAAAAAGTATAGCAAAGGTACATAAAGCCACAAAACGTATGTCTTAACAAGTGTTTCAGTCTTGTAACAAGATTTAAAATCTTATTTTTTTTCTCTCATGTAGAAAATATTAGCTTGTTTCAAGTTACTGTTTGCTTGACAAGTGAAATTTTCTTACCTCATTGGCAAATCTTGAAATGAGTCAAACTGTCTCACCTCATTGACAATAGTTTTGTCTTATTTAGCAAAAAAACAATAGAAATAAGATATAAATACACTGCCCCGGCCAAAAAAAAAGTCGCACACTCTAATATTTCGTTGGACCGCCTTTAGCTTTGATTACGGCGCGCATTTGTTGTGGCATTGTTTCGACAACCGTATGCAATGTCACAACATTTATTTCCATCCAGAGTAGCATAAGTTTTTGGCTGAGATCTTGTATTGACGACGGGAGAGTCGAACCACTCCGTAAAGTCTGCTCCAGCACATCCCAAAGACTTTCAATGGGGTTAAGGTCAGGAATCTGGTGGCTAATTCATGTGTGAAAATGATTCCTCATGCTCCCTGAACCACTCTTTCACAATTTGAGCCCGATGAATCTTGGGATTGTCGTCCTGGAATATGCCCATTGATGGGATAACCTGGTCATTCAGTACATTCAGGTACTTCGCTGACTTCATTTTATTGCTGCATAATGTTGCTGAGCCTAGACCTGACCAACTGAAGCAACCCCAGATCATAACACTGCCTCCAGAGGCTTGTACAGTGGGCACTATGTATGACGGGTGCAATGGCGACTTTTTTTTTGGCCGGGCAGTGTATAAGACTAAAATAGTTGTTGAGATTGACTTCCTTTTGATTTTTGCAGTGCATACATTAACAAGATGGGAATTAGAAAGATTTACAAACCCCAATTCCAAGAAAGTTGGGGACAGTATGTAGAATGCACATAAAAGCAGAAAGCAGTGATTTGTAAATTCTCTTTTACATACCTTTAATTGAAAACAGTACAAAGAATAGATATTTAATGCTTTACCTTATTAACTTTATTGATTTTTGTAAATATACGCTAATTCTGAATTTGATGCCTGCAACAAGTTCCAAAAAAGTTGTGACAGGGGCAAAAAAAGACTGGGAAGTAAAACCTCAAAGTCGGAATTTGCGTATATTTACAAAAATCGATAAAGTTGTTAAGGTAAAACATTAAATATCTTTTCTTTGTACTGTTTTCAATTAAATATATGTAAAAGAGAATTTAAAAAATCATTGCTTTCTGCTTTTATGTGCATTCTACATACTGTTCCAACTTTCTTGGAATTGGGGTTAAGAAGAGTAAGAAGTGTATACAGTAAGAATAATATACAGTAAGAAGTGCTTTAGGAACATTTTCTATATGGGTTGCATGGGTTTTTCTGACTCTTGGTCAGCCAGGGAAATATAAAAGGAACTTCACCCAGTTGCTGTCAGGAGCTCTCCATGATTGTCTGTATGTGGTCTCATGCTCATATTTTTTTCTCAAGAGGAACACTCCCATAATGTGTGATGTGAAGGACTAGAACCAGCCCACTTTGTACAAAACCAACAAACATGTAAGCTCACATACACACACACTCACACACACACACACACACACACACACACACACACACACACACACACACACACACACACACACACACACACACACACACACACACACACACACACACACACACACACACACACACACACACACACATTAGAGTAGTAGAGGTAAGTACAGGTTCTTGTCACCTTTGAAGCATCATGTGAATGTCTATCAGCATTATAAAGCTATAAAATAAGATCAACAATTTATGTGTCATTGTTTGTCCAGAAGAAACTAAACTAAATTACTTTCAGTTTGAGTGTAAATCTTAAGGTGTTTATTTAGTGAGCACATTCCTTGGCCAGCTCAGAGTCCATCCCAACCCTTAGCTTTCAAGGACCAATGACAATAGATTTTCTGTATGAGGTCACCTTGCAGTTGAAAAAGACGGGCACTACTTGCACAGATACACGCACATGCACACAATGTATAAATATGCGCAGAATGTGACTCAAATATGCTATTTGATATATGATGATTAATATGACTGAAATGTACATGTATTGATGAAAAATAATGGAAAAAGACTTGAGATACATGTCAGTAGTGGGAGGCTGGGGAAGATCAGGGTTGTGGTAGTGAGCTACTAGAGGACAGCAAAGTGAAAATGAAAGATGGAACAAGATATGGTTTAGAGGGCAACTGAAGGGCAATCCCCATTCCTCTCTTCCTGGAAAACAATTGGGTTCTTGTATAGGGTACAAATATAAATAGTTGAGCAGTGGGGTGGCAGAGGACAGAGAGGGAGAGAGAAAGAGAGAGATGACGTTCATACAGTTGAGCCTTATTTAAAAAAATCTTCCAACTCCAATAGTAGACTTATTTTACAACATCTCTATCTTGCGATGAAGCTTTGTAATTACTTGTTTCAGGATGCCGTCACATTTTATTCAAATTTTTATTTGTTGATATTTAAAAAATATGACCGCCACAGAAGTATCACATTCACACAATTCCGTATGACTAGTTTGTTTATTCATTTATTGTTTAATGGTTTAACACACATCAAGATAAATATAAAATTGAACACAGAGACACACGATATGCTGTGCCTGGTATACAGAGAGATTTAGATTTTCTGACAGAATGGCAGATACACGTTTCTGGTTTTGGCCTGTTTCCCAGTGCACCTTGCCTCTCTATTCAGTCACCTTTCAGTGAGCCTCTCCTTCCTTCCCTCTGTCGAAATCTGGGCGTGTTGGTAGGACAAACAGGGCAGTGGCCTACAGAACTGACAGGCAGTCCAATAGCAAACACCGGCTGTCAATTCATAGGTCATTACTCTGTGCCCCAGCTTCCTCATTGCTCTTCATGTGTAACATATACATATATTTTTTAAATTTACATTTCATTTTCTTTGCTAATATGGATAATATAAATTTTTTTCCAAGTGGCATCACAATGTTTATATAAACATCCTTGCATTTATTTTCTAAACAATGGGTTTGACACCTACAACAAACCATGTTGATACTATTCTTATCTGTGAAACTATGCAGGGAAATGGCGACACATAACAGTGCGATGGGACAGATAGTAACACTGGAATGTGGCGAAGTACGGCGTATCACATATTACACATCAGTTTACTATAGTGTATAATTATTTACAATGACATAGCGTTGGTTATTATCTCAGTTGGCTCAATGGCGATGTACTGTCGTAGTGCCGCTTTAGTCTCGAGGTGTCTCTCTGCAGATAACAGCAGCTCCACTGGAACGTATTAGTAACTTTCCACATGGAGTTGCTGTTACAACCAGCAAGCACCAGATCCCAGAGTACGCTACCAGTAGAGCGCAAACAGCGCCACCACAGGCAGGGAGGCCACACCCATTCACACATTCACAGTGGCATATACAGACACAGGCAGCGTACATACAATTCAGATACATACCGATATACAGCTGGGGGTGCATACTTCGGAAGTATAGTTATTAAGGTGGCAAGGAGGATATATCCTTCTGCTTCCTGCAACACAAGCAGAACAGACCTAATTTGACAATGAGGAAACTAGGGTTAATTTGGGACTTGGACTTGGTAACCGTTGCTCAGTACACGTGAGCATGCAACTGATAGTAATTGACTTTGACCTCTTTTTTCCCCACTGCTCTCTTAATTTTATGACTGGCCATAGACTCTCATATACAATGACCAAAGTACTGCGGCCTATCTAGATAACGTCTCTTTTATGGTCGCTGTCGGCGTAAGCAGCAATGCAAATTTACAAGTTGAGTACAATGGGTGTGTCTGTATTTCTCCTGCTTCGACCAAACGCTCAATTCTTTATATTTATACTCATTCTATGCTTATCATTCATACTTATTCAATTTCTTTACTTTATTACATCCCGTACATCTAGTTGGGCCATTCCTCCGAGCTAACGTCCAGTACCATCTCGTTCACGCTCTCCTTAGACTTTTCATTACAATGATCTCATCTCCCCTCTGCCTAGCAACTTCTGTGTGTCTCCTTCTGGTATCTCTTTAGACTTTGACTCACAGTGAACCATTTTCCTTCCATCCTTGGGAAAACAACACTATAAAACAATTAAAGGTGAGGCGCAGGTGCCTTCCCCCCTGCTATTCTCTCTCATCACTTTTTTCTGTCTCTCTCTCTTTTTGTTTAACAGAAAAACAAGCTTTCTGTTTTCTGTCTATTTGCTCTGCGTCCGCACTGATTACAAAAATCAAAAGCGTTCTTTTACTTTATGGGGCTTACTTTAATCAGCATCACAGCACAACCTCCCATGCCATAGCAACAGTTTTTTAATACTATCACAGTTCACATCGTATTTGGCTTGCCAGGAACATTTGTACATACCTTATATATTGATGTTTAATTCATTGTAATTCAATCCTACAGTAATGTGGTTTATTTAATTTTGTTTTCTGTAGTTCTGACAAAAGGTCTCCGTTTTTTGACCAGGTTATCACAGCAAGTGTGTTTATTTTAACTGTAATGCAGATCACCAGATATATGCCATTGCTTCAGTAGAAATGACATACTTAGCGTGCATGCAAAGATTGGATGGTGGTAAGTAGCCTATGAAATTTAGAGATTCAAAGATAAGATTTTTGACTGCACTCAGGATGAAAAAAGTTCTAAAATACCGCCTCTGCACTTACCCTGTTCTTACTGGACTGTACTTGTGCTACGTTTTCATTCGAGTTCAAGTTCAGCACATTGTGGAAAAAGCACAATCTATCTCTGTTTTATATTCTTTCACCTCAATTCAGTATGTATTAGATTGACAATTTAAGAACCCACAAAACTCATGGCAGCTTTAAAATGGTAAACTACAATGGTCTTATTCTGTATTATGTTGTTAATCTGATTTAGCTCTCCATGTCATTTGGATGAATTCTAGAATAAACTGTATTTGGATGGTCCAGAAATCACTTTATGAAGGGATCTTGGTATTAATTAGTAATTTATCCTAATTACATTCTGTATTATACATTGATCTGTATTCATTCAGTGTCACAGTTTACCTAGAATTTATTCATCTTGAGGAAGTCAAGAAGATCTCTCAGGTGATAGCCCTACAGTCTTATGGTGGCACTCCCACTACATATATGTAACCATGTGCATGATGCATTGGTATTGGTTCTCCCTTTTTCTTTTCTCAAAATCTTTCAACGTAAACATATTTTTGTAAAAAGGCAGAAAAAAGATACATGTGATACGAACGTGAACCTGTACTCACCATGTGGAGGTACTGCAGTCGCTGGTTTTCACATGGCCCTGAGAGACTTGACCGGGTCAGGAGACAGAGATATCGACAGGGAGAACATTCATTTAAAGAGGTTGGAAAGATGAAAGTAAGTCACAGAGGGGATGCAGCAAAAGAGAGAAAAAGGTACAACTGACAGCTGGAGTGAGAGGGTGCCTCTGTCAGTAGTGTAATGGGATAGAGAAAGAGAGGCCAGTTTAAAGGAGATTGGGTTAGAGACAGGTTAATGATTAAGGTTCTTGTCAATATTTAACAGGCCCGGAGCCCTGCCCCTCAATCCAACATCCTGTACTCATACACAGTGAAACTCTCTCTCTCTCCCTCACACACACACACAGGTACACAGATGCAGACCTTGTGTTGAAATAGGTACTGTGCATGTCACAATGACATGAACAGTTGTAGTAAACTATGTTCACATACTGAAAAACAAATACAAAAAAATCTAATACACAGGTGCAGTAATGCAGTGAAACACACAATAAAAGTGGATACTTATAGATGCACATTCATACATACTGTACATACACACACAGAAGCATAATACTACCCACATACTGTACGTACACATATGCACATACAGTATATACTTCACTCTCAGAAATAAAGGTACAGTGGAGGTACATCTTTGTTCCTTAAGGTACACATTTCCAAAATGTACCCTGAAAGTATAATAATGTTGTATTTCAAGAAAAAAGGGTACAAATTAATTATGTATTGTTGGCTAAGGGTACAGTTTTATGTACCTATAAGGTGCCACCCCAGCAACAAGCTTTTGTACCTTTTTAGCTTTTTGTACCTTTTTTGTGTGTTGAGTGCTTTGGTAATACTGCACATGTACAGTGGTATATACTGTAATAACAGCCACATAGCTGAATGTGGAAAGATACTATAACACAGCGTAGTAAGGTACAGCACAGTACAGCAGAGATTTGATATGAGGGGAATTGAAATTGTTTTATGCTTTGTTTGTTTACAGTGAAATACACTCGGATGAAGTTTTCACATTTTATAAATTCAACATTGGGCAAGTGTGTATGCCACTGTATATGTAGTGTGCTAACATTTAAAAAGAAAGTCTTGAACCATGTAGATTGTACATTGCCTGGCCAAAAAAAAAGTTGGTCAAAAAAAAATGGACTCAATGTATACATTCTTCAGCAGGTGGTAATCAACTCATAACTTGTTAGTTCTTTAATCTATTGTTCATGTTGCCCATGAAAAATGCAGTTCATGCTTTCATTCAATGTTACTTAATGTTCATTTTTTATTCAACTATATGAACTAATATGTCTCTTTGTTCAAAAAAGATACAAGCAAACTACACTGCCTGACCAAAAAAAAAGTTGCACACTCTAATATTTTGTTGGACCGCCTTTAGCTTTGATTACGGCACGCATTTGTTGTGGCATTGTTTTGACAAACTTATGCAACGTCACAACATTTATTTCCCTCCAGAGTTGCATTTATTTTTGGCCGAGATCTTGTATTGATGATGGGAGAGTCGAACCACTCCGTAAAGTCTTCTCCAGCACATCCTAAAGACTTTCAACGGGGTTAAGGTCAGGACTCTGGCAGCCAATTCATGTGTGAAAATGATTCCTCATGCTCCCTGAACCACTCTTTCACAATTTGAGCCCAATGAATCTTGGCATTTTTGTCCTGGAATATGCCCATTGATGGGATAACCTGGTCATTCAGTACATTCAGGTAATCAGCTGACTTAATTTTATTGCTGCATAACGTTACTGAGCCTAGACCTGACCAATTGAAGCAACCCCAGATCATAACACTGCCTCCAGAGGCTTGTACAGTGGGCACTATGCATGAAGGATGCAACGGTGACTTTTTCTTTGGCCAGGCAGTGTAGTTCTCTGTCAGGGTGCTGGTTAGCCTCCATGTGGAGATGAATAGGACATTCATATACAGTTGAAGTCGGAAGTTTACATTACACTTAGGTTGAAGTCATTAAAACTCATTTTTAACCACTCCACAGATTTAATGTTAGCAAACTATAGTGTTGGCAAGTCAGTTAGGACATCTACAAGTAATTTTTCCAACAATTGTTTACAGACAGATTATTTCACTTTTAATTCACTATATTACAATTCAAGTGGGTCAGAAGTTTACATACACTAAGTTGACTGTGCCTTTAAATTTTTAATATGTGGTCGCATATCCTTTGCATGCCATGACTTCCTGATGTCTGTGACCCAACAACATCAAAAGACTCTTGATATCTTATTTTGTTTGATACGTCAGACCCTTGATGACTTAGAGCCATTTAGCCAACCATGTGTTTTCATACTGTTCCAGCATAATTTACAGCTAAATCAAGTCCCACCCCCCAATTCCCATAGAGATCCATTCAAATGCAGAGACGTTATAGTATCGCTTGTAAGAGTACCAGAAAATAAGATCTTTCTGTCTTTTGATGTTGTTGGGTCACAGACATCAGGAAGTCATGGCATGCAAAGGATATGCGACCAAATATGAAAAATAATGACTTCAACCTAAGTGTATGTAAACTTCCGACTTCAACTGTAGGTAGTGGGCTAATGATCTAATAAAGACAATTATGCAACTACTAATTCATAATCAGCATTATTGTATATTTTATTCTATTTATTGCCATCCCTGATGTGGTCAAGGCCACTCTTACATAGATTAACAAATCAGTTATTCTTTTTATCAATCTTTCATCATCTGTAATGCCTCATTGCGCTGAAATCTTTAGCACTAGTGTCTGTCGATATGTGGAGTAATCTTCTGAGACCTTGACTAGGTTTGAATCCAAGATGTGATTACTCCATGAAAATCCCAGCTATGTAAACGGATTACAGAATGTGTATGGCATGTGAAAAATTCTAAGTTGCCCTGGACGAGTCTGTTAAGCATGAATTGTCAGTGATATGGCCCAAGTCATGTTTCTTCTCTCATATTGTATGTTCCAGTTTGTTGCTGTAAAAAAATGTCTGGAAGACAGACCGCCCCGCCCCCCCCCCCCCCCACCCCCTCCCCCTCCCAATATTATCTTTTTTGACAGAAGGCATGACACATTGTTGAATTTAAATCAATATTCACACACACACACACACACACACACACACACACACACACACACACACACACAGACACACAGACACACACACACACACACACACACACAGAGGGAGAGAAGCACTTCACTTCAGGAAGTGTGTAGCCTTGCCTTTGAACTCTGCTCAGAGTTTACAGATATTTTCTCTTTATGGCTTTTGTAAAACATTGATATTTGTATCTAAGAATGAGAGCGAAAAGAGAGGGGATGGGGGAGAGAGTTACATTATTTAAACATGATATGTAGCGGAGCAGTAAGAGTTTTGCTGTATACCCCAAAGCATCCCGTGGATGCTAAGGCAAATATAGAATGTAATTCGCCATGTCAAAGCTTCCAAGTTAAGGAATTACAGGGGAAAACACACAAACAACATGCATGTAATATTTATACTTGAAACAATATAAGATGTTCAGTGTGGTAGTGTGGAATAGGGGAAGCTATAATGAAGTAGCCAGTTACCTTGACCTCATGATGTGGCTTTTATTAAAACTGCTTTGTACCGTCTTCATTACCCAGTTGTTTGTTTTGTTAGAATACATTACCACTCCTGGACATTGATCCTTTAACCCCCATTTAAGATTAAATTGCTTTCATCCTCCGTGCACACCACATACAAAATAAGGAGCCACATACACCCTATCGTCTCACTATTACTTAATTACAGGCAAAAGCAAAGATGCAGCATAATAGGGGCAATTAACCAAGATTTGGAGGAGGAGAACAGGACTCTGGACTCTAATCTCAAAGACTGCACAGGGAAATAAGACTTTATGGTGGTAAAAATGCCATAAGGAAAAGAAGAGTCAGTCCTCACGAAACGGGGTTAAAGGGTACAAGTCTGCAATCGCAACCAAGCGGGAATTTGCTATGCAATTTTCTTCTTGCTTACCGTGTACTACTAAAGCATAATGCAAACGTGACAATGAAAGCATGGTCATATTCATTTTTTAAAACTACACTCTTGTGGGAATATTATTTACTGTTAAAAATGACAAATAATACTTTTTAAAGACATATGACATCTGTGGGAATGGACGGAATGCAATTCTGCCCTGGTAACATCGTGCTAATTGTTCACCAACACTTCACACGCAGTTGTGCTATTCCCTCACTCAATCAAATAAAAAAGGATTGTTGATTTACAAAGAAAAAATCTTCCCTGACACACAAATGGTTAGTGAACACAGTATATTAAGTTGTGAGGTCTTACATTTTTTAACTGCATTACACTCCATTACACTATGTTTATAATGAAGATGCAGAATGGTTTAAAAAAATACAAGTCAATGAAATGTGGGACTAAAAGAATAAATATAGTAATTAATTTGTTTAACATGACATAGATTTGTACTGTCAGGCAGTGCTATTTTATAGAAGTATACAAGTTCAAGCAATGAGATCAGAAACGACCAGTGACCTTTAACCTCAATTTGATTGCCATAAAAATATACTGTTGCCAGCGTTCTCCTTGTAATCTTAAATTTATAGCATGTATGACACCTTTATTTACTCCTAAAACTCTACCTCACTATATTCTTGTCCTCTTCTCTATAAGTTACAGTGCCCTCCATAATATTTGGGACAAATACATATTTTTTATTGATTTGGCTCTGTACTCCACACATTTGTTTACAGTGAAATTTTACAATGTATCATTTGAAAGTGTTAACTCACAATTCTCTATAAAATAATTTACGTTTCCAATGTTATAGCGACAACTTTATTTTATTTTTGTAACATGACACAAATCAGGCTTTATCAAAACAACAATTCTGATAGTTCTGTGTGTTATGGAAATCCCCAGACGATAAAAGGTCGGTATCCTTATCCAGGCAAAAAATGTATATACAGTATATATAGTGAGCACCATAATTGGACAGTGACACATTTTTTGTTATTTTGGTTCTGTACTCTAGCACTTTGAGTTTGAAAGGATACAATGACAATGAAGTGAAGTGCAGACTGTCAGCTTCAATTTGAGGGTATTTTCATCCATATCGGAGGAACCGTTTTGAAATTATAGAACCTTTTGTACATAGTGCCCCCCCCCCCCCCCCCATTTTCTGGCATCAAAAAATATTGGACAGTTTAATATAAAGTAATCATTTTTTATATTTGGTCACATATCCTTTGCATGCCATGACATCCTGATGTCTGTGACCCAACAATATCAAAAGACTCTTGATATCTTATTTTCTGGTACTCTTACAAGCGATACTATAACGTCTCATTTGAATGGTTCTCTATGGCAATTGGGGGGTGGGACTAGATTTAGCTATAAATTATGCTGGAATAGTATGGAATACATGGTTGGTAAAATGGCTGTAAGTCATCAAGGGTCTGAGGTATCAAACGAGCCTAAACCATCACTCTGCTGCCAGATATGCAGTAGATATGGATGGATCACTTTAAGGGTTGTTTCTCCTGACAAAATTTCCTATTGAACTCTATGGACAAATAAATCAGGAGAAGAAACCCTTCAAGTTATCCATCCATATTTACTGTATTTCTGGCAGCAGAGTGATGGTTTAAGGCTTGTTTGATACGTCAGACCCTTGATGACTTACAGCCATTTAGCCAACCATGTGTTCCATACTGTTCCAGTGTAATTTACAGCTAAATCTAGACCCACCCCCCAATTTCCCATAGAGATCCATTCAAATGCAGAGACGTTCAAGGTATGGATTTTCTCTCACTGTGAGAATCCATGTCACTGCTTTTAACTGCTTGTAAAATGCCAAGTCATGTTGAAGACACAAGGAGATAGAAGCAGTGAAGTTGGTATACCATCAACTTCAGACAACTGCTACTTAAGCTATGCAAATACAAGTGAACTTGCTTGTACTTCATTGTTTAAAAAAATAAATAAATAAAAGATTCTCAACCAAAATTATACAGGCCTCCAGAACTCATTGCTCAAATCACAATGAAACCTCAGTATCCCTACAAGAGATAGTTGGGTGACAGAAATTCTGATTTTCACAAAACACTAGCATTAATGCTTCTATTTTTCATATTTATGGTATGTTCTCACTATTTCTGCCTATCTCTATCAATCCTTGTTAAGCAGAGAAGTCGTTATCTTATCTGCTGAAGTGAAGGGACAGCTGGGTGTGTCAGCGTGCAGAGTCCAATCACTTAAAGCGAAAGCAAACGCAGTCAAACATGCAGGCGCACACAACACAAAGCACGCTAACACAGTGCCATCAATGGGACACACGAGCACACAACTCTCTGTACAACCCATTCCATCCACAAACAGTAAAAGTGGAAAAAACATTTTGCTCCATCCACAGGAAGTATGGTTTTCAAGGTGGCATCTACAAGACGGTCTAAATGGCTGTCATGTGATGTCTATATTCCCGAGAAAGGAAGTGTCATTTCAAAGTACCTCGTACAGCAACATTATGCCTTCAGAAATTGTATGTGTACACATTACTTGATTATCCTTTCATGTTTAATCTTATTTTAGGTTGGAACTATTTTGCATGACGTGTGCAACCGGACTGCTGCACTCAAGGAAATAAATATGGGTAAAATACAAAAACTGATTACCATTCTGTATAGATCCTACATACATGTACAGCCTATGAAACCATAACATTGCTGCCCAAGCTGTTGGGAGTTCCTTTACATGCATTTTCTTGATTTAGATAACAACCCCCCAAATGCCCCTTACCAGCAATTGTATAGCTGCCAGGTCCTCAGAAACTTGTCTAGATATCTAAAATACCTTTCATCACACACAGAAAACTGTCTGGGCCAATCAAAAACATACTCTAATACTGAGATAATATAATAAAAACCTTGAAGTAAACTATCCCTTTACATTTTTCAGGCCTCAGCAAGCAATGCCTTCCACCAGGGGGTACTAGGGAGGCTGGTAATTGTATCGATCCTGTCGTACACTACTACACCAAAGAGGGACAGTTGTGTGCACAGAATGGGCGTGAGGAATCTGTCTGCGTTACCCCAGTCAATAACATTTTCCAACCTTTATCTTAATGAGTCATGATAATCCATATTCACATCCGTTATCCATAACAGTGATTCATAGTTTATCGTTACCGTGAAACAATGTTTCTGTCAAACAAGGTAACAATTACATACAGTCAAGCCGGAAGGTCTGCACACCCCTTTCACCTTCTCCACATTTTATTACATTACAGACATATTCTACAATAGATTGAGTTAATTTTTTGTCTCAAAATTCTACACAAAATAGCCCATAATGACAAAGTGAAAACAGGTTATTAGACATTTGTGCCAGTTTATTAAAAATCTAAATGTAAAATATCATATGTACACAAGTGTGCACACTCTTTGATATGACACCCAAAAGTGAGCTGGGTGCATTTTGTTTCCACTGATACTGCTTGAGATGTTTCTACAACTTAATTGGAGTCCACCTGTGATAAATTCAATTGATTGGACATGATTGGGGATTGCCAACACCTGCCTATATAAGGTCCCACAGTTGACAGTGCATGTCAGAGAAAACTCCAAGCCATGGGGTCAAAGGAATTATCTGCAGACCTCAGAAATAGGATTGTGTCAAGGCATAGATCTTGAGAAGGGTACGGAAAAATCTCTGCAGCTTTACAGGTCCCAAAGAGCACAGTGGCCACCATCATTCGTAAATGGAAGAAGTTTGGAACCACCAAGAATCTTCCTAGACCTGGCCGTCCGACCAAACTGAGCAATCGGGGAAGACGGGCCTTGGCCAGGGAGGTGAGCAGGAACCCGAGGGTCACTCTGACAGAGCTCCAGCGTATCCTTGTGGAGATGGGAGAACCTTTCAGAAGATCAACCATCCAGGCATCACTCCACCAATCAGGCCTTTATGGTAGAGTGGCCAGACGGAAGCCCCTTCTTAGTAAAAGGCACATCACAGCCCGCTTGGAGTTTGCCAAAAGGCACCTAGAGGACTCTAAAACCATGAGAATCAAGATTCTCTGGTCTGATGAAACCAAAATTGAACTTTTTGGCCTGAATACCAAGCGTCACGTCTGGAGGAAACCAGGCACCGCTCATCACCTGGCTAATACCATCCCTACAGTGAAGCATGGCGGTGGCAGCATCATGATGTGGGGATGTTTTTCAGCAGCGGGAACGGGGCGACTAGTCCTGATAGAGGGAAAGATGAATGCAGCTAAGTACACCGAGATCCTTGAAGAAAACCTGCTCCAGAGCACTCTGGACCTCAGACTGGGGCGAATGTTTACCTTCCAACATGACAACGACCCGAAGCACACAGCCAAGAGAACAAAGTCTGCATGTCCTTGAGTGGCCCAGCCAGAGCCCAGACCTGAATCCAATTGAACATCTGTGGAAAGAGCTGAAAATGGCTGTGTACCGACGCTCCCCATCCAACCTGACGGAGCTTGCAAGGATATGCCAAGAGGAATGGGCAAAAATGTCCAGAAACAAGTGTGCCAAGCTCGTAGCTTCTTTCCCAAGACGCCTTGAAGCTGTAATCGCTGCCAAAGGTGCAGCAACCAAGTATTAGGCTAAGGGTGTGGACAGATATGTAACCCCTAAATAACCTATTTTTGTCAGTAAAATGAAATTGCATATTTTCTAAAAACCTGTTTTCACTTTGTCATTATTGGCTATTGTGTGTAGATGTTTGAGGCAAAAAATGAACTCAATATATTGTAGTATAAGTCTGTAATGTAATAAAACGTGGAGAAGGTGAAAGGGGTGTGCAGACTTTCTGGCTTGACTGTATGTATAGTATGAAAAGCAATGCTGAACTATGCCTTTAAGAATGCATGGCACAAAAAAAATATGCATGTGGTGAAGCAACACACACACACACACACACACACATTACTCAAAATTAGATTGAATGCATTTACGCTGCTTGTCTGGTTAGAAAGAAGTCCCATCTCGATGTTTTATGGAACAGGTGACAAGCAACGGCTATGCAAAATGTAATGTTGAGCTAGCATTTTCAAACGGCAGTAGTTGTGCTATGCTCAATCATTTGAAAAATACGCTCACGTGAAATGAGCGATGGGCCCCATTAAGCCTCAACAAATTCCTCATGCTAGCAAATACAACTTACAAAGCAGATAACTAGCTAAACAAACACATTATCATTGATGTCCTGAAACTGTTATTACAATACACCTCAACGGTCTGATTAAAAAATACATTTACATTTGTTACATTATGCAGGGTTATTTTAGGATATTTTATTCGATGAACGTAACAAAGCTAACAGCCCATTAGTCTACATTAGGATGGATCATGTCTGCTGTGACCGTTAATCTTATACATAAAGCCGTTAATGGACCAGATTTAATGATCAAACGTTGAGGCTTAATTAACAGTTGGCCCACTAACTGCTATGCAAATGTTAGGCAAGAGAACTTCTGTTAAAAATGGTGCTTGTTACTCTGAAACAGTTAAATGACTGCTTCTGACATTAGTGACAGTTTACACTATCATGTACATCCCCGCAAGTGTGCATATATATTTGATAATAAGAAATATAAAACCAACCAACATATGTTAGAAGAGTCACACCAATACCATTTATGGACATACACACAGACATCTATATATATATATATATATATATATATATATACACACATCACCATCAGTCCATCTTCCACTATTATTTTCTACCCAATGAAGAGGGTGCAAGTTTAGCCAAACAGGCTAACAGGGCAAAGCTCAGGACCTTTTTACCAAAAAAAGGATTTCCCCTTCTCCGGAAAGCAGAAAAGTAATGATTTCTACAGCAAACACCGCCCCCCCCCCCCCCATCTGGTTCTTATTTTTTCACTGCTTTTCTTCTCTTTGTGCTCGTCTTTTTTCCAACGCTATCCGCCTTTTCGTCTATCCTTCTTTTTTTGTTTTTTTCCATCACCGTTTCCATGGTGTCCCACACTTCATCACCAGCTCCGTCTTCTTCTTTCACCTCCTGCTCTGCATCTGCCTCAGGGGGGCAGGCCTGTTGGGCAGAGGAGAGAGGGGAATTCAAATCCACATCCAGCCACTTAAGAGACATTTTGGTCATGATTACGTTGCAGTACTTGGTGTTTTCACTGAAATGCAATGTCACGTGTGCAGTTCTTTACAGATTTCACTTCATTAACAATCGCACAAATTATCTTTGTATAGATTTTCCCAATAACGACATCCTCAGCACAGCTCCGCCCTTCCGTTTGCCCTACCTCTAGGTCTCGGCTGGACAGAAGCACACAGTTTAGCCTCGACTTTAGATAGACCTGCACAGGGGAGAGAAACGGACATCAACCAACATGAAACATTCATCTCAAACTACAATATACAATTAAAGGCCCGCTTAGTCATTTCGGTTGCTAATGGCTTACAACGAACAAAAAGGAAAAATGAGTATTTAAAATAAGTGTCAGACCAACACTACTTGTTCATCTTCCGTTTTCCGCATTTCATTCTTCTTTGCTTTTGATATCCTTGCGCTGCTCATCACCATGGAAACAAACTCATCACGCACTCGTTGTTTTCACTTGGTGCTCACTCGTCAAATAATATTTCGAAAAGAATAGTTAGCTAACATTTTCCCAAATAAACCATGCCTTAGAAATGGTTTTATAGTAGTGTATTGTGGCTGGTTACAGTATATATTTATTAAAATGTTTTTTTTTTTTAACTTTAGAGTACCATAATCCACCAAGGTAATTAGTTTCCAAGCACGCAATTTTCGTCGATTGGCAACCCAAATTACTGAATGAGCCTTCACTCAATTTGCGTGCAAGCGCGCGCACCTTGTGCTGTAAAGTGCGGTCCTCCAGGCTGTGTACTCTCAGGAATCGATCCAGGCCGCAAGAGGCCACCAGCGGAAGAGACGGGTGGCACTGCAGCCCCCGCACCGCGCCAGCCAGCCCCTTCAGGCACCCGCGCACCAGACCTGCATCAGGAGGAGCAGTAAGTAACAGGGTAAGTTTCAGCCTATGAAAACAGTGGACAGGCCCAATGAGCCAGAACGGGGATAGAAAACCCTTAGACAGATACGCCACACGGACAGCACTTGCCTTTACGCAGGTCTAAGACAGCCACCTGCCCTTGTGTGTTGCCCACGACAACAGAGCCAGGGGTGGAAGGCAGGGATAGGGCAGTGAGGGGGTACTCCCCAAACTGTGCCTCTATAACCGGTCTCCTTTGAGGGGAGGCAGGGTCATACACTCGCACCTAAGGGATGGATTAAATGTGAAAATGTGATTATTCATGACCGGAGCAAAACGCTGCAGAGCTCACACAGTCAAAAGCAATTGATCTGTAGTGTCCATGTATTCCAAACGTTTTGACTGCATTTTTGTCCTTCAAAAACAGCAAAAGCAGTTCCACAAACCACGTGTTACCCCAAATACTTCCAGACTTTAAAGGATAAATAAACAAAAACATTGCAGTTTGACATAAGGTCACATGAGGGGCTTGTTTAAAAAAATCGGATCGTTTTCAGGGAACTGGTGTACAGACCTGGTGGTGTCCTGTGCAGGTGACAATCTTTTCCGAGTCTGGAAGGAAGGCCAAGTCTCTCACCCATTCAGGCACTCGCAGGTCTAGCCAGTCGTTACGCACCTGACGCACACATTGGGATTAACACGGCTGTGACGGCATGCCCACATAACATGCTACAATGTTTGAACGCACAAGCGGTGGACTCACAGCTTTCTGTTGGCACGATAGTATGCGTACATGAGGGAATGAGCACAACTAGCAACTAGAGACACTGGAGATTGCAGCACAGTATACAAACTTTAAATGCACATCAACTTCGAGTGGTGGTCTATGCTTTCAATAAGTTTGCAAATAAAGCAACGTTATGTACGTAAGACATGCAACTGGATTCGATGCCAATTACTGCAGAAGGTGCTGGTATTACAGATCACCAGAAAAGTATTAGTTTCTCACTTACATTTTTGGCAGCGAAAATTGGGGTGTCAGGCCTCTCCAGATCCCAGACTTTAACCGGATTCTGTTTTCCTCCTGTCGCCACATGGTGGAGCTGTGATGGGTTCTGACGCATTCGACACACACTGCCCCCTGCGTTGATTTCCACCTGGTCACGGAGAGAGGAAGATGGCGGAGGTCAGGAGACAGAAGTGTGGGAGGGGGCGGGGGATGTCCGAGCTATCGAGGTGTGTTTTTTTTTAAAGCACCATGCAATACACGTGACATACCAGAGACGTCAAGTCTACTCTTCCAAAAGGCTAAGTTCTCCAGCACAGGGTACTAAAACGAGCAAAATATCCTTCGCAAGCATGTGTGACGCCCCCTGTTCCATTTCTGGTTTTATTTTTTCTCCCGTTTTATTTAGGAGACCAGCTGATGGAAGTGGAAAGGCCCACAGTGTAATGATTAGCCCTAGTGCCGGTGCGCGGCGTGTTTAAAAATCATCCTATGGCTGCCATCCAAGAGGCTATTTTTTTCCCCTCTTTTCCTCCCAACTGGACATCTTTCTTTCTTTTGTTAGACTGACCTTTTATCCAGTTTTCTTTCATGCATCCAATTTATTACATTCACACATATTCATTTAATGTCCATTTTCTTAGCTTTACATATCTTACTCTACCTGTGGTAATTTCTTATCCAAATGAATACATTTTTTGTTATCCTTTAAACTTGTGTGTCCTTTATGTTATGATGCAAGAACGGCCATAACACAGGTGACATCACCGACCGCGGCCTCATTACAAACCAGTACCTTCTTCCGCTCACATACACACAACCCAACACACAGACAGGTTTGAACGTGCACATACATTTAAAACAAAACTCACTGTATCAGTGCTACCCTCCTTCCAGATCTTCATGAGCCCAGACTCCACACAAGTGACCAAAGAACTGCGGAGGCAAGGGCACAGAGTTTACCCAGACTGAAAGGTAGTTTTTGAGGAGCGATGAAAGGGATGAAAACCCTCTCTCTCTCTCTCTCTCTCTCTCACTCACACACACACACACACACACACACACACACACACACACACACACACACACACACACACACACACACACACACACACACACACACACACACACACACACACACACACACACACACACACACCTCTCTCTCGAACTTCTGCATAAAATGGTTACCACTTTTGATGTTTGTTGAGAAATTGAATTGGACCTTTCTTCGTTCCAAATGTCTTCTGCTTGAACCCCCCCACCCCACCCGAAATCACCCCCTCCTTATCCTTCACCCTGCTCCTCTCTCTCTTATACTCAGCTGGCTGACAGACCCTTCTCCCTCCCTCTTAAAATTGTGAAAGAATGATACTAACATGGGACCCTATTACAATTTCTGCATGAAGTGAATAATTACTGTATAGCCACAAACACGTGCACGCACGCACGCACACTGTTATATCCTGGGAGGTGTGTAATTTCTACTATTTATTCTTATTCATCCTTCATTTTTCCTCAAGCTCTTAAGGTAAATGTCCTTGCAGTTCAGGGGCAGTTCTCTCATCAGCACAGATAGTACAATTTTGTCCTCTTCCTGCCATGAAACTAAAGCTGCAATCTTCTGTCAACATTCCCAGTGTTTTCCAAGCCAAATAATTAAAAAATCATTTCACATTTGTTTCACATGTTGGCTACAGTTATTTAACATAGCAGCTTTTTACACAGTAAATAAATGATAGATCGTGGAAAATGCTTTGTTGTAGTGATAGGAGCCCAGTGCTATTTCAAGCCTACTGCCCCCAACCAATACTCCTAAAGGTTTTCTGAACAGCTTCTGGACGTCACTCACTCGCTACTTGTCCAGGGGAACCCGTTTAGGGTGGTGGGTAAGGTTTCATGAGTTCAATAATTGGTGGGTCTACAATGTGCTGTCAATCACTAGCTTGGTCTTAAAATTATTTTATGTAAGGGTTGATCCACAGTGTGCATATCGTAGCTCCTCCCCCTTTCGGTTTATTAATGAAGCATGCTGCTTCCATCACAGCCTGTATGCATTTCTTTACCTGTCTGTGACAGCAAGTCCAGTGAACTTTGCCTGTGTGCTGTCCCCGCACTGTCTGCTGCCAGTGAAGATGCCCTTCTCTGTGCTGAACGTCTTCACTGCTCCATTTGCACAGCCAACTAACACCTGCAGCACACACATATAACTAACACCGTTCAGTATTATCGGCAGGCTCACCCTCCAATAACATTTTCTCGAGTAACGTACAGCACAAACACATTTCCGAGTCCCGCCCCCCCAAATTCAGTTAAACATACAAAACAGTACAGGTATTGCAAGCAGCACCACATAATTCAGAACGTACCTCGGTCTCTTGTGCATCTCCCCAACACAGCACACAGACTTCCTGATCCCGACTTAGGCTATTCAATTCACAGAAGTTGAAGGCCTGCTTCTTCGCGAGACTCACTCCTACACAAGGGGAAATAACGGCAATTCGGTGATTCAGATTCCGACTGAAGCTAACGTTACTTTTAGCCAAATCACCCCTTGTTATCACATTGCTTGCACATTATTGTAGCTTAGTTGTTGCTATTATCAGCCAGTTGGTGCACTTCAGCTAATTAATTAGCGACCTAACTATTGTATAGCGTTCTGATAACCGTAAAATCGCTGCAAGACCTTAGAAATAGTCACATTAGCGGGTAACAACTGCTATTAGCGTGGCCAAGTTTGACCAAACTAGCTTGCTAAGTGGCACTTCACATACCCACGTGTTCTTAGCGGGTTAGCTTGTACAGACTATTAGGTAAAATAAGTTTGTTATATAATAAGATTGTTAGCAAAACTCCAAATATATACATACTTTTCTCTTACCTTTTAATATTCCAGTTTCTGAGCCGACCCATACTGAACATACTTGGCTTTTACCTGTCATTACAAGTCTGCAAAATACTACGTTTAAGACCACAGAAATGTGTACGAAGAATTATTTAGGGTGTACCTCTGAATACTTGCCTCCGGAAACAATGTCTGGAGAGAAACGTTCCTATTGCTTTAGTTTTAGACAATAGGGTAGTCTGGAAAATATCTATGAAGATCAAATGAACAATAAAGATTTCATGTAGATAGCTAATGCTGTCGTTTATTTTTTATGTTTTATAATAAATAATAAAGACAGTATATCATTTCAACATATAGGCTACGGGTATTTATAACTACTCGAATGTAAAATATAACATTCTTCTTAATATGCAATAATTTAACACAGTAATGCGATTCTTTTTGGAAGTGTTGTTGAATTTTAAAAGAAATGTGCAAATAGTAAAAATGAACGTGCATTTTAGCATTTGCGTAAATTCCACTAGATGTCGCATATGGATTAGCCAACCCTACTTGCTTTCTACAACAAACGAACTCAGTTCAGTCGCCTATTTTCACAGTCAATTTTGGAAGATCTAAAAATGCGAGAATACAGCTCATCATAGGATTCAACTAATCAAAATATTTGTCAGAAAATTTCTAAATTGAACGAACGTAGTAGGCTATATAGGGCATAACGTGAAAGAGCATTGGGAATTCATTACAGATGCAGAACTAATTAAAATTTAAAAGGCCAAGGACACTGACAAAACATACGAGTCCAGTTAAAATGTTATTATTATTATTATTATTATTATTATTATTATTATTATTATTATTATTATTATTATTGTTGTCAAAACAATAATACAAATTTAACTTTATCCAAGTTTAGTTTTGTGATACAATGTTTGGTGTAGCCTAAGTCCATTTGTAAAAGTTACCATCTTGTTGGTCTTTTTGAATGTTGTGGCAAGGTCTGTCTTGTTAAGGTATAATTCTATAAATCTAAGGGAAGGAACTCCTGGGTGACCCTCCAGACAGTGATCCTGCAAGGGAAGGGAGTTCATTGTCATCCAAGCAGGAGAAAGAAATCTGTGCACATGAAAACAAACATGTGCACATGTAAGAGATTTTAATAAATAAATAGAAAAAAGAAAGAGAAATGCAACACAGTAAAAGCATGCACATTAAAACTATAAAAACAAAAAAGAAAGAAATACAACAAATACATTTTGGTATATGCAAATGAAGAGAAAGACAAAGAGGAGAGCGAGAGAGAGAGATGTAGTTGGGAGAGCAATCGAGGGGAGGGGTGAGGACTGAGAATGAAAGAGAGACTTGCAGCTAACGCGCTCACAGAGAGACGAAGACAGGGAGGGAGCAACGAGACAACTATCGCTTCAATCTCTCTCATTGATGCGAGACTACTAGTGTAGCGCAGACGGGGGAGGCGAGAAAGACAAATAAGGGAAGAAAAAAATTATGATCTTCAGTTTCCATTTTATCCTTCTCTGGGGAACAAGGAACTACAGCAAATGATCAAAGAAAAAGAAGGGCAGAGAAAGAGAGAGAGAGAGAGACAGAGAGCGAGACAGAGAGAGAGACAGAGAGCGAGACAGATCCAGTTGAATGTACTTGCTTTTGATTAGACGAGAGCAAAACTACTCCTGAGCAGACGGTGAAAGGTGAACGGAAAAAGGGACAGAGGTGGAGGCAGGAGGAGAGAGAATATTTCTACAAAATCAGTCCATTCTTTTTTTCAGAGAGAGAGAGAGAGAGAGAACAAGGGGGAGGTGGGGGAAAAAGAAGGTTATGGGGTGGGGGGCAGAGAGAGAAGATAATAAATTATACACTTATAGGTAGGAGAGGGATAGCAAACCAATCCAAAAATATTGTTTGTAGTTTTTTAATTCCTGGAATTTAATACTGATAGGCAAAGGCATGAAGAAATGTGATGGAAGCATGTGACAGAGAGAGTGAGAGACAGAGAGAAGGGGAGATATAATCATTCTGTTACGGTGTCGACCCAAATGGACAGAGACATAATGTGGAAATGTTTTCCAAATGGGACAGGCAGTGACAGGCTGTTCTGGCACGGAATACAGGTAGATTTATATTAACACTAAAATCAACCAGAACACCCATCACGTTCATCCATCATCATCCAAATCACATTTCCGTTTTGAGTGATGAACTGACAGACATATTAGTTAATCCGTTTTGTGGTATTGCTATTGTGTAATCCTCGTTGTACAGTATGCATATTTACCATTCATAAAATCAAGTTGTTTTTTTAAAATGATTAACAAAAATGAGAAAATCGTACATTCATAATGCCATAATTAGGTTAATGTTTAATAATTAGCCATGATTATTATTATTATCATCACAGTATTCTCTTGTATTTATATACAATAAAATTTGAAACTATCATTCTAATGTTTGTTTTTTTTATTCTCAGTATGCATCGTGTTGCTCCTATATTGACAGAATTGTAATCAAGCTTGTAATCCTTAGTTTTTTTTCACTCAGACTTTGTGGCAGATTTATTCAAAAATGACGTTATCAGTATTATTTATTTGTACTATATGCTGATACAGAAGTACATAAATCGGTATTAAGAAAATACATGTCATCATTACTATAATTCAAAAAAGCTGGAGGATAATTAAAAGCCATAATATGGCTCTCATATTGCATTCATTGTTATGGCCAACAATCACTTTATTATTGCATTCCTTTTCTGTTGCCATCAGGTCACGGATGTTGTGGTCAGTGTGTTAGACAGTGTGTCAGTGTTTTATCTTAGTCAAACGCACACATTTTCACGCAGAGTGTAGACTTTACGGAAGGCGGAGAGGAGTGTGCAAAATACCAGGGGGAAATACAGAAATTACAGAAACCAAGAGCAGAAGAGAGGGGAATGGCATGGACAGCGATGCTCGACCATGTTTCACTTATACTCCTTGTTCCCTGAAGAACACCAAAGAAACACTTTAAGACTCTGAGAAACAGGAGGAGAGAGAGAGGGGACACACATGCAGGAGGCAAGGGATAAACAGAAAGGACATACAACTTAGAAAAGGAGAAAAAGTGGACAATATTGAGAGAGAGAGAGAGAAGATCTAAGGAATAGGAGGCTGAGCGCTCCGACAGTGAGGGTGGGAAGAGAGAGTGATAGAGAGAGAGAGAGGGGGGAGCTTTCCCCTCCTCTCGACCCTATCACCGGTGAGACTGGCCGGGGCAGCCATGGCGTTCACCTTTGCGGCCTTCTGCTACATGCTCACCCTTGTGCTGTGTGCCTCCCTCATCTTCTTTGTCATCTGGCAGGTGAGTCGCATTCAACCTGCACTGTTACGCACACACACACACGCACGCACGCACGCACGCAAACCCACGCACGCACGCACGCACGCACGCACACCCACCCACACATCTGACGGGGCATCAGATGTTTGCAACATATACTATACCTGGTAAGTAGAAATACAGCAACATTAATAAAAACCTAACCTGCATTACAGCAGATATTACCGTATTATCAACGTATATCGTTTATGTCAGGAGCAAATAGCTGACAATAATTGCACTTTAATTTCAGACGGATCACTTTTAATCGTTAAGCTGCAATGTTGCGGTCATATGAACATGACACAAGGATTACAAAGGAAAAATATCAACAATTAACACAAACAGACCGCTTGCAGTGTGTGTGTGAGTGTGTCTGAGCCCCTGTGTCAATTTGTATGCACATCTCAAAAGAGCCATAGTTTCAAGAAATGCATGACTAGAATTACGTTAGCAGATCCTGTATGTGTGTGTGCGTGCCTGTGTGTGTGTGTGTGTGTGTGTGTGTGTGTGTGTGTGTGTGTGTGTGTGTGCATACGTGCGTGATTGCGTGTGTGTGCTGGAGGGAGAGCAAAAGTGAAATGGGTATTTACATAAATATCACATCGCAGATCTTGGTGTGCCAGTGGATTATCTGTGGAATTGTAGCTGGAATTTACCCAACTGTCACTGGAGACTATGGCACAATCACTATTCTGTGTTTTAAGCAGAAGATGAGAAGACATGAGCATTAGTTTATTTTTATCAAGAACTTCTCCAGTTAATATTGCCAATTTTAGTAATTAGTGTCTAAATCTTTGCTGGTAGTTTAGAATTGTTTGTAGCTGTTAATGTACAATTGTTATAATAAATGTATTATGAATATTTTTACAGACTTCACTTTTTAGAATTGCAGATCAGACTAAATGAGCAATAGATTCTTTATTCTTCTCTTGTCACATTGTCTTTCAATAAAACCATAGAGAATTCCACGATTCACAAAGGTAACACATTATTTATCCAATGACACCCAAATACAAAAAAAACCTAAACTCTCAAGGCATTGGGTTGCAGCACAATTCTATTCATTCGTTGTCATTTGGAACAGTTTTAAAACCACTTGAGGGGATTCCCCAATTACCTTTGATACAGCAAGCAGTCTGTTCCATACTAAATCTGATATTATGAATTAAGAGTATTATTGGATCATTAACAAATACCAGCTTGAAATGACTTGGGAATTGTGGAGCAGAGAGTCCGTAGGTGTGATATTGGACGCGAGACAGCCAGTGTTAGTGTGCATCTGCGTGTGTCTGCATCTCTGTGTGAGTCAGTGACAAACCGTGTTATTGAGAATGCTCATCAAACTAACATTTTGTTCCCACCTTCCTCTTCCCATCCCCCTCCCGCTATCCGTCCCTCGCCCTCCATCTCTGCAGCTCCCCTCCAATAAGATTGCTCTTTCATTTCTATTGTAACCATGGCGCCTGCTTAAGGGCTCATCTGATCGCCATGGAAACTGCATCTGTTTACAACAAAAAGAGAGAGAGACTGGGGAAAAGAGAGGGAAGAAAAGGGAGACAAGGGAGAGGAAATGAAAGAGAAGAAATAGATGTTGGGAAGGGGGAATGGGAGATGTTGCATAACATCATGTAGAATTAGCCAGAGTAAAAATATTACGTATAATGTAGTTTGTTATACGTAATACAATTGTGTGTAAATAAGATATGCATATACAGTATATTGAGTGTATGATTAATTGTTTCTATTTCACATATTTCTATATCATATTTTATTGTATATTTACATATCTTTTCATTCATGTATTATTCTAAAGGAAAAAGTTAGGGAATGGATCTTGTTCTATTGTAAATGGTCTCGTCCGATGTTATTGTAAAAGGGTGTCTCTTTTTACTGTAGATCATTGCATTTGACGAGCTCCACACAGACTTCAAGAATCCCATCGATCAAAGCAACCCAACCAGAGCTGTAAGACACAAAATTTGGCATCTGAAATCATTGAAATATAACTAAAAACATTTTAAAAAGGCTCAGCATTCACAGAAATTCAGTTGCCAAGAGCATGCTTGAGACACACACATGCACATGCACATGCACACACACACACACACACACACACACACACACACACACACACACACGCACGCACACACAATAGGTATGACAGCAACAATGATCTTTTAGGAATCTATGATGATATTTTAGAAAATAAAATCCAGTATACTAATTTTCTTCAATATCTCTCCTTCAAGGTGGAAAGAATACGGAATATCGAAAGAATCTGTAACTTGCTCAGGAAGGTGAGTGTCTGCATTGCTGCTCCCTGTCTGGCTCTTTTTATCTGCCTCTCCCTCTATGTGTGGGCTAATATGATGATATTTACTTGAATGTGTGACTAAAATGACACGTAAATCATATTTTGAGACAAAATACAGATACAAAAAACAAAGAAAGGATGAGACTGGGAATTGAGAGAAAGAGGAAAGGAGAAAGAGAGTTGAAGATGCTCTCATCTGTCTGTGTCTATTCTGAGGACTGTGACAGATTGATTCATATTCCTCTCTGCTTCCTGCAAAGCACCCCTCCCCTGTCTGGAATTCAAAGTAATGCAAGTGCCAGAATTCAATAAATAATGATTTTTGTCTTTTGGGGGGACCCTTCACTAATTTTCTTCCTGAAGCTGGATCTGTATTAATATTAAAATATGGAGGGAAGGATAGTGACAGCAAGAAAGAAACATTAGAAAACTGAGTGCATAAGAGGTGATAGGGTCAATTATAATGGGCAGAAATACCATTAAAATGCATTTAAGCATGCTCTATTAATAAATGTAGCAATATTAACCTCTAAACCTAGTCCCTTGTGTATGCTGTTCTTTTTCAAGTCTTTGTTTCTGACAGTTTGAGGGTTTCAGTAGTCAGGTGTCCACACTCCAGCGTGACGTACCTGTCACCCGATCAATTATTTGGTAAATAACAATAATAATAATAAGATATAAATCAGATGTTTGTACTATAGGCTCCTTTAAAAATTACTGCTCAATGAAAATGCAATTAGACACTGAACATTTCAGTGTCTCTACTCAAACAAAAAACTGTATACACAGTGCTCCCCAGGCTGGAGTTTGGTAAGCCTTAAATTAACAATTATTTTAGTAAAAAACAAACAAACAGACAAACAAACAAACGTGCATCTATGCAAATTCAATAGTGTGCAAGTATATTAGTGCAGTGTTTCTCAAATGGGGGTACGCGTACCCCTATGGGTAATTTGGAGTACTGCAGGGGTACTCAGAAATTACAAATTTGTAAATGTGTTTTTGTTTTTTTAAATATGGGTTATGAACAATTCAAAAATAATCCCACGTTAATAAAAATAACTTAAATGTGGATACTAACATACCAGTTTGATAAATATTTTCTATGCCACATATTTTCAATACAACCTTTTTTATTTCAAAAAGCGATACATCACTTTCACGTCAATGTATGTGAACCGCCAACAAAAAAACAAACAAGTTGAGGACTTTCACGCCAGCGAGCTAGCTGTGCCACTTTTTTTTCACCCTGAGTGAGTTTTCAATTCTGAAAGCCAGACGAACGAAAATCCAGAACATGGATAAGTGGTTGAAACGTAAAACTGAAAACAAGAAAGAAGGAGATGAACCCCTGAAAAAGAGAGCTTAGACAGAAACACCAACATTTTGTCAGTGTTTATATTTTGTGCCGCTGAAGGGGGTACTCAGCTGAAAAAATAATATCTTAGAGGGGCTACACTAGTAAAAAAGAGTTTGAGAACCATTATATTACTGCTGTGGACGAGTGTATATGCAATAACTTGAAGTATGTACTGCCCCCAGCTGGTTGTGCCAGAGTACTCCATCCACGGGCTCTTCTGTCTGATGTTCATGTGTGCAGGAGAGTGGGTCACCCTAGGTCTCAACACCCCCCTGCTCTTCTACCATCTCTGGAGGTACCACCACCATACACAATTCATTTCATGCTGTATAAATATATCTGCATATAGCAGTGGCGGCACCTGAGCTGAAAATTAAGGAGGCAGAAAACTTCCCTTTAAACTGATTATTGGTCTCAATCATTTTTCAATCAGTTTCCTTGATTAACAATAGACTACATCAACGTTTAATTCACAAATTACTCATTGCCATCAAATGTAGCCAGTTTTCCTCAATTAGGCTATTAGGCAAGTAATTTAATTCTTTTAACTTGCATCGCAAAATTGTGCACATTTTAATCAATATTATAATTGTGGATACATGTGCTCTTTGTTCTCCGCACTCTAATTCCGAAAATATTCATGGAAATAAACGATCTTAAAGCTCAGCTTTTGTTAATTATTTTTATTGCAGGTTGTGCTTTTTTCGTAAAGTGTACTTTTCCATTTAATCTCCCTAACATGATGTGAAGAATGAAGCTGTGTCTTCACCTGCAAATGGATTATTCAGATCATTGGCACACTTGTTAATCAAGGAAAATGATTTAAAAAAAGATTAGGACCAATAATCAGTTTAAAGGGAAGTTTTCTGCCTCCTCAATTTTCAGCTCAGGAGCCACCACTGATCGATAGGCTACATCTTTTTATAGGTAGAAAGTATTGCAATAACATATTATAATGCTATAATATCTATAATAGGGAGATAGTATTTATGAACAATTATTAACAACTATTATCAACAATAATAAAAATGAAGATTTATTTATTTACATAACGGCAGGGAGACACATGGTGTAGTATGCTGTATCACCAGTTTATCACCTTTTATTCTACTTGCATTGCAATGGTTTTGACCATACAATGCACCCGCCTCAATACGGTGATGCTCTGTTTGGTTTATCTGTAGTGGAAAGGAACTGCCATTGAATTTAGCACTGTCATTACTCTTTGTCATGTTGTCCAAAACACTTTTAAAACATTGAGAAGAGGAAGTGATTTTTGATGCTTTCATGGTTCACGGCTCACTTTTTGAGAGGCCCTTCCCTTATGGAAATGTAATATACCGCAGTATTTGACATGAACCTTGAACCCGAACCGCTCACGGCCATATTTGGAATCCCACCCCCTGCAGTGTCCACTTTTCCATCGACAAAGCGCCGTGTTCTGGCGTTCACAACCTTACTAGCCAGGCGACTCATTTTATTTAAGTGGAAACATGCCTTCCCCCCTCACACAATAACTGGCTCAAAGAGATCTTGAACCACATTAAGCTGGAAAAGATTAGATTTTCAATTACAAACCCCAGAATATCCTTTGATAAGACTTGGAAGCCCTTCACTGATTATCTGAACAAGGCCACCATCCACCCAGACGACGAATAGATACGAAAATACGTTTCTCACCATTCATGGGTCAATGTACAGTGAGTGTGGATTAAATAGGAACTCAGTACAAGGGGGGGAGTAGAGCTGTATCAGTTTCTGGATTTAAAGCCCATTCATTCACAATATCTGACATTTAGCTGCAATTGTTGATAAGCTCATGAATGACAAATGAAGACTGTTCTTGTGTCCTTTTTCCTGTGGCGTACTCTGTGAATGAATCAGCGTTAGGGTATATCGCTCATGAGCAAATTGAGACATGGTAATTGGTGGAAACAGTAACCTACATATGCTCTGGCCCTCCAGGAACAAAGTTCCCCACCTCTGCTCTATTCATAGGCACTCAGGGTTGGTGAGCGTGTCACCTTTTAACATTTTCAATTCACGCCTTTCTGAGTATTCCTGATACTGTCGTCATGAGGTTAGGAGGATTTTGAAGAGTTTACAACACTGACAGCTGTACTGACAGACCAGGATCTGGGGAGGGTCATTCGGGACCTAAGACACTAAAGCGGTGACACCAGAATGAGAAAGCAGTTTCAAACAGTAGCCTAATCGAGGAAGGATCTAAAATTATTTGGTATCAGGGATATAGCCCCCCGAGACTAAATTAACAAACATATGCAGTTTTTTCTTTTCCAAATACCGAAAACCATGTAGCAGGCAAAACATCCACGTCCATATTGCCATGTGTTTACACGATGAATTGCCCCTCTTGACAGGCAATACAATCTCTGCTCAGAGCAGATGGAGGGAGCCCTTTCAGGCACTCCTACACTGGGAGACGACTGTCACGGACAGCAGCTCTGAGGAGAGCCACATTCCTCACCATCCTCGGAGAGAATTCTCTGCCAATCACTGTCCCCTTGAAAACATGCATTATGTCATAATGAAACCCAAAAATCAACAAAGCTTTCTTGCAGGTTTAAGGGAAGTTGATGCTAAATTGAATTTGCCCAGGAATAATTAGTTGGCGTTCGCTGCCACATACAGTACAGATCCTTTCCAAAAAATTTTAATATCATGGAAAAGTTTTTTTTTTTCCATAATTCCATTCAAAAAGTGAAACTTTCATAGATTATAGATTCATTACACACAAAGTGAAATATTTCTAGCCTTTATTTGTTTCATTTTTCATAATTTTGGCTTACAGCTCCAGAAAATCCCCAAAACAGTATTTCAAGAAATTAGAATAGTGTGTCAAAAATCAGCATTTACTTCAGTTATTTCAGAGAATCAGGCAACAATCAAACAATCATTCCATCGTTAATTATCGGGTTGTCCTGACTAACTCATGACAGCTGTGGCTCAGGGTCCGAGAGCCGCTCCGCTCACTCTCTCTCTGCAAGCAGAGACTAACCACGGCCACCCTGCCACAGGTGGGTTTTATTTTGATCATTTATTTACTTGCTTCTTTATTCACTGTTTGTTGTAATAGCTATTGTATTGCTTGTTTCTTTCAGACATGAGTTATTGTGGTATTCCGTCACACAATTTGGTCCATGATTAACAATGCATTATTCTTAGTGTTAAATAATTACCTGCTCTCTACGTTGTTGGCTTTGATTTTTACAACAAATCCTTCTTGCTACAATGACAGCCGTCATCATATTGATTGTGTCTTTTAATACCTGCTTCCCAGTCGTACTAAAATGCACATGCAATTACCTTTCCCAAAATTGCTTTCAGGCTTAGTAAATCACATTGCACATGCTAAAGTATCTATTTGCATGACCTCCTTCCACTATTTCGTGAAATAACATAGGGGCGCTTAATTTTGCATATTCATTCAGGCTAACTCGCACAAATGAAAAATCCTCAAAAGTATCTTTAAATTTTAACGCACACGGACCTCTTTGCACCTTGTTAGTTGATCACCTCGGACGATTTTTTGCGGGTGATAACAGTTTTACACATGATTTTGTACAATCGACCCCATAAATATCCTGCGGGGTGGATAGCATCCCTGAAATGGAATTAGGTATGCTTCAGTTGGATATTTTGGAAGTATTGGAATTGAATATTGGCATGGCCTAAAAAAGATAGCTTTCCAAATGAATCTAGCTTGATCTAAATTAATCTAGCATGAAAATACGACAAAACCATCCATTTTTGACCCACAGTACACCAACACACCAGAAGCCAACAGATGATGCAGTGAGTGGATGGTTACTAAACAAAGCTTCCGAGATTTCCACGAGGGTAGCAAACTGCAAGCTATCAATAAATGTCCTCTTCTAATGATTTGAAACGGACAGATGTGAAGTAGGTGAGGGCATTTACAGAGCTGTACAGAAACAAACATTGACTGGGACCTGTGGAAGCAAACCATCCATCATCAATTTCCTAAAACCATATACCTGTAGACATACAGTATATATAGTATATTTAGTAAGTGTGCATAAGCTATATATCACGCATATTGGTGAAAATCTCAAGTCTCAAATGTTCATGTCTTACCGTGTCAACTTGAAGCTATGAAATGGTGACTATAACATATTTACCAAGCTACCTTAAATAATTTTCTAGCTAGTCAGACATTTTATGTGATTTGAGATTCAAAATAGTTTGATATAACATTAGTTGCTTTGTTAATAGTTTGGCTAACAGTAAACAAAACTAGCTAACAGACATTTTGGCTTTGTGCTGCATTCCCATCACAGGTGTGCATGTGTGTCATAAGAACCACGTGCTTGTCATGGTTTATTCCTTACATATAAAGAGTATTTGTGCATGTATGTGGATGTGCTTTTCCTCCTTTTCCCTCCATATGGAATGCCGGTTGTACAAACGACAAATGTACATATTTCTGCAACTTACGCTAACCAATCTCTCTCTCTCCCCCCATCTCTTTCACAGGTATTTCCACCGGCCAGCTGATGGCTCTGAGGTTATGTATGACCCAGTCAGCATCATGAACGCTGATATCCTGAACTACTGTGAAAAAGAGTCCTGGTGCAAGCTAGGCTTCTACCTGCTCTCTTTCTTTTACTACCTGTATAGGTGAGTAACCATCATATCATGGATTATTTCCTTTGCACTATTTTAACTTTGTTTTGCCTTGTAGTAGGGACCACAGTAATGGTTTTGCATATCCACACAGCTACTATGCTGATAGTTCCAGCAGAACTATTCTCCTATTGTTGTTTAAATGTGGTTATGGTGTCAGTCTTTGAGGACACATACTGTATGTCAGATATGTTATTAACATAAACAAATAAGACTGTACACAAAGTATAGCTTTCACAATTCCTTTTCTTTCTCTCTCTCTTCTCTCTATCACTTCTGTCCTTACCCTTCCATCTATGATAGTATGGTCTATGCTTTGGTGAGCTTCTGAATTCCGAAGACTGGCCATGAATGGAAGGCAAAGAGAGACAGACAGAGAGAAGGAAGGGACCAGAGAGAGAGAGAGAGAGCGAGAGAGAAGGATGTCACTATCTCTCCTTTTCCTCATCCACCCATCACTCCATCTTGTCACCATCAAACCCCTGGAAGGGGGATAACAATGATAAAGGGTGGAGCCCTGAGAGGAACCATTCAGAGCAGGAGGAAAGAGGAGATAGAAAAAAGGAAAGAGAGGGAGAGCCAGAGCAGAAGGCAGAGAATAAGGAAGAAAGACAATGTTCATAGAACATGAACATGGTCCATGAGGCAAACAGATACAGAATTGTTTGGGTTGGGAAGAGTTGGGTTGGTAATGTCATGATGGGAATTAATTGCTACTCAGCCATATCGAGTTTTCACAACTCAAATGAGGCTTAAATTTGAATTACCACACAGCGACAATTATTATTTTCTTTCTTAGTGATTATAATGGGGGTGCTTATTGAAATGTAAGTGGAAAACAACCTACATAAGATCAAAGAAAATCCCCCTGCCTTCTCTCCAAGGACTTATTACTGATCAGTTTGTGGCAGTGCAGTCAAAATTACATTTTAAAGAGTATGAATACATGTGTGTATCATCTTACATGTGTGTATCATCTTTTGCATCATCTTACAAATTGTAGCAGCATTAGCAAAGGGAAACTTTTAATATGAATGTGTGTGTGTGCATGTGCGCGCAAGTGCACGTGTAACAGATTTGCATTTTTTAAGGTTGCAATGGATATCCTTTGCCTTATTCATCAGTATTCCAAAGTCAATTTAATTAAGTAGATTCTATTTAAAAATGTAAAACACAAATGAGCATATTACTGCAATATGCTCACACATACTGTACATGTACCTGAAACTACAATGCACATAAGCTTACTTAAGAGGCAAAAGAGTAAATGTGGGTTTTATTGACTTCCACTGTACCTTAGGAAACATTTACATAGTTATTGCTGTTATGCAAGTCCTTACGCTAATATACAAGACCTTAGTTTTGGGGAAAAAATATGTTTTTGAATGTTCTGTGACATTTAGCTACACAGACTATAGTGGTATACAATACTCTGTTCCATTAGTTAAGATCTTAGTTTTGAAAAACATTTTTCTTTCATGAGAGAAAATGAATTGGACTAATTATGTTCATGCAACTTCAGCTAAACCCGGACGAGGAGATGAGAGCCCTAACAGTAGTCTGCAGCTTATTATTACCGCAGCCTAAAACCTGTAAAACCTCATCACAGCTTCAAAGAGGCTGGAGGATGCTGTTGATAATGTTCAGACTCACCGAAGTGACGCAAGAGACGGTGTTTCCCTGTGATCAATGAAATTGTGAAAAAAAGACAAAATGACTGTAAAACTCAAATAGACAAGTGTGGCAGCCAGCTTTATCTGTACTGTGATGTTGGTGATACTGTAAAAAGAACAAAAGACATGATTAGACGAGCATGATCTAGTATGTTCAAAGAGACGATAACATAATTTTTTTGTCTGAGACAATGGATTGAAGACCCAAATCTGTAGGATGAGTGCTGCATGCTGCTCACTGGTAGTTGAGTCAGCCTGCACTGGGATGAATATCCTGGGTCATACAAACAGTGCATACAGTATACTGTATGTAAATAAGAAGGAAGAGAGCCCCTGTGACAGATGTGACTGGAGGGTGCCACCACTGCTAAAACATGCTCTTTTGTGTCATTTTAATGTGTCGTCTGTGTCACATATTTGCATCTAACCAATTATTTTACTCAATGAACGGTCTGGCAGGGGTACAGCAGTACAGAAAACCCCACTGTGCCTCATCCTAGTCCTTTTGTAAATCAGCTTTTGTGGGACATTATTGATTTGGGCTCCTCATGATGCTTATAAGTCTGGTAGTGAGAGAGACTCACTTTTATTGTCACAGATTTTACACCACTGTCCCCCTACCCCACCACGACACAACTAAATTCAAGAACAATCCTCTAAGCACAAACAGGGAGGAGGTGATGGAGGAATGTTACATTGTTGAATGTTAAAATGGCAGTTAACAAAAAATATAGCCTATATAATACAAATGAAGAAAGACTAGAATAACTTTGTAATTGTCTTTTTTATATAGCATAGAACTGTCACTGTCTGCTAACATTGTCACTGCCCTAGTTTGTACAGTACTTGAATTACATTATATTGCAGTACAGTACAATTCTATGTAACATTTATAAAGAAACCTATTATTCATATTCTAATAAAAAATACCAGTGTTTAAATCAGTGTGCTGTATGCTAATCATTTGTATGTTTCAGTGTCAATCTGTTCGATGAATTAATTGCTTAAAGTTCAGCTGAATTAATCGAAGCTGAAAATTAAAAATAGAAAAATGAACACGGAACTGTTTAAGATAAAAATAACAGAGGGAGAGAGTAAAAGAGAGACAGAGGCTGAAAGAGACAGGATTGAACAGGTGCAATCAATGGGGGAGGGGCCAAGTATTATCCAATGAATATGGTAATAAAGAGATTACGGGGAGCATGGAAATGAATAGAAACTAAAGAACTGCGAGGGTGGAGTGACCAAAGCTACAAGGAAGGATGGAAGGTCAGGCAATCACAGAAGCAAGACTGCCCAAATGAAAAAGCGAACCGTAGAGTGCATGGGAAAAGCGGATGGAAAGGTGGAGACACCCTGAAAAATACTGCCTTTCATGCTCCATGATCACCATGGCAACCAAACTGTGTTACAATCCCATTGACTTGTCACACTCTTGCTTTCTCCGTCTCAAATTCAAATAACAAAATTGTCTTTTTTGTTTGCAATTCTTAACCATGGCTTTTAAAAATGCAATATGGTGTGAAAATGCATGATTAAATGGAATAAAGAGAGTAAAATGAATAGTTACTAAATGAATGGTTATCTTCTCCTCTCGCAGCTTGTATACTGTGGAGCCAGTCTCTCTACACACTCAACACACACGCACACACCATATGCAATTATGCAGTGTACACACAGATACACATGGATACACTTTTTCTTCTTGTCTAAGAAAATCATAATTTTCCAAAATGTACTTCTGTATAAAATGGTATGACTGTTGACGTTTGTTGAGAAATTGAATTGGACCTTTCTTCCTACCTAATATCTTTTTTGCTTTTCTGTCCCCTGCTCCTCTCTCTCGTACTCTTCAGCTCCATGGCTGATATACAGACTCTCTCCCTCCCTCTTACAGTTGTGAAAGAATGATATTACCATGGAAACATGTTACAATTGATAACTTTCTTTCTGAAGTGAATAATTACTGAATATCCACAACACTTGCACACGTGTGCACACACACACACACACACACACACACACACACACACACACACACACACACACACACACACACACACTACAGACAAAAGTCGAGGTCCTGATCTCATTAACAGTACCCCCAAGTGCTGCACATAATACTGTTTAATTTATTGAATCAGATACATGTTGAATTACCCAGGTGTATTCCTGGAAATGGCAATGATTAATATTTTAGTACTTAAAGATTAATGCATGAAGGAGTATCCTAAATCTGGAAGAGCAATGTCAAGAAGCCAAGATAAAGAATGAGAAAATGATACATTATGAAGTGTGATAGATAGTCTTACTTGGACAGATATTAAAACATCATTACGATATCAACATTGATAAAGAAAATTAGATAAATGGGGAGAGCTGGAGCACAGAAAGACAGATGAGAACAAGATGAGACAACATAAATGATGTGGAGAGATCTTGTGAATAAGAGAACACTGATGAGTCTGTTCGAGTAATGTATAAATGTATATACCAGAATGTAAACCAAGATGACAAAATACAGATATAACTCAAGGCAAAATGTCAAATTTCCTGTTAAGGTTCAATTTGTTTAACACTCTTACTGGGAAGTAATAATGCAAAAGTAGTCTACATGTCAGGAATAATAATGTTGCTAAGCAGTAGATAGTCATTAGAATTGCATTCATTATGTACAACCCCACAGTGCACATAATTATTTCACAACTCTTCCATAATACCATTTAATGTCTACTCCAATGTAAGCATTGCAACTTCAGACCATCATTAGTTTCTCATGTGTAGGCTAATATGATATTAAATGATGCAATGAGACAGCAGTTCAGAAGACAGAAAAAGGTGGCCATTCAAGGGGCTCTTTCTCTCTTCTGTGAAGAAATATAGAGAAAGGACGTGAGAGACAGAAATTCATACTTCAATATATTATTGTCTTACTTATTTCATGTTATGATATGTGTGTTTTCTTTTTAGAGTGAGTATGCCATCTGCTACAATACAATCACAAACTGATAAATGAGTAACACTGTATCCTTAGCTATGCTACTTTTTTAGGCTTTCATTTACTGACAATTAGTTTTCTTATTTTATACTGCTCATAGATTTGTGGTGGGAAGTGGTTAAGCCTTCAACTCCATATTTGTTTCACCTCCACATTAATCAAATGTGTCACCTTTGTACTGCTGGGCATACATTTGTTTTTTTGGTTTCCAAGCCCTGTTGGGGTTAGAACCTCAGAATGGACCTTTAAAAGTCGTCATGTAAACTTTTATTTTTAAGAATGTCAGAAAAAACAAAAAAACAAATTGGAAGCTGTTCTTCTGCTTGGGGATGCTTTCCTTGAAGAGATGCAGGCAAGTCGCATTTGTGTATTACAACAGTGTGAAATTAATCAAATAAATTAATTTAAATTCTTCCTTCAGTCTTTCATCACACTATTGGGACTATATCACACTATATAGACTCTCAGCCCTTAAAAACATTAACTTCAGTATGTTCTGACCTCATGTAACCACACAACATTCAGATACAACTTCACACATCCACACAATAAAGCCCCAAACTTGGGTTATTTTGCCGTTTTTCTCTTTCCTCTTCTTCTTCTTCTTCTTATTCTTATTCTTATTCTTATTCTTATTCTTATTCTTCTTCTTCTTCTTCCCATTTTTCCTGCCAAACTGCCTGCCTCTGTCGGGATGTTATCCAATGGGGAGAATTATTCTTTGAGGGTATGGTCCGTATACCTGCTCATCAAGCTCATCGTCCAATAAAAACGCTTCATACTAATGTTTTTTAATGTTAATGTAGCTAATGGCTTCATGCTTTCCAAGAAGCTTCTGTGGCTTAGTGGTTAAAACTGAAGTCTCTCACACAGTGGATGGTGGGTTCGAGCCCATCAGGGCACATGTGTATTTTCCACAAAAACAATGTGCAACTGTTACGTACTTTTCATTTCTTAGACTGTTATTATTTTCACATTGACACATCAACGTATTTTTATTGTAAAGGCAAAAGAAGTTTACAATATTAACTGTTCAATGTTTCACTTGTATTTCACTTGTACTATATCACACCGTTCCCAAACCGGACACTTGTCTGGTTTGGGGAGGGTGTTACGCTCTGCTCTTGCGGTCATGACTGACTGACTGTGGAAACCCCTTACCTCGGCCAACATTTCTTTATTCATTAATTTCTTCACTTCAGCTCTGTTCACTTTATCCTTTTCACACATAACACAAGGTCACCATAAAATTAACTACTAGGAAAATTAAGAATTTACGATAATAGCCTACATTAAGAATTGAGGATAGCCTCTTTTAAGCTGCAAACCTTTAAGCGATCGGATTTATAAACCGCCAATTCCCCAAACATATCTGATTCATGGTTAGTCACTTATAAATAAATAGATAGCCTCCGAATGTGGCTCTAGTCTACGCTACTCTGCTTATAATGTAGCTTACTGCAAACACTTTTAATTATAATAATAATAATAATAAGAAGAATAATAATCTCTGGTATGTACTTTCTTAGTAGTATCTACTGTTTTCTTTCTGGCTAAGATTCCTGGGAAATATGCGTTGTCCAATTAAGCTTGTTCGCCAACGTTACTTCCTGCTTCTCATCAGGAAGCAGAAACAAGCTAGGCTACTACGAAGCGAATCAACATGCATTATAGCATACATTCATTGCACTACAGAAAACTAAACTAAACCTAGCTGTCCGGTAACAAAACATTTCCCGCAGGTAATGTTCTACACTACCGGAAAAAAACTCTGCTGTGCAGAAACTCACTAGCTCGCTCGCTAGCTCGTAGCCCACACATGGAAGGTTGGAGTTACGCATCCGGCAATCCAGTGTTGAATAGCCTAACGTTAAATGTATTTCATAGAATACTAATAGCCCTATTTTAAAACCGTATTTCCATATTTTACTGATGCAAACTATTTAGGCTGTATGTCTTTCAGCTAGATTGTGTTTGCGTCTAGCCCATTTTGCATGTACAGTATTTCTCCATGTAGACTTGGTTAATTAATTTACATGCTTCTTCATGATCCATAGCTCAGGTGGTGCTGTTCATTGTATTTCATTACATATTAAATACTGCTCATCTACAAACTCTTTTAATGTAATTGTGTACTGTCTGTAATAGGATAACTGTTCTCATTCTTGTCAATAGAGGGCATTATGATTAAGCGAATGTCTGCATACATTTCTTTGGAATGCATGTCTCCGTGTTTATCTTTATGCATTAGTCATCATTAGTTAGCTATAAAAAAGAAGTGATATCAGATCAAAACCGTCTACATGAAACACAGAAACACAGGGCCAAGTTGCATTAAATAATTTAGGAAAGTTTGGATAGCATTGCTTTGGAATAGAGCTAGTTTATTTAGTGTGAGCTACAATAGGCAATATTGTTAGTTGTAACTTGGCCACATTTTGATATCAAGACTTTTAAAGGCAGGCGTAGTTTTTGCAAGTTGGAATTAAGAACTTATGGACAGCGCTATGTAGGCTATGCGTGAGTAACTTGGCTTTTTTTACGTTGTAGACGTTTTTGATCTGATGTCTCTTTACAGAAACAAAAGCAGGAGTCACAGGCAGTGCAAGTCCCAGGACACCCTAAAGTGACCTGGTGGAAAAGGAACCATGAAGGGCAACGAATAACCACCAGTAAGAGGAGGAAAAAGGTGCTTACTGCTAGTAAGTTTCCTTTTTCATAATCTAATGTCAAGGATTTAGCAATGCAAGATCGTATCTTTGGGTTATAATATAAGTGGGCTGTATCATACATTGACAGCACATTTGGTACATTATTTCAAAAGATACCTGAAAACACATATTATCAAGAGACTGAGTGCTCATAATCAATAAGCTAATGTAAAATCTATCAAGTCTTCCAGATTCTTCCGCCTTTTTGTTTCAAACTGTAAATAAATACCTGCTTTTCACCCAGCCTAGCAAAGGTTGTTATTTTTGATTAGTGTAACAACTGATATAAATATAAACCAAATATAAATGTATATTGTGAATTGTTGTTTTACTATTTTGAAAGTGTAAAATCGTGTTATTTGTACGCCAGGGCATGAGACTGGGTTGGAAGCAGACTGAAAAGAGCCTCATATCTGCCAGTGAGCTACAGCACAGGACTACAAAAATGCTTTCGAACAAAGTAAACCAAATTCCATCATTTAAAAATTTTCAAAAACTTGTATTGGGATCTCTACGTTATTGAGCACTTAAAAATGCAAAACAAATGGAGAACTATTTGACCCTTAAAAGAAAGAACTGGATGGCAGATTACCTGGACACTGTCAAAAGTAAAAGTAGACACACACAGGCAAGCATCAACAGTGAGAGAAAACAGGCCTTGTGATCACTGCAGAGAGGGAGGGGGGGGAGAGGGAGAGGGAGAGGGAGAGCATGGAAACTCATTAAAGGCAATTAGCTGGGTAAGTGGTTCATTAAGTCAAAGGGGTAAGTGAGTGGGAGAAAAAGAGAGGGAGTGGTTCATGTGAAAGCAGACAATGACAGATAATCCCAGGGGAAAAGAGTGGGATGGCAGGAGATGGCAGGAGAACAGGAAAGGAGAGAAAGATAGGAGGGTAAAATGGAAAATGGAGAAAAATTCCTTATAAAATCGACTAAGACCACATCACATAGACCTATTCCCCGGATTCACTATTCAAATAATCATATCTGTGATAAGTAATTCTCATGTTTAGTATGAACACAAATATATACAGTATGCACTTACAGCCCCATGTAATGTGATGTACATACTGGCTGGAGTGCACTTTGTGGAAACATGGTTGTCATGGCAATGGCAACAGGCATTTGTGAGTGTAAGAGTAGTGATGAGGGAGAAGGAAATGGAGGGAGAGGGACAGGAAGAGGGAGAAGAATCATTGCTTAATAAAATATGGATGGAAGAAGATATTCGGAAAAAAAAGAAATGATTTATGATCTGGCATCTTCTGTATAAAAACGTTATTTCATCCTCAGCCAAAACATCTTATATCCATATATATGAGTGCATGAGCAATACATAAAGAAGTAATTTATGAGTGCATGAGCAATACATAAAGAAGTAATTTGGTTATATAAACAGGTGAGTAAGCTAACTGCTTATAGATTCCCATGGATTTCATTGAACTGTCTGTCAATAGAGCATAGAGTTCTCCCTAGGGCACAGATCAAGCAACTAGGTCTCCTTGGTTTTACATGATCAGTGAAACTAAACTAATGCCCCAATATCCCATATGTTTCATTGTGGTTATGTGAAGATGTTCCAATTACTATCACAGCATACAAGCAGAATGTGTCAACATAATGGCTCCACAGTACAGAGAATTGTCAGGAATCCCCATCAAAATACTTGAGTTTGGGGAGAAATTGAGATATTATTACCAACATCAGTCAGCTAACCAATTTTTATTGAGAGGGAATGGACTTGTAAAATCACAGTGTCAGGGGGGAGTGACGTGTGACGTGGGAGGAGCCAAACGCAGCAAGGGGATTCATTAAGCCGTTAGGCCACTAAGGCGGGAAACCCCGCAGATAAGGGAAGGAGACAAGACAAGGAACACACACACCACAGCTACAGACCGGCTCACTGTTACACACGAGCCAGAAATAAAACGCCCTCTCGATAACAAGACACACAAGAACAGGCGAGCAGCACAATGGCACAAACAAAACACACAGCAAACAAACACCGAAAACTAATGCAAATTAGTATACCAGGGTGAAAGGAACGGAGATCTAACGTTCCAAGGCTACTCTCAGACTCGCCGTCAAACACAAACCTGTCAATATACGCCCAGTCTTCCCCATAGGAAGACATGCACTAAAAGACGAAACCGGACCATAGTTCCGAACAAAATCGTCAAACTCCATGTACGGAGATAGGTGCCAAAAGGAATGAACAGGACAGGCTGCACCGGACAGTTACCGGCTAAAAGACCAAAACGAGTTAGAGAATAAAAGTCCTGCCTCTTGGTAAAGAGGAATGTAAGACGGAGGCGAAGGAACAGAGATAACGTTCCGTGGCTACATCCATAAGCTCGCAGTCACATGCAGAACATAAAGGGGTAAACGCCCGATCTCCCAGAAGGAAGAAACACTCTACAGACGAGCCGACGGAGCACCGCCGTCCCATAACCTCACTAGCAGAATGACTAATGCAAGTTTACAGGAAAACACACGCCCCAGCCTCCCAGCAAAGGGAAATGAAAAGAGGTGAAGGAACAGAGCTAATGTTCCGAGGCTATCTTAAGAAACGCGCAATCCCGCGCAAACATGTCCACAACATCACCCAAGCTCCATATAAGGGGAGACTCACCCGGAGAACGAACAGAACTACAGTTCCGAACAAAAATTGTCCCACAGGTAAAAAGGGTGAAAGGACAGCTGCAACAAAAGACAAACGCAAGCACAAACAAAAATACACACCCTGCCTCTAAGAACAAACAAAGCCCCAAAGTCAGTATGACAAAATTCCCTGTCTCTTAGTACAAGGCAATAGATCTAGGTAAAAACGACAAACAAAGGACAGACCAGAAAGCGGAGACTGAAACGAGCACACAAAACAGGAATTAAACCTGACAGCTCAAGCACAAAGCCAAGGCCCGCAAAACTCCAACAAAAGCACAACGGAGCAAAACGGTCTCCTTAAAAACACTAGACCAATGTTACCTACTGGCTAAAACTTTAAAAGGGCTAAACAAACCACACACAAAACAGCACAAGCAACAAACACAAACACTCACACTCACACTCACACTCACACTCACACTCACACTCACACTCACACTCACACTCACACTCACACTCACACTCACACTCAACAATCACAAACCACAATTAATCTCGAAGCCCAGAACAAAAGGAACATGGGCTTAAATAGCTCACCGGCAAGTATGTACAGCTGTGCAACGTATATGGGACTTCCTCGCGGGAAGAAAGGAACTGAGCCAAAACTCCACCAACGAAGCAGCGCCCACTAGTGGTGACCGAGGAACACGACCGCAAGGGAAAAGGGTCATAAACCATGACACACAGGACGGTAGAGGTTTAGAGCGAGAGAAGTTAACAGCTGATCAAATATAAACAAGGCAAAATCTGATTGGATGTAGTTCAGATTTATATGGGCAAATATTTTATTTGTATTAATTTAAAAAAATATTTACTGACTTTTCCATTTGTGTATATACACATGTGTTTAAAATACTAGTAAGATAATATGATAGTTGCAATATAAACTTGTGCAGGCTATCCCACAGAGACATTTAATTTAAGAGAAAAATAAATTATGGATGATCTACTTTAAAGGGATAGTTCAGAATTTTGGACATAATGTCTCAATTACGACTTACCCATGATGTAGTTGATTGATGGAAACCATTTTCAGATAATTCCATGCTGTCCCTTCTTTTGGACATACACACATTGCTAATGCTAGCGCAACTCGTAGGAAACTAGTAGCATCCACTACCAAACGCACTTAAACACTCCACAGTGCACCCAAAGCAAATAAAATACGACGACAGTCTATCGGGGTTATTTTCAATGATTATACCATCATTTTTCAAGTCAAACTATCGTTGAATCCTTTACTTTGTGCTCACCTAAATTCTCAGTGGAAGTACGGCGGTAGAGCTAGCTGTAGATTAGCCAGTGTATCTGCCTGTAGGCTATCTGCTGTACTCCACAGTTGCCGACACAATTCGTTTTGCCGTAAAGTTACATATTTGGTAGACAACAAGTCAGCTAAACACAAGCATGCTACAGAATAACACAGCATATACAAGCAAGCACACTGGCTACCAATTTGCAGGAAAAGTTTGACCACTTCCATGACTTCCCAATCATGGCAACTAGCTAGCTAGCTGAATAGATAGATCACGCATGCAATCATTTATTAGTTACCTGCTCGTCAGTTGTTTTCGGTGCATGAAGAAAATCAAGTGATGGCACAGCAGTCTCCTTCAGTAGAGGGTGTCCCGACCGTCCTTTTTTGATTTTCACATAGTCATTGTAAGAGGGGAGTCAAAGGCTGCCATGTGTGAAGATGCTTCAAAGGACCAGAGGGCCTTGTAATAAAACAATATAACTCTGACTTCCTTTGGGTTTGCATCCCATTTGTTCTAAAGGATGTCCTCACCTGGGAAAGGACTGTGATAAGTGGAAACTGGACTATGTCATGGGTGTGAATGTGTGTTTAGTGGCATTTATGGCACAGGGGTCGTGGCGCAAGGAATGTCCTACCCGACCATCTGTGACCTTTTCCACTTTGATCCTTCGAGCCTCACATGTGACTCCGGACAGTACCACAGCGCCCCCATGTTGAATCCTGTGTCATTACACCCTTTACTTCTCTCCTGGAACAGAACTCTGAAACTTCTGTTGGGATGGTCAACAGACCCTGTAAAACTTACTAACATTGCACATGTGATTCTTATATTGTTACATTATGTCTTATGTAGTAGTAACAGGAATTGCATGTAAAATGGTTAATCAGAAGGGAATTTTCATGACAACTGCAACATAATAATATTTAATCTGGTAATAATAATCATAATAGTAAGCTGTTTGGTATGGATGTAATCCGGTAAAATCAAGGAATCAAATGAGATACATTTCATACCAAATGGAGTTTAATAAAACATAGTTTCAATAACTCAGGAAAAACTAATACTGGAATGTCCTCTCTGGTAATCAACTCCTTTTCCCTTCACCCTACTCAGCAACGGTGGGGGTCTAGATTCCCGATTCGACCACACCTCCAGGTTAATTTATGGCACTGCCGCCTGGTTCAAACGCAGGATTTGGCTTAAAAGACAGGGAGACAAACCTATCTGGGAGCATCGTAACCGATCTCCCACACCGTGCAGATTGTGTGCATACTCTATGTGTTTGTGTTTGGAGCATCGTAACCGATCTCCCACACCGTGCAGATTGTGTGCATACTCTATGTGTTTGTGTTTGGAGCATCGTAACCGATCTCCCACACCGTGCAGATTATGTATGTATGTATGTGTGTGTAGCTGAAGCAGGCCGGTAAGATATTTACTCTGTGTTTTCTTTTCTTAATTTCTGTATTTGGTAATTGACCTGAATTTAAGATAATGACCTACCTGCCTGTAAAATAAATTCTTATTATTTTAACTTGCGTGGTCTCCATGACTCTAATCCATTTTCTACCTTTTCCAGCCTAAGTTACGACTGAATACTCAGGGGAACAATTCTGACCAATGACCAACTGATCAGTGGTGTGGTACAGTATGTGGAGTATTTAAGTTGGGTAGGCGACCGAGTTCGGCCCGTACGGATTGGTTGAGGCACGGCTCTGGGAATTTGACGCGAAGAGAGCCCCTGGACGTTATACGTCGGTTCTTGTCAAATTAGCCTTAAGGAGTCCTCTGAGTGCACGCTGACCGGGGCTCACAACTATCTATGTAAAATATAATACATGTATTGTGTCGGCCAGACCCCCAACCTCTATGTTCTCCACCGAACTGAGATTCGGCAATAGTGCTAATCCCGGGAGCATATATTGAGTAATGGTGGCATACAAGGAAGAGTCGAGTGTACTCACTCTGAGCTTCACGCATGATTAAAGTAAATTCTAAATTATATTTTAATATAGAGTCGAGTAAACCAATTGTAACTGTTACGCTTACTGTTTGGGATCATAGATATATTCAATGTGTCGTTCAGCTCCTGTGTATGTGTTCTAATGCTTCCATTGGAATATTGACATTTTGACGACAGGTCGGATATATCCGTGATGACAACATGGCCCCGTTTACGAACGGAGAATTATAAGAATCGTGCTGATACGTTTCAGGCCTGTCTTAAGCGGGATATGGAGCAGCGCATTCATATCTGACTCATGGCGACGGACTCAGTATATTCTTAAATGTACTTGTAATATATACATGACCGGAGGATAAATCACTGAACTCTTTTTTATTTACATCACAACAGCAAAGGAAAAACATATTTACTCCTTCCCCTCCAGCTATTCCCTCATTGGTCTAGCTGTGTGGGTTCTACATCATCCTCCGTGAAATGGTCACTACAAACCTTTTTAGAGTCTCAATTGGTGACATCCGTGCGAGCAGCAAGAAGTCACAGCTGTTTTCTTTGTTGATCTTCCACTGGAAATCGGTGAAAACTTTGTGGTGCCCATTTTTTTTGCATGATTTGAACAACCTTGAAATACACACCGAAATACCATCTTACCTGAACGTTAGCTAACAATACTACGAGTCTGATTCTTTCACACGCACGATATTGTTTTTGGCCGGCAGAGCTATAGGCTACTTTACGTTACCTAGCTACTAAACTAACGCCGTACTTCCACGGAGAATTTAAGTGAGCACAAAGTAAAGGATTCAACGATAGTTTGACTTGAAAAATGATGGTATAATCACTGAAAATAACCCCAATAGACTGTCGTCGTATTTTATTTGCTTTGGGTGCACCTTGGAGTGTTTAAGTGCGTTTGGTAGTGGATGCTACGAGTTGCGCTAGCATTAGCAATGTGTGTACGTCCAAAAGAAGGGACAGCATGGAATTATCTGAAAATGGTTTCCATCAATCAACTACATCATGGGTAAGTCGTAATTGAGACATTATGTCCAAAATTCCGAACTATCCCTTTAAAAATATAACTTAAATGGAAGTAGGCCTACGGCAACTGTGTAGGGTATATGACGCGCGAGGGTATTCGCCGCACATGTGCTACGAGTAGACAGATACAGGAAGTGTTTGCACCATGTTTACACAGGGTGTGTCTCAATCACAGAACTATATAAGAACTAGCAAAGAAACGTGGTCACGTGGTTTTATTCAACCCTATTCAATTTGGTTCTTCTGCAAGTGGCACCACTGCAAGATGGCTGCCACGGCCCGGAAGTACAGTACTCAAGTGAGTACGTCAGTCGTGGGCGGAGTCTGGTTTCGGAAGTAAATTCCCTATGGAAGATAGAATGGGCTTTGGAGACTATCGACTATTTCTTGAAATCTGATTTATAGAATGAGCCGAAATGTTCCTGGATTAGCCTGTGTGGTACAAGGATATAAACCATATATCGTTCCAATTTTTATTTTTTAAAGTAATGCATTAATGATTGTAGTTAGACTTGTAGTCCACTTTAATGGACTACATATCCAGTACTGCAACGCAGGGGTGGTTCCCTCCCCTTTCTTAAATTGGATCCGAATCACACTTGGTGTGGCTGCCATATTTCATTCTGCCATTTTGGGGATTCCACCATTGAAGCAAGGGAAGGGAATTATAGGAAGAAAGGATAAATTTCAGATCCGAACGCAGTAGGATACATCGATGTTTGCTTCGCCAGAGAGGAGGAGAATCTGAGTTTTAAGCCGCTTCGCTCGTCTTCTCCAATATTGGGATGAGGGAGGGAGGACACAAAGATCGGTTTCCGGGGGAAGGAGTAGAGTAGGTGGTAGTGGAGGAAAGGAGGGTGCATTTTTTGAGTATGGGACGAATCCATCGAGATATATAAGAACTGGAGACAGCTTCCACGTACCGGTTTCATGGATTCCTATGAGGACTGTTCATTGGCGCATGAAGCCAATTCATGGAGACACCATTTTAGACTATGGGGCTTTTGGAACCAGAGGAGCATGCACACTGGGTAACTAAATATGTGGACTCAATTGGAATTAAAAAAATATTATAACTTCTTATGTGGGGCTCAGAAAAAAATTGGTCCCTGGAGAGTAATTAGTTCGGTTTGAAGAAATTTTTGAATTTAAAAGAACTGTCCAAAACAGTATAATTTGGCCTGGGTAATTTCGTAGTTTTAATGGACTTCAATGGGGAAATTTGCTTTTTGGCACCAGAGGTTTCAAGGAGAATTTCAATCCCTGGTCCCCTGGGTGCGTCCCATCTCAATGGTCCCAATACTCGAAAAATGCACCCTCCTTTCCTCCACTACCACCCCCTCTCCTCCGTGCCACGGAAACGGATCTAATCTAATGTTGCTGATTTCATATTACTTACATATTAATTGTTAGATATTAATTAATGTCTCAATGTGAACCGCAATGTCAGGTATATTGTATACTGTACATGCAACTACTTGTACTTGAAACGTACAGAAAGTTTAGCATATTTCCAGGTAGGAGACGAGTGGAGGAAAGGAGGTGAGGAGTGAAGAATATTGAGACGCAGCCACGGTGTTTTGAAATCACGCTCCGGTTAAATCTGCTCAGCAGTCACTCTTGCTCTTTTGTGTTCTTTAAATTTATTCAACAACTCCCATGTTTTTTAATTGCTTTATTGTCGGGTAAGTGAGGATTAGGTAAAATGTGTATTTTCTGAATCCAGCGGTTCCAACAGTCAATGCCCTTGTTAAAACGTTCAGCACTCTGAATACTGAACACAAGCGATATTGTGTGCTAGAACCCCTCACTTAACCTACATTCAAAATAAGTTTTACGTTATTTAATTTAATAATTATTATTAAAAATGACAATCATCAATTAAATCGCCGAATTCTTTGATAGGTAAGTCGAACAGTAACCTGGTGGATCAACCAACAAGCCAAAACAAAGTCTAAATCAGGCCTTGAGATTAAATAATTTTATTAAATGAAAAATAGTCAATTAGAATAATGACTTTAAATCATACATTCACTAAGGAATGTAGGCTGACTACGTATAATTTACCAAGGGAAGACATTAAACCAGACATTAATTTGAATATACCAATAAAAGAGAGATAAGCCAAACATTGCCAATATTATTTACCCTCCAGCTGAACAGGAACAAAAGGAAACGCACAAGGAACCAAAAAGGATGAACTTCCCCAAACAAACTCCAGAACTGACTAAATTCTTTTTCTGCGGTACACTCATAAAGTACCTTGACAAGGAGGGGATCCATGCCCTGATTGGGTTAAGGTGTGGGGGAGGGGGCGAGAGGGGTCATTTATGACAAAGACTGGCTTATCTTTGATGTTGGTGGGGGTAAGTGAGTAAGAGAGAGACAGAGAGCGACAGAGATAGAGAGAAGGGGGGTACTTTACTTATATATATCTAAATATTAGATATCCTACATCCCTCTCTTGTAAGAATAGGTGCATGTAAAAACCTATTCTTACATCACCAAATAGGAATCACATTACACATTTGGACATTGAAGATGCAGTTACCTGCTAACAACAAAAACAACTGTCCAAATGGTTCACTAACCAGTTGGGTGGACTGCTGATGGCAGTCGCTTAGGCTAGCTTCCCGCGGCAGGGCATGGGTCCGGTTGCACTTGTGCCTCTGGGGGTCCTTCAGGGAGTGGCAGGAGAAGACTGTGGGACTTGAGGGTTTAGGCCTTATCACTCACAGCAACATGTGAAGAGGGGAACACTGCATGTTATAAGCACATAGTCCATTCAGGGGAACCTTACGGACAGGATTTACCATCCATGGGATTGCCAGTCCAAATAATCACCTGAATAGGGCAGACTTGTCCATAAGTGTCCAGGAACAGCATTGGTGGGGGCACCTACACTTTAGAAAAGCGACTTAAAAACATGGGCATGGTCTTATGTTAAAAGGTGGTGGTAGGGATGTGGGGGGGTGGGGGGGGGGGTGCAGAGTAGCAGTTTTACCTCCTAGAACCTCAGTGTGGTTACTGGATGCCCCTTAACCACGCCCGTCTCATCTCTGTCCAGGGGTCTATGCCAGTTTTGGCTTTGGTTCCCTCTCTGGGCAGCTGGGCTGATCGTCGCTTGTAGGCATCCAGTCCATCACTGCTCTCCGAACACTTCTGACGTCGGAAAGGGGTTCTTGCACTTTCCCTGGATGATGTGTGTGTGCGAAGTTTGCAGGTGTGGCTCGGGGGTGGAGAGACAAGGGTGGGGGAAACTGTTCTTCTAACTTGGCTGCTTTCATCTTGCTTTGGAGTGCAAGACAACACTCTGGCGGAGACTTTGAGGGCCAGAGGAGTCGTAAAATGGCCGGGGGTTGGCTTCCTGCTCCGTTTCTCCCGGGGGTCTCTTTGCAGCTCTGATAGGGGAGCGAGGCTTTCTCAGAGGTCCCCCTATCTCCTCCGTCACAGGAACTGTGGAAGTGGGAGAGTCCACAGAGCACACCCCTTCTGTCTGTGCAGCAGACAGAGGTTCCCTGGATTCAGCAGGAGGGGAAGCAGCAGGAGGGGAAGAAAAGTCCACAAGGGGTGGGGTGGGGTCCTCGGCCTGGGGGGACTGGTCTGTGGGGGCTGACTCCACCTGCTGGGGTGCGTAGACCTCTCCACCTGGCAGGGCTGATGGGCCTGTAGAAGCCGGTTCCGCGTCCTGCGGTTCAACGGTCTCCTCACCAGGCTGGACTGCTGTGTCTGCAGTAGCAGGTTCTGCCCCCAGGGGTTTGACGGTCTCCTCACCAGGCTGGGCTGCTGTGTCTGCAGTAGCAGGTTCTGCCTCCAGGGGTTCGACGGTCTCCTCACCAGGCTGGGCTGTTGTGTTTGCAGTAGCAGGTTCTGCCTCCAGGGGTTCGACAGTCTCCTCACCTGATGCTGTAGCCTACCTAGGGCTACATGGCAAGTTTGCTACATCGTTCAGTTAAAGGAGCTATATGTAACATTGACACCGAGCATTTAAAATGGGTACTGCAATCCAGATTCACAATATTGGAGAGAGTCAAGACACTGAACGAACACGAGCCTAAGACGAGCTGAGCGCAACATTATATTTCAAGACGAGCTTATTTTATTTTGACAATGACAAGCAACGACGAGTCCTACACTGTAAGTTGATCAGCTAAATTATAAACCAGCTCATGTGGATTTTTTATAACCCTGTTAATGCTAACTAGATGCATGACTGGCTATGTACAGTCACACAGATATAAGCTAACGTTAGTGGTATGTTTAGCGAGTAACTATATACATATATACACTACTCACAAAAAGTTAGGGATATTTGGCTTTCGGGTGAAATTTATGGAAAATGTAAGTTCACGCTACAGTGATATTATACGTATCATGAAAGTAGGGCATTTAAGTAGAAGCATGCAATGGTGATTTCCTCATCTCAAACAATTTATTGAAACAAAAGCCAACAACAGTGGTGGGTATACCACAACAAAAATGTCAATGTCTCAATAACTTGTCATGTGCCCTTGAGCATCAATTACAGCTTGACAACGACGTCTCATGCTGTTCACAAGTCGACTTATTGTCTGCTGAGGCATGGCATCCCACTCTTCTTGAAGGGCGGCCCTCAGGTCATTGAGGTTCTGGGGTACAGAGTTACGAGCCTCTACACGGTGAGTCAGCTGATCCCATAGGTTTTCTATGGGATTCAGGTCTGGAGAAAGTGCAGGCCACTCCATTTGAGGTACCCCAGTCTCCAGCAGCCTTTCCCTAATGATGCGACCTCGATGAGCTGGAGCATTGTCGTCCATGAAGATGAAATTAGGCCTGTGTTGTTCATGCAGGGGCACAATGACTGGATTAATGATGTTATTCAGGTAGTATGGGCTTGTCACTGTACCATTCACAAAGTGTAGGGCAGTTCTGTATTGACTAGACACACCTGCCCACACTGTAACACCGCCACCACCAAAGGGTCGTCTGGTGACAACAGTGGCTGATGCATAGCGCTCTCCTTGACGTCTCCAACATCGTTGGCGGCCATCATTTCTGCTCAACGTGAATCGACTTTCATCAGAGAACAGCACTGAGGCCCACTGGTCCCTCGTCCAGCGTAAATGCTCCCTGGCCCATGCAAGACGATGACGCCTGTGCCTGGTGGTGTGGTCAGGTACCCTTGCAGGTCGTCTAGCACGCAGACCACGCTGATGTAAACGGTTTCGAATGGTCTGACGTGACACTTGGGTGCCTCTCACCTCCCTTAAATGTGCCTGGAGTTGAGTGGCATTCATCATCCGGTTCCGCAGGGCACTGTTCACAATGAAGCGGTCATCAGTGTGGGATGTGGCCAAAGGACGTCCACTTCTATGCCTTTCTGTGACTCTTCCAGTCTCTCTGTATCTCTGTTGCAACCTGCTGATGACACTCTGTGACACTCTAAGCTCAGTGGCCACTTCCCTCTGAGAACATCCTGTTTGAAGCCTCGCAATGGCGAGGTACTGTTGATCAATTGTTAGGTGTCGTCTTGGTCTCATGATGTCAAAATGTGAACAGCATGATGAAGAGGACTGTTTAAATACCAATTCTAATTGAACCAGGAAATTTATTGGTCGATTCATGGATCAAACACCTGTTGTGAATTTTGCCGTTCAGCTCCTTGTTAGAGAACAGCAAGTTGTGCAAAAAGTACTGAAACATTGAATAGTTGGACATGTGCATTCAAAAGTATAGAGAAGGTCAAATTAATTTCACCTGTAAAGGTTATAGTGCATTTTAGGTTCATCCTGAAATTTCACCCGAAAGCCGAATATCCCTAACTTTTTGTGAGTAGTGTATATTTAAATCTTTAGCTAGCTAGGTAAATGGAAACGATGTTGAACTTAGCTTAGGCATTTGTAAATCGGCTGTCGGAGTGCCAGAGTACATATGGTTGTTTGTAATGGGCAGTGGACTCGGAGTCAACTCTGAGAATAGTGAATCACACAGGCCAAAACAAATACAGACGTTCCGACCTGGAATGGAAATTTCAAAGGAGAACATACTGGCTGTAGCATTGTTGTCGGAGAAGCCAGTATTTCGATTTAGCATGTTTCCTTAATCTCTGATGACATATCATGGTCATTTTATGATTTAGTACAGTACATTTGTTACATATAGCTACTTTAATAAGTTATTAACTAAAGGCACCATAATCTCTTTTTTGTTGTCCTTGATTGTGTCTTAGTCTAAATAGAGCATTACGCATTATTAACACACTGAAAACATTGCCAAACAACAAAACAAACAGGTAAAAGGTAAAAGTTATACATTATGTACTAGTATACATTGTGGCACAAGAGCGGAGCACTTGGGAATTATGCAAAAGAGTCGTTCAATAGCAACACTGGTTGTGCCCGTGCTTTTCCTAAATGCCTGGCTACTTGACCACAGCAAACGCTATATTGCTGTAGCAATATCACCATGTGACATCACGTCGTCTACAGAACTTGAGTTTAGCTATGAAAAACTGAAATACTACAGGAAAATAGGACCTGGGTTGCATTTTTAATCACTAATATGCTAATTATAACAATGTCAGTGTTTTTATATGTTTTTATTTCCTTTAATAAAAACATATAACTCAAATTACAGCTGCACAAGCACAACCTCCCCTCACCGCTCTAGAAATGTTTCACCGCACAGTAATAAATCCTTTCACTTCCTTTTCACTGGGAAAAACGTGGACCATGTAAAACACAACATAGAATGCAAATAAAGGCACATGAGGTTTTCTCAAAACTAATCCCAATTCGATTTAAAAGAATAGATGTATAATTGCAGTGACACACAATGACAAAAGCTGCATGAAGCTTGTTCAGAAATAAATCCTCAGCATCCTCCCTCAGCATGCATTGACCAGCAGATGGCAGTGTTGGACCAATTAACCTTTTTTCCCCCATGCGTGGAATACTCAGAGGATTCTCTAGGCATCATTTCAACCATTTCCGTTTATTAGAGAGGGTGTGGAGACCTGAAAAAGTTGACTCCAAACTGGATATAGGAATTTAAAATTATTTTCTATTTTTTAAGTAAATTTTTTGTTTTGGGTTTGTCATCTCCTGTTCATGAAATGCCCCCCCCCCCCCCATGTACAACATTTTATTAGTGTTTGTTTGTTTGTTTTTTTGTTTGTTTGTTTGTTTGTTTGTTTTATTTGCATGAACTTAAATTCACAGATTTTGCTTCAGATACCTTTCAATGTCTGTGGCAATGGTGGCAAATTAAATAATACCTTTTTATTTACTTGGGCTTTGTATCATAATGTCTGGCGTAAGCAAGTTTGGCAATCAGAAAATCTGTGCATTATTAGAGCTAGAATAGAAGGGATATAGCAGGCTCGACTATTTTAGAACTGAAAAACGACATACTTGCCTGTTATGAGGTCTGATATCTTTGATAAGCATGCAATACTGACCATTTCGACAGTTGAATGACGTTTCTACTGTATGCAGTGGCTGAGATATAAATACAATGAATTAGGACATAGGTTATTGTGTAATTGGTCATGCCCACTTTAATAAATTCCAACCAAACTTGGAATTTAGATTCATAGAGGGCTCAGGACCATGTGACCTGGATTTCATGAAATTATATGGAGCTGTTAATGAGGATTTCTGAAGATTATGGCGCCCCCTGTGGACGGATTTGGAAATACTTTGGATTGCATCCTCAGGGCCCTGTCAAAAAACATGATTCTCAAGTTGTATTCAAATTGGATAAACGATCAATGAGTTTTTATCAATCAATTGTACTTGTCTGTCGACCCTAATGAGCCCAGCAAGGTGTCTGTCTTGCATTACTGCCTACCTGACATTCAAAATGGGATGTCTCATAACTTTCTACAATTGAACTCAATTGAACTTTCTACAATTGAACTCAGATAAAAGGTGCTAATTATTGCCCCTAAACCTGTTTATGATCAAATCCAGCCAACCCTGGGGCCACTTGCTTTCAATATTAAGTCACTACGAGAAACCTTGGTGTAATTTTCGATCAAAACCTCAACTTTGAGCAACACACAAAAAAGCTAGTTCAGCTATGCTACCATCATCTTAGACACATTGCTAAAATAAGATCTGCCAGTGTCTTGCGGACACTGAAAAAACTATACTCGCTTTTATTTCTTCACGGCTGGACTACTGTAACTCCATGTATGCCTGTGAGGTTTAGAGTTGATTTAAAAATTTTACAAATCACCTACAAATCACTGCATGGCTTGGCACCTGAATACATCACTGGTAATTTAACACCCTACACTTCACTGAGGCACCTTAGGTCATCAGATAAGGCCCTGCTGGCTGTTCCAGAGTCAAGGCTGAAAACAAAGGGAGATCTTGCCTTCTCCATATTAGCCCCTAGACTCTGGAACAGCCTTCCCCTCAATATTAGAACTGCTGGTCAATGTCCGCTTTTAAATCCTGTCTCAAGACACACGTTTATAGACTTGCATTTTACTAATTCTTAAATGTATGTTTGGTCTTTCTTTTTTTTTGCCTATTTGGTCATTTTAACCAATTTCGTTTGTAATTTTACATTCTTGTAGCTGACATGTAATTTCGTCTTTTAACTATCCTTAGTGTAAAACACTTTGGGCTCTATCTTGACAATCTTAGTACATGGTCTGAAACAAGGGGCTAAGACTGGGCTTTCGTTTTGAAGCTCACTTCCTGGTTGAGCTGGGAGCAGCAATTATGCCGTTGCTCACTAGCGCCACTGCGATTGGCTCCAGTATAGGTCTTTCACCATGTAAGTCAATGGCAGCAATGTGGTCAAAATACTCAGTCAATAAATTTTTCCCACAAAAAACTTTAATTGCAATAGGTGCCTTTTCTTCATCTAATGCCTCTGCATGTGCTGATTTTTTAAAAATATTGTGTCGTTTGATCAGGACCAATCAGAGGGACAGGTTGAGTCCTATTCGGCTCCACGGAGCAGACGCAGTTTGTACAAGCTGGCAGCGAAAAATGCATCCAGAGACTCAATTCGGTTTTTACAAGGCCATTGGAAGGCAATGGGTGACGTCACAGTGACTTTGTCCATATTTTTATACAGTCTATGGTCTGAAACGCATGGCGCAAGTGCATTTAGGGCGTGTCCAACTCCACTTTTGCTAGTTAGAGGGCGCATATTTTGAGTGCAAAGTAAGGTGCAAGGTGCAAATGGGCTGAACTTCGCCTGTTCATTAATTATAGGTGTTTCTTGGGCATAACACGTAATAAACCAATCAGAGTGTTTTATTTCGTTCCTTCGACCATTAGGGTCATCAACTTACGAATGATCTTCTTGTTGCGGGATGCATCGATTCTCTTATACCAACCATTTGTCATGGACATTACCTCTGCTTGATGACGTAATTCCTCTCTATAAAGGGAGGCGCGTCAAAGCGGAACTCCTCTCTTCTTCTTCTTCTCGTGGATGCTAGTGCTAGTGGAGACTTTGTGAAATTTGTTTGCTGTGCTATCCCATGCGCCTTGTGACTTCGGTCAGGGTTACAGTTCTTTTCTGTCCTCCAAAGGTGGTGATCGCACTTGCATGCGGTCAACCGCTGGTAGCATTGCTACTAAGATACTGGGTATCGTTTTATTTGTTTGTTATAGCTAACGCTAAACTTGGTCATCGTTTTCGTATAGCATATACTGCGGTTAGGCACTCGGTGCTGCCGCGTTTCTTATAGCCATAGGAAGATTTGCTTTCCTTTTGCTGATTATTTTGTATGTGGGGAAGTCTTTACCCCAGTGCTGATTCCAGTCTATCGTGGTGTGGTCGCACCCCAGTGAGATTTTGTTTCACAATCTGTGAGCGTGTGCACTCCGTTGATTGACTAAGTGATTTTCATTCATTATTGCTAACGCTAAACTTGGCTAATCGTTTTTGTATAGCATATAGTGAGATTAGGCACTCTGCGCTGCCATGTTTCTTTTTCTGCTACCCCAGTGCTGATCACAATCTATCCTGGTGTGGTCGCACCCCATTGAGACTTTGTTTTTTCACATTCAGTGAGCATGTGCGCTCTGTTGATTGACTAAGAAGTGTCTGAGTCTTCCCTGGGTGTGGTCCCACCCCAGTGAGGCTTTTCCCAATCGGTGAGTGTGTGCGCTACATTGATTGGTTTGTGTGGCTGATTGTGAGTGTGTGCCCTCCGTCTTCTGCTCCGGCTTTTCCCCTACTCAAGTTCACCCAGCACATTTGTGTCCTCGGGTGTCCTTCATTTTGCTCCAGGCATGAGCGCAACCGACGCTTCGCTGACCGGTTGGGGAGCTGTCAGTCAGCACCGGCCAGTTCAGGGATTGTGGTCACGATCACATCAGTCGGACCACATCTGTGTTCTCCAAGCAGTTTTTCTTGCACTGAGGCACTTCTTGCCCGTGCTACGGGGCAAGCATGTGATGGTGAGTTCAGACAACACCTCGACAGTTTTATCACAGAAGGGCGGCTCTGTTTGGCACTCTTGGCCAAGCAGAATGAAGCTCTGGGTCTGGCCACTGAGGAGCCCGACCCTTCATTAACTGGGTGTGGTTCCCCGGTCCTGCGGATGCTTCTTAATTCTAGAGCCCCCTCCATGAGGAGGGCCTATGGATATATGTGGCAGTTGTTCTGCACATGGCGCTCACAGCAATGTGCAGCCCCCATACATTGTCCAATTTCTGTCATACTGAAGTTTTTACAATTCATAATTGATCGCGGCAGGGCAGCCAGCACTCTAAAGGTTTATGCTGCTGCCATATCTAGCAGGCATGTGTGGGTGGACAACAGGCCTGCAGGGAGCCATCACCTTGTCAGCCAGTTCCTGAGGGGTGCCAGGCGGCTGAGACCTGCGAGGTCCCTAGTGGCTCCCTCCTGGGATCTCCCTTTGGTTTTGTGAGCACTTATGAGTCAGCCCTATGAGCCTCTCGATATGACCAGCCTTAAATGGCTTTCCTTTAAGATGGCATTTCTACTAGCAATGGCATCGGCTAGGCGCGTTGGTGAGCTCTGCACGCTCTCCATCAGTGTAGAGTGTCTTAGGGGGTGGCCAGATGACTGGACTGCGGCTCAATCCATCTTTTCTGCCCAAAGTTGTTTCGCCTTTTTATATTAACCAGCCGATTGAGCTTGCTGAGCTTCGCCCCCCACCAGGCAGGGACCTGGGGGATGCACACTTGGTATGTTCAGTGCGTGTACGTTGAAGCTACCGCAACTCTTGTCTGCTATGGCAAGTCTAAGGGAAAGGCGCTCTCGGCTCAGATCCTCTCCCGCTGGGTAGTGAAGACGATAGCTATGGCCTATCAGGCTAGTGCTAGTTCCTTACCTAAGAATGTCCAGTGTAGGTCCAGTATGGCTACATCATGGGCAACACTCAAAGGTGTACCACTTCATGAGATCTGTGAGGTGGCGACTTGGGTGTCCCCCTGCACCTTTTCAAGAGTTTATCACGTCAACGTGGCGCCTGTTTCAAAGGTCGGCTCGGCCATCCTGTCAACGGCCTTGGCATCCACTTAAACGGTATGACTATCCCTCGTGACGTGGTTGGTATAAGTCATCCATAAGTTGACTACCCTAACGAAGGACTGTAACCACAGTTTTATGAGTTCCGGATGACCATTAGGGGTCATGGTCACTTGGGACCCTTTAAGTGCGGGAAGGGTTTTGAGGACTTCCGCTTTGGTGCGCCTCTTTTTATAGGGAGGAATTACGTCTTCACACAGAGGTCATGTCCATGACAAATGGTTGGTATAAGAGTCTCGATGCATCCCGCAACAAGAAGATCATTCGTAAGTTGATGACCTTAGTGGTCATCCGGAACTCATAAAACCGTAGTTACAGTCCTAACCTTTGTTATCTCCCATTCCCTTTAAAAGCTACCTGCATTTGCACTTTGGCGGATTGGTAATATAACGGCAAACTTATAATATTGCAAAAAGAGCGAATTACAGCTGGGGAAACCTATTCGGACTAACCATTATGACGTGTTTTCATATACACAATAATAATCTTAAACATTAGAGTTTAACGGTAATTCCAGACCAAACTATTTCCTGTTTCCCAGAAATATAATAGGCCTAATGGGAAAACAGGAAAATATTTTCCATTACCCTACACCAGTGCTGTTATTTTAGAAAATGTGTTTAATTTTGTTAAAAGCACCCGCAACAGCTGAGCATAAGCTACTAGAGCTTCCCTCTCACCTTAGAAAATGCTTTCTAAGCATGTTTAACAAATTTTGTTTGATTATACAATGAAGAACTATCAAACATCAATTCCATGAGGCTGTTCTCATAGCAGACAGATCTCACCAGAGATCTATGTTTAGGGGGGCCCACCCCAATAGCCCACCCCACTATTACTCACGAGGACACACACACCAAAAGTAGTGGAGTCCTGCCCACACCACTTGGAGGAATACCACCAAATAAAAGAAAGAAAAATACAGGCCAAAAAATAACCATACACATGCAACACACAATGGGACAGCTTCGCCACTCTTTGGTGGTCGCCAACGGGGTTTATGCCTATCCCCCACTCGGGCGAGCCTCAGGTCACAGGCCTTCTGCTGCGAGAAGGCCTTCGCCCTCATCACACTCGCCGGTCTCGCCACAGGACACCGACTCTAGGCAGGGGAGAGAAGTACACACCCTCTGCCACTCAGTTCCCCGCTCACACCGGTCTGGGACCCATGCACGCTGTGCTCAAGTACGGCGCAAGCACATTCTTTACAGTCTAGGGGAAGTCGTTTCCCCCAGAAAAAGCTCATCACAATATCCCCGGTTCCACTGGCTCCGTCGCACTGACCGGCTCTGCAGTACGCCACCGATGCTGCTCGTCGGTCCCGGGTACAATGCTGTCTTTCGCTTGTTTCCGCAGTCTCTGGCCACTGCATCTGTCCCGCAGCCGCTCGCCGCAATCAGGTAAGTTTCGCCGTACACACAACACATCTGCCAAACATTTCGGGAGCTCAGAGGCAAGCTACCCTCTCTCGCTCGCCCTCCGTCAATTCTCCCCTTTCACTCCAGGTGCGCTCCATTTATTCCCTCAGGAAACCCAGCCCCTTGTGTCCCCACTTCAATCAATCAATTCCCCCATGAGTACCAACCACTCATTCAATCATTCAATCCCATTCCGCAATTATCCAATTTACTACTACAATTTACTCCTCACTGAGGAAGTGCATGTGATACAGCCAGTGTGTGCATGTGATTGGTTGACGTGAGCAGGAGCAAACCAGGGTGCATTCACAAATGCAGAATCACACAGACAAATGCATTGTTGAAAATCAACAATGGGGTAGCTGCCAGCAGCTGGCACCACAGAGGGTGAGTCCCAATATTCCTCGCTCCTCACCTCCTTTCCTCCACTCATCTCCTACCCGGAAGTATGCAAAAGTACAAGTAGTTGCACGTACAGCATAAAGTGTACCTGACATTGCGGTTTGCGTCATTTAATTAATATGTAACCATTAATATGTAATCAGCAATATTAGATTAGGACACAAAGATCGGCTTCTGGGGCCGGAGGAGAGGAGGTGGTAGTGGAGGAAAGGAGGATGCATTTTTGGAGTCTTGTGATGCACACAGTGCATGGTATTTTTTCAGAGTAAGAGTAGAAGACGTCTGGTCAGAAAAGTGTGAGACATGCTAAATGTGTAGGGAGCGGGCTGAGCTATAGCTAGCTATGTTCTGTGAGCTACCAGCCATTCTCAGATCTTGTTACCCTACGCAGAACCAGGGGTCAATTACACTACAAATAACTGTACAGAACGTGATGTATACACACACTCACATTGCACTATAATATTTCAGGCAGAAAAAGGCATTGGTTATAGTCACACTGAGACTCAGATTTACAACTGCAAGAGCTGACAGAGATGCTTCACACACTGAAGAAATAGAAATGTCGTACTAGACAAATGTGTAGCAGGCCTGTACATGTCCAGTAGAGTGGACATGCCTCCTGCACTGTGAAAGCACTACCACACCGGTGCCTAGATGGTATCCGTCTCTCCTGGAAAAGGTGGCACGACAGATAACGTCACCATTTTGTGCCAAGCATGGCCATATTCTTTGATATGAATACTAGCTCTGACACCAAAAACTAGACACTCTGCTGCTATTGCTGATTCTGTTACTCAACTGGAGAAGGTCTGCAGCAAGATAAGTCAGTTTAAAACCACTGGTCTGAGTCCTGTGGATGGACTCCGAGCTGACTCAGTATAATTTAATCAGCAGAGCTGGTAAGGAAAGACAGCAGTAAATATAGTCTATGGCCCACATTTACTGACTGCATCTGCATAGATCTTGTTCTCTTGCTCTAGTTTCAATGAGAGACAATTCCTGTCACAGACATGCTCTCTCTCAAACTCAAACCAGATCTTATAGAGTCATATGATACGATGCTACACTACCGAACAGATCACCTGCTGAAAAGACCACACAGAGAATGCTACACAGCAACTTCTAATAATCCCAGTAATTGCAGCTGCAAAGCTAATAGCCAGCAGTTTGCTTGTTTATTAGGGGACGTAGCTGCTGGTACCCTATTGTTTTTGTTCGGATTCTTTTTTTTTCTTTTTTTCTCCCCTTTCACCTAAAATTCCCGTGAGCTGGTTTGGCCTAGAATCACCAAACTTGGCAGGCTTGTTGGGATTGCCAAACTCTTGGATCCTTTATATTATGACGTAGATTGAAAATCTGGTGGTGCTGTAGTGCATGTGACAAAATTTTGACATTGACACGCCCACTGCCGACGCCCCGTTTCACCTAGAGTCACAAAATTTGGTATACAGGTCCCTTTGCTCATGCCGAACAAATTTGCCTCAAGGACCCATAAAGTCCGCCGTATTGGATTTTCCGGTAATTAGCATTTTTTGTCAAACACTTAAAATGCTACTCCTCCTATTGGAATGGAATTTTTCAGTGGGCGTGGATTATCTCAAAAATGCTAATAATTCCAAAACCATTTGACAGAAAGTTATGAACCTTGGTAGGTCTCTTAACAGTAACATCAGGACTTGAACTCTGCAGTTACAACCCAATAGATCCACATGGTGGCGCTATAGAGATCCAAATGTAAAAAAATATTTTAAAATTCACTTAAAAGTTCCTTTGAGATTTTAAACTTGCTACAGTGACAAAGGCGTGGATTTGGATCATAGATCTTTACTAATTGGATGAGCACCATTTTGAATTTGCCGCCATTTTGGTTTAAATGTACCCATCTATTACTTCTCTGTGTTTTTACTTAACCGCTTGGCTGATTCTTATAAAACTTGGCAAATAGTTAGAAGTGGTCACCTTACAAGCCCTCACCAAATTTGGTGGCAATAGGCCAGTTGGTGGCACAGTAGTGCATGTGATGCCCACTGCCGACCCCCTGTTTGACCTAGAGTCACAAAATGTCACAAAATACAGGTCCCTCTTTTCATGATGAACAAATTTGCCTCAAGGAACCATAAAGTCTGCCATATTGGATTTTCCGCTAATTAGCACTTTATGTATAACACTTAATTCTAAAACCGTTTGACATAAAGTTCTGGAACTTGTTAGATCGAGAACCCTGCAGTTGTAACCCAATAAATCCATGTGGTGGCGCTATAGAAATACATATGTTGGGATGGCAGGTATGCCATCCGCCAAGTACACTATCTATGCTTAACAGGCTGTCTACCTACCATACCAACAGTGAAAGTTCCTGTAGCTTATTGGTTTAGACATTGTTCTACCATGTAGTAGGTTGGTGGTTCGATCCCCACCTGTTCCTAACATTTTTTTTTGAGGCACACAATGTGCACTTCATGCTAAAAATTTTATTTTAACATAAAACAAGTTATTTTTATTGCAAAGGCTAAGAAATTGCACAATATTAACTGTTAACTGTTTGAATTATGAAGTCAGTAAGCCAACACAATCTGATACCGCAACACAAAAGTCTTATTTGGCCTGCAAGTTTCTGTTAACCTGCTTTGGCCTAGTGGTTACAATCTTGGCTTTCCATGTGTTAGGTCAGTGGTTCAATTCCAGCTTGGCACAAATGTCTAAGTTAATGTTTGGCAAATGCTATGCTTCTTTTAATGTTGTTTTCATGGGATCAGGTTTAGATACCATCAACAATGGCAAAAGCTCTGATTAGAAACAAATATTCGCTTTTTGGGTCAACCCTGTCTAGAGTTCTCTACCATTTTGCAGTCTCTGTGTTTGACAAATGCTGCTCATGCTGCTCGGTCCCCCGGAATCGCTGCTTGCAGCTATTTATATATACAGTACAGTTGAAGTCGGAAGTTTACATACACTTAAGTTGAAGTCATTAAAACTCATTTTTAACCACTCCACAGATTTCATGTTAGCAAACTATAGTGTTGGCAAGTCAGTTATGAAATCTACTTTGTGCATGACACAAGCAATTTTTCCAACAATTGTTTACAGACAGATTATTTCACTTTTAATTCACTATATCACAATTCGAGTGGGTCAGAGGTTTACATACACTAAGTAAAATTTTTAATATTTGGTCGCATATCCTTTGCATGCCATGACTTCCTGATGTCTGTGACCCAACAACATGAAAAGACTTTTGATATCTTATTTTCAGGTACTCTAACAAGCAATACTATAACCTCTCTGCATTTTAATGGATCTCTATGGGAATTGAGGGGTGGGACTCGATTTAGCTGTAAATTATACAGAGGTCACCGTGACCATTGCTATTATATTTTAAATGTGAAGGCCCATGGGATATGACCTGAGATTCCTGATTGTATGTATTATGTACTGATTTCACTTTGGTGTATTTTCTATTGACTCATACTGCGATGGAGAAAATGGAGAGTCTCTTCCATGAGAGGGGAGCCTCGTGTTTGTGTCATATTACAGTGTCGTGTTTCACTTGGCTGAGTACTACAAGGTTCACATGACAGTTCACATTCTTTTAACAGTATTTCTCTTGCATGAAGACACTAATGACACTAATTTCCACTGTTTTATTAGAGGGATCAACACTTACTGCAAATGCAATAAAATACTGCACATGCCATACACACAAGTTATTGTTGTTGATTTCAAAGTTTTGTATTGCAATATGTTGCTATTTTAATGTAATTCTACTGATATCAGGAAGTAAGGGTTTTGATGCTAAAATGCAGAATTATGCACTGTGCCTGTCTTTTCTACTGCAGCACACTACAACTGCTTTCATTATCACCTCCAGCAGAGGCAGCGAATGGTTAAGAACATTAGGGACTGATTTACTAAAGACATTTAGGGCTGTATTTTCCGGCTGACGCATGGCGGGTGGCGAGTCAGCGCATTGGCGAAGTGACATTTTCGGCATGTATTTTCACGCTCCTGAGCCTGTTTGACTCGCCGTGCGCCAAAGTGGGCGGAGAGTCGCTGGTGGAGGCGTGTCAGTCCAGATTGAGCAGCGAACGCGCAAATTTGGGGCTCGACCAGTGGCGAGCCATCACTGGCGAAGTTGCAGTTTCGTCACGGATGTGCACGCATCCGAGCCTGTTTGGTAATTTGGTGACTCGTGCGCTGAAGTGGGAGGGAAGCCGCTGTTGGGGGGTGTGTCCGTCAAGAGGGAGCAGCCCAGTTCAATTTTAGTGCAGCGGAATGCAATTTTGGGATAAGATTAGACTGTCGCGCTTGCACTGCCCGCCAGGTGAGACCACGTTTACAGCGCAAATCGCACCACAGCATTTGGTGAGTTAATTTCTGGGCTTTCCTGAGCAATGCGTGCAGGAACCTATTAAAAAGCCAATCAACCATTTCGTGGATCATATGCGGTCCAATCCGACTTTTAAATAAATCTCCCAAGCAGGAAAAATGTATACTTTGCATTTATTGTTCGTTGTCTTTTCTTTTTTATGTTAGGCTAATTCCTGTATTTATTTATGTTTTAAATTGTTTATGGCTGTTATTATACTGCACTGTAGTCCCAGGGATACTATATTCTTTCTTACACCCGTCTGTAATGAGAAGATTGACAAACTTGGTGCATACATTCACTCATATTGCACGTTTAGCGATAAAAACATACCTCCTAGCTCAATTACATTCAATTAAATCAATGCAAAATAGATAGTCTATCGTCTTCCACTGCAGAATCCTAAAGGCGACAAAAGTAACTAATAAATGTGGCAAGGAAAATGGGATATGTCACGTGGGGAAAATTGGAAATAGATAAATTATTAAACGCATGGTAGGGCTGAGAAAATAGGAAAAGTAAGGAGTTGAAAAATAAAAAGAGCCAGTAAATGACAAATGGGAGAGTAAAATAAATAATTTTAAAATTAATTTTATCGACTGATTGGAGGCTAGGAATGATTAAAAGCTTTTTATTTTTCACAATCCAGATAACCTATTACTTTTGTCACCTTCAGGATTCCATTGTAGTCGGAGATTGAAAGTGGGTGGACTCGTTCTGCAAGCGGGAGGCCTCCCTACCACGACCTAATGGATGTGTTCTGCTATCGTTTTTCACTAAACCACGTGATACGGGATAGCCCGACATGGTCAAAACGAGTCCACCCCACAGAACGTTCTGTGGTCCACCCAATACGCCATGGTCGCAATGCACACAGCTCTTAAAAGGACTGAAAAAAGGTAATTTGATTAGCTATGGTTGAATCCAGTTGAAGCACACCCACTGATAAATATTCAGCGTAACCCAGCCCATTCTCAACCTGCGCAGCGCACCTCTGTTTCTAAAATAGCGAAATTCAGTAGCCCAGTGCGCCATACGCTACGCCATTGACTATGACGGCTCGCCACACGCCATGCGCTTGCCGGAAAATAGAACCCTTTGGGCCAGATTTGTACGCACGCTAAAGGTCTTATTAAATGAAGGTGAAGCCCTAAGAGTGTTGCTGTTAGCACTGACATGCACCTCCCCAAAATAAAGAGAACGTGACCATGACCGAATATGATTCCTGTGCCCTGCCCTCTGTCCATGACCCCTGTTTACTATGTGCCCTCTCCCCTCACTTTGCAAGCAGTGTCCGAAATAAATCTTGCAAAACTCTTTCCAGCTCTTGTATAACAAGTTGTAATTTTTACTTCCAGTTTAGTCCTGAAATTGTCAGATGAGTGTGCTCCTGAACAAAAATAAGGGTTTCATCCGGGGATTTTAAGTGCCCCCATTTGTGAGAAAAAGTCGCCCACTCAAAAACTTTTTGACGAAGTTGACTCAAATATGCGCCTTTTGGGATCCTATTCAGTCATGGCCATTGTGTTTTTCACAACTGTCATTGAGAAACATGAAATCTGAAATATGGTTCCTACTAAAAAGAAGTCCTACTGTGAAAAATAAGGCTATTTAAATAGATAGAGCCTAGAACAAGTATTATTCTGTCAGATATATTCTGTATCTATCCCAGTCATGACAGTAGAGGCAATGTTTATGCAGTAGCTTCTCTTTAATTGTCTTTTACTGATCCTTCAATCAGGATAACCTAAAATCTCCCTTCACACTATGTAAGATATACAGATTGCATTCCCTAAATAACAATCAATGCTCATAACGTTTTTCTCTGAGAGACCATAAACACTTAATAAAACGTTTAAACAGATCCTTGCTTCAATACAATATAAGTTAAGATGTATTTCAGCCTTAAATAGTTACTTTAATCCATTCTCTTTTCCTTTTAGATGTACAGTTAACAACCTCTTCTCAGTGGTACATTGAGCTCTCATTTCTCCTCCACTGCAAGTGGTTCCCACTGCTACTTGGCCGGCTAGATAGAAAAAGAAGAATGCTTAACGACAAGAACAAGCCATTCAGCTCATATCATTCAGCTCATTCAGCCCATCTAAGTCAGCTCACCTATTCAGCTCATATCATTCAGCTCATTCAGCCCATCTAAATCAGCTCACCTATTCAGCTCATCTAATTCGGCCCATCTAATTCAGCTAATCTAATTCAGCCTGTCTAATTCAGCTCACCACATTCAGCTCATCACATTCAGCTCATCTAATTGAGCCCGTCTTATTCAGCTCATCACATTCAGGTCATCTAATTCAGCTCATCACATTCAGCTCTCATCTAATTCAGCTCATCTAATTCAGCTCATATTGCCATGGTGTAGTAGGAGTGGTAAGAGGTACTGGCAGATTCTCAGATAACTATGTGGTGTTGCTTCACTGGTGGGCCTGTAATACCGTAGCTCAGGTTTATTCACCTTATTCTATTCACCTAGTTACGTAACTCAAGAAACGGCTGAAGATTACAGTACGGCTGTCCAATTACAGTACTGTGTCCTGTCTGGGCAATATCGTTGCGTGATTGTAGCAGTTCCTCTGCGGTATACAATCTGCTGATAAGAACAGCTGGGGTCCTCTATCTTCTCTCCCATCCAACCTAACAATGACCTCACATCTCTCCACACTATAGAGGCTGATCCCCATCCAAACTAACAATGACCTCACATCTCTCCACACTATAGAGGCTGATCCCCATCCAACCTAACAATGACCTCACATCTCTCCACACTATAGAGGCTGATCCCCATCCAATCTAACAATGACCTCACATCTCTCCGCACTATAGAGGCTGATCCCCATCCAACCTAACAATAACCTCACATCTCTCCACACTATAGAGGCTTATCCCCATCCAACCAAACAATGACCTCACATCTCTCCACACTATAGAGGCTGATCCCCATCCAACCTAACAATGACCTCACATCTCTCCACACTATAGAGGCTGATCCCCATCCAACCTAACAATGACCTCACATCTCTCCACACTATAGAGGCTGATTCCCATCCAACCTAACAATGACCTCACATCTCTCCACACTATAGAGGCTGATCCCCATCCAACCTAACAATGACCTCACATCTCTCCACACTATAGAGGCTGATCCCCATCCAATCTAACAATGACCTCACATCTCTCCGCACTATAGAGGCTGATCCCCATCCAACCTAACAATAACCTCACATCTCTCCACACTATAGAGGCTTATCCCCATCCAACCAAACAATGACCTCACATCTCTCCACACTATAGAGGCTGATCCCCATCCAACCTAACAATGACCTCACATCTCTCCACACTATAGAGGCTGATCCCCATCCAACCTAACAATGACCTCACATCTCTCCACACTATAGAGGCTGATTCCCATCCAACCTAACAATGACCTCACATCTCTCCACACTATAGAGGCTGATCCCCATCCAACCTAACAATGACCTCACATCTCTCCACACTATAGAGGCTGATCCCCATCCAACCTAACAATGACCTCACATCTCTCCACACTATAGAGGCTGATCCCCATCCAACCTAACAATGACCTCACATCTCTCCACACTATAGAGGCTGATCCCCATCCAACCTAACAATGACCTCACATCTCTCCACACTATAGAGGCTGATCCCCATCCAACCTAACAATGACCTCACATCTCTCCACACTATAGAGGCTGATCCCCATCCAAACTAACAATGACCTCACATCTCTCCACACTATAGAGGCTGATCCCCATCCAACCTAACAATGACCTCACATCTCTCCACACTATAGAGGCTGATCCCCATCCAACCTAACAATGACCTCACATCTCTCCACACTATAGAGGCTGATCCCCATCCAACCTAACAATGACCTCACATCTCTCCACACTATAGAGGCTGATCCCCATCCAACCTAACAATGACCTCACATCTCTCCACACTATAGAGGCTGATCCCCATCCAAACTAACAATGACCTCACATCTCTCCACACTATAGAGGCTGATCCCCATCCAAACTAACAATGACCTCACATCTCTCCACACTATAGAGGCTGATCCCCATCCAAACTGACAATGACCTCACATCTCTCCACACTATAGAGGCTGATCCCCATCCAACCTAACAATGACCTCACATCTCTCCACACTATAGAGGCTGATCCCCATCCAACCTAACAATGACCTCACATCTCTCCACACTATAGAGACTGATCCCCATCCATACTAACAATGACCTCACATCTCTCCACACTACACTGACTGATCCCCATCCAACCTAACAATTACCTCACATCTCTCCACACTATAGAGGCTGATCCCCATCCAACCTAACAATGACCTCACATCTCTCCACACTATAGATGCTGATCCCCATCCATACTAACAATGACCTCACATCTCTCCACACTACACTGGCTGATCCCCATCCAACCTAACAATGACGTACAACCTTTTCCCCTCACATCTCTCCACACTTTAGAGGTTGATGGAATTGGGGTTCAGTTTGTGAAAGAGACAGTTTCTGTCATTCTATCATGATATGATATTCCTGTGGAATTGGATTGTTTAGATGGCACAGGTAGCACATCAGCACACTCTCCACCTCAGCTGATGTGTGGTGAGCATTCTGGTGCAATATGGCTGCTGTTGCATCACCCAGGTGGGTGCTTCACATTGGTGGTGCTAGCGGCGAGCTTCCCCCTCATCATTGTAAAGCGCTTTGAGTCACCGGTTGGTGAGAAAGGCGCTATATAAATGCAAGGCATTATTATTATTATTATTATTATTATTATTAGCTAGGATGTCAAGGCCAAGTGTGTGTCTGGCTGCCTTTGTGTCGCTCACTGCCCCATTGAGCTGTTGATGATGTAGGCTGCAGGTTGTCTGGCAAAAGTAATATTTCTTCAGAAATGTAATATTTGACTAAGACAAAACGTATGTCATTGTCCATTATGAATTGATAAGGAATCCCCCATCACACACACAAGTGATGCTATCTTAGTTTGCATGAAGATAGCAGAGGTAAAAGGAATTAAAGTTATTGCAAATTCATATGCACTGAACAAAAAAAAAAGGGGGGGGGTGTTATTTTGGCAACCCTTGCGTTCTGTTTACTTATCAGCACCTGCAAAACTGTTAGCCTTTTATCTTAACACAGGCTATTGATCATCACGTCCCCACTTCCTGTTGTGAGTCATACTCCTGTATGTGTTCCTAAACTTCACACCAACTGCTAAATTGCTCAACTTAATGGCACTAATGCCACCATTAAATGTTACAAATGATAATACTATTGCACTAATGCTATCATTCTGGGGAAAAAAATAGCAAACTTCCCCGTGTGTATATTTGTGCACAAATTAGTCTTTGGAGGTAAGTACTTATATAATAGCACAGTTGGGAATGAATCCCGTGCATGTGGAATTTATGCCGCCCCCCAAATAAAACCCCCCTACCCTCCACCCCAAGCCCACACTTTTTGCCAGGAGGCCTTGTCAGTCAGCTGACAGCACAACCAAGCCTGGCCTCCAACACAGTTGCATAACTGTCCCTGCTACATACTACATGCTAAATTTAGAGTCCAGGCCATTCTGATCTACAGTGCCCTCCAGAATTGTTGGCACTCTTGTTAGAGACAAGCCAAAAAGGCTGTGAAAAAATTTGATTGTTCTTTATCAGCTTGATCTTGCAACCAAAATATGAGAGAAATCTAACCTTTATTTGAGGTACAATGATTAAAACATCAAAAAACCTTCAAGAAATTTCTTCTTCAAGAAAGAAATTTTTTGCATGTCACACTGTATTGATACCCCCTATACATTATTTTAAACAATATCTAATAGAAGCATATTGCCATTTATATTTAATTTTTTCATCTGAGTCTTTAGGAACTCTTAAGTGGTCAATGATTTCCTGTTTCACTAGTGTGTATAACCATGAAGAGACACACATGCCATCAACATGGGGAAGGTCAAAGAGTACACAAATAAAATGAGACAAAATGTTATTTACCTTCAATGGCAATATGAAGTAATTAAATCCCTAGAAATACCCATTAGGGCAATAATTTTTTTTTTTTGAAACAGCTGGAGCTGTGATTAACTTGGAAGAGGATGCAAGTGTAGTTTGCCCCCACACACAATGGTTCAAGAGTCAAGCGCTTGGAGTTTGCTAAACATCATTGGAACTTTAATTAGAAACAAAGTCTGCCAGAGGGCTAAAAGTGGGTCATGGTTGGCTCTTCCAGCAGGACAATGATCCAAAGCATTCCTGCGAATCTACAAGTAAAGGTTAACTGACCACAGAATCAAGGTTTTTCAATGCCATTCCAGTCCCTTGACCTGAACCCCATTGAAAACCTGTGGGGTGAGCTGAAGAGGAGAGTCCACAAGCGAGGACCAAGGACTCTGAAGGATCTGGAGAAATTCTGAATGGTCTCAAATCCTTTGCTATGTGTTCTCCGACCTCATCAAACATTACAGGAGAAGACTCAGTGCTGTTATCTTGGCAAAGGGAAGGTGCACAAAGTACTAAATGCCGGGATGCCAATAACTGTTTTTTCTGAGTAAAATGCTTTTATATTATGTTAAATTATATTTGTTTTTCCAATGGTATCAGGAAATTTCTCACATTGTTGAGCATAGAAAATATTTCGTAAACAATAAAGTGCATTTTTCAAGAGTTTTTTGTTCATATTAATTGAAGATGCCGGTGATACTAGAGGGCACTGTGAATCTGCCCTGCAATGGCGCTAATCTTGAACTAATCCCCACAGTGCAAATTGGACTAGCACACTCTGGTCACAGATTCCCATATCAAACCCACATGGCTTTGTATGCATTATCATCAGCATCAGCAACTGGTCTACTTATGAACTAATTCCGTTTTGCTACTGCCTCAAGGCTAATACCATGCAGCAGATCATAAGACAACAGGTCATAAACGTGAATATACACTGCGTTACTGTACAAAACACAACCAGGTCCACTGGAGTTTCCCGTGAATGGTTTTAATAAACTCTTTGGGCATAATAACTCCCTGCTACTGCGTTCTTTGAGGACTATAATTGTTTTGCAGCCCTGTACCTTTCCCAGTATATTTTGGTAACTAAAAGTGGTGCCGGCTCAGGGCTTTAGTCCTGACCCCGATATATATAAATACAATATATATCAGAATATATTGTGTTTTTTTTCTGCACTAAGCCTAATCTATACAGCAGCTGTTTCATCCACATAAAATTTTAAATATTCCATTACAGAGCAGGGGCAGTATGTTGACACACCTACTCTACCACAGCTTGCCATTTTTCAGTGACAATAAATTCTCTTAGAAACAGGCTAATGCACCCTCATTCAGCGTCTGACACTTTGTTTTGTTTGAAAAGTAAAATGTACATAATTGGAGCTCTCCATTTAGATGAGTTAAATGTGAACTACGTTTTCCCTTCTTGTATTGTTTCAAACCATATCTTCAGGACTGTCACTGTGGAAAAAAAGTACATGTTACGCATATGTCGATAGACTCCTACTGCCTAATGATGTAGTTGGATCTCCTTACAAAAATGTTACAGTGTGAGGATGTGTTTAAACCTCATATTGTGTACCAGGTCAATTCAAGTTAAATTCATGTTTCTCTTAAAATCCAGGGAACCTTATTTTTTCATCTTGGCACTATAAGATTTTTCCTAATTTGTTGGGATTAAATAGTAAACACACAATAAACATAATTTTAGACCTGTACCAACTTTGTACAAAAAGGTGTTGTGTGAGGTCATTTGTGGGGTAGCTGTATAAAATGTAAGAAAATATACAACCTTTTTTAGTTTTTATCTCAGATTTTTTGTGAGTAATTCTGGTGGCACTTTCCCATATAGGTTTTAAATGTCACAAGCTTTTGCTTATCTCGGGCTCTAAAATGAGATATTTCATCACACATTTTTAATATTCAGGAATAAAAGGCTAGTCAATTGGGAGACACACAAACGGTGACACAGAATGTGTCAAAGGTTTTTTATTACAATAGTTTTGTGTTATTTTAAACTTTTTCTGGGTCAATTTGACCCCAAACATAAAAGGCGTCATAAAATGTGTATATAATATGTGGGTTAAAATAGTTAAATCTTTCAGTAACTTAGCAAAACAAATGTGAAATAGAATTGCAAGCTATCTAAATCAGTTATGTGTATGATCCCTTTTGTATCCGAAAACTAGCTATCTTACATAAACTGCACATATAGGCACAAAATCACATTTGTGCAACAATAAAAGCTTCTGAAGAAAGTTAAATCTAATTAAACATCATAATTAGGTACTAAACATTACATTGGAATAATTATTTTTGTATGATAGATGCAGTTTAAATAAATGAAAACTCACAACAGTTTACTGCTTCTGTGCACAATATGACTGAAGATCACTGAGGAGATGGGAGAATGCTGTAACTGAAATCTCATTGGATCATGTGACTGGAACCGAAATCTCATTGGATCATGTGACGTCAGAGTGAAAGAGAGAGAGCAGGTGCATTTTTTTTTTTGGGACGTCAGTAGCCTGTTCATACAGGGTGGATTAGGGGTGTGTCATTGAAACAATAAATAATTCCACAGTTGATCAGCACTGACTACATTTAGGCATTTGATAACAATTTGCAGAACGTTTTAAAAATAATTTAGATGCCATCTCCTCTCAGTAGAGGCCGGAATTCTGGGGGTAGGTGCTGGCTGCAATGTGGATTCAGTCATGCACTAATGCATATTTTATATTAAAGACTGTTTTTATATCTGATTGTTTAATTTAATTTAAAGGACTGAAAGCGTGAGTTAAGCAAACCGGTTAAAAATATGATATGATACGTGATGAAAATGAATGGGATAGGTACCAAATACCTAAAAGATAAATTGCAGTCTTGCTAATTCTAACTCCTATATGAAAAAATAAAAGAGACATTCACTATGAGTAAAATGTATTTTTTTCGTGCTTACATAATGACTGGCTGCAGAATTCAGTATACTGGTCAGAAAGTAAAGCCCTGGTAACGGGCATGAGGGCCTGTGTGTGCAAGGAAATAGGGTCGGGTTGTCTGGGATGGGAACAGCAGGAGGGGTGGCAGGAGCCAGGATAGAGACAAATTTGGTAAGTCATGTCAAGGATGGACGGGTGGCTGACAGCTGTGAAACAGGACACTGGGTGTCAATTTAGGGCAAGGGCACTCTGACAACCTCTCCCACACCGTGTCAGCTCCAACCCCAGAAATCATTCCCCTCTTTCTTTTTCTCTCTTTCTATTCCTCCTGTTTATTCTACCTTTCCTCCGGGTTTCACTCAATTTACTATCAACTTTTCTGTTTTCAGTTTCATTCGCTTTTTTTTCCCAGTTTAAAACTGGGTTCTGAGAACAGGGTCTTCATTGCTACAAGCTTTACTGATCTTGCAACAGGAAACCTGGGCATCTGGGCATTGGATCGACAAGACTTCCTGTGTTGTCATCCTACTGTCTGACCGGGGGCTTCTTCCTCCCGTTTCCCAGGGGTTAATCACGACTGCTCGTTTCTTACTTAATCATTTATTTAATTGTTGCATACTCCATTAGGTATGCCAAACATACCGGAGATGACACTATAAACCACCTGCAAGCTCTAACATATAATACTAATGAATGGAAATATCATCATAGTCCCATCTTTAAGCACCTACTAGCCATTGTGATTTGCAGGAAATGCTATATATAGATGACCAGCTCAATAAAACGAGTGCATGTGTTATGTCCGTTCAAGCAAGTCCTGCGATTAGCAAAAGCTCAAATTCCATTATCTGGGGGGAAAAAAACATATTTTCGCCAAAGTGCATTGCTGAATATTTAGTCCCTCATGTCAAGAAGTTTCCAGTGTGAAGTTCACTTACAAATACGAACGGAGCTAGAGATATTTCAGCTTGATATCAGCTGCTGTGAGAATACACATTTTTATATCTGATTTTCTTCAGCATCAGCTCTGTAGATACAACATGCAAGCCATGGAAGCTGCACTGAGTAACAGTATTATTTATAAATAATATAAAGTTATAAGAGTGCACTGCTTACAGGTAACAGGAGTGCAGCGCTTTTAATAATAATAATGTTATAATATACAAACCCCAATTCCAAAAAAGTTGTGACAGTCTGTAAGATGCACATAAAAGCAGAAAGCAGTGATTTGTAAATTATCTTTTACACATATTTAATTGAAAACAGTACAAAGAAAAGATATTTAATGTTTAACTTATGAACTTTATAGATTTTTGTAAATGTACGCTAATTCCGAATTTGATGCCTGCAACACGTTCCAAAAAAGTTGGGATGGGGGGAAAAAAACTGGGAAGTTTAAAAAGCACCTTTTTGGAACATTCCACAGGTAAGCAGGTGATGCTATTATGACTGGGTATAAAAGGATATCAAAAGACTCTTGATATTTCATTTTCAGGTACTCTTAGAAGCGATAATATAACTTATCTGCATTTGAATCGATCTCTATGGGAATTGGGGGGTGGGACTAGATTTAGCTGTAAATTATGCTGGAACAGTATGGAATACATGATTGGTAAAATGTAATCATCAAGGGTCTGAGGTATCAAATGAGCCTCAAATCATCACTATGCTGCTAGATATGCAGTAGATATGGAAGGATCACTTTAAGGGTTGTTTCTCCTGACTCATTTTCCTATTGAACTTTATGGAAAAATAAAGAACAACCCTTCAAGTGATCCATCCATATCTACTGCATATCTGGGAGCAGAGTGATGGTTTGAGGACTTCTTTGACTCATATGCACTCTGTTAGAGTTGAATTAACACTCAACATTTTACTGTGTGCTGTGCTTTTTCTGCTGCCGTGTGCCTGTTGTATTCAACAACTTGTAGTTTGGGTGTGAGTAGCGCAGTGTCCTTTTTTGTAAGACTAGGACAGTTTAGTTTGGTAGTAGGGCACTGTAGTTTCGGAAGGAGTTAGGCTGTGTTGGGGTGTTAGGGTTTGTCGGTAGAAGTGGGATGAGGGGTGCTTGGTATCACTGGGTCCAGTGCACGTATGGTGGAGTTTATGAATTGAGTAGTATAGCTTTGGACCCAGCCTTTGGCAGCAGTGATGCTTTGCCCTTTTTTTGCAGTTTTTATATACTTTTCTGTTCTGTGATGTCTGCGAGTATGACATCCTGTTGTGATTGTTTGGCCCGTAGCATGAAAATTACATGTGGTAAGTGAGGTGGAGTTTAGTCCCCCAAGGTTGGAAATGTTGTGCTTTCACCCAGTTGGATGCGAGTCTGAATGCATGGTCATGCCTGGCATCTGTGGTATTGAGACAATGTGCTAGAAAGAGAAAGACAGAGCAAGAGAAAGACACAGACAGAGAGAATAAAGCTCAAGCCAGAATCTACATGCAATCACTAACCAGGCTGTTAGATTACATTTCTCCAGGATAGCCACATAGACTGCATCACACTGTGCCACACAGATTCTGTTGCATACACTCAAACATCATACCACCCCCAACCACTTGTACATTTCTCTAATTCCAAAACTTGACCAGCACACCCCCATTTGTTCAATTTCACCCAGCCTACAAATATAGGTTGTCCAAAATGGTATCCCTCCATCAAAACGCAAAGGTACCACATGCTTGCCTCTGAATGTATGGCTGAAAAACATTTGGTACCAAAAAGAATGGGACTAAAATTAAATCAAAGATGTGGAGGGAGACGAATCTCAGGAGGCGGCTTCGGAGTTCCTTGCTGTATTCCTAGTCTTTTTGTGTGACGTTCCCAAGAGAAAGGTCTTGCGTTCCGCTCCACCAGTGAGACACGCCAGTGAGTTCCCCTTGAGCAGTCTGCCCGATCTTATGTTTCGATTTCCCCATGGTTGTCTGTGACAGACAGGATAACGCTGCTCTTTATGAGGCACTTCCCATTCCGTCATTCTGGGCCCAATATATACATTTTTCAGGTTACTGAAGCTGAAGACACGTGACCTGCATGCACACAGTCGACACCAAGAGGGAAGGTACAACTTTTGGAACCTTGAGAGAGTGCGGAAATGAAGCCATGCGATAAAGCGGGGGAAATACTGGTTGTTATTTTTTTCCAACCCATAAGCTAGGTGTTAGCATCTGTGGCATGATGTTTGGCAAAAGTGTGGCTCAGCTTTTTTGTATTTCTGTCACGCCACTCCAGAATTCCTCCCTTTACCCTCCCCCCCTCTCTGTGAGCTATGTATGGGGTAGGGGCTGAGAACGGGGGATACAGCTGTTGTCCCAACTTGGGTGACTGTGATGTAAGTTATTGCCTTTCAGAAACTAAACAGGGTATGAGAGAGCAAACCCAGCCAATGAGAAATTAGCAAGAAGAAAATGTACTGACCAATAGGTGCAAGCCTGCTAGGTATATAAGCTAAGAGCTAAGACCTTCAAACTTGGGCAACCCCTTATATTGGTTTTGGTGAACAGGATCTGATCCCAAGGACTGTTACCTCTTTCTTTTGTGCAGGTAAAACCAAGTTTGTCTCGCAGAATTGAGAGGATTTAGGTTATTATTTGATCTATTTTATTTATAAGGTGATATTTGACATTTTTATATTTCACCATTGGTACTTCAAATAAATATTTGAATTACTAAGGGCACCTCCTCAGTCTCTTAGTTGTATGGATTTGAGGATTTTATGATCTGTCTCTGCATGTTATGCTATGAGGGCTGTATACCGCTGTTTTCCTGAAGGGAAGCACAAACACATTTTGCAAATGGCAACTTGCACCCTCTTTATCCCCGTTTATCAGCTTCACACATACGCAGTGGAGGTGGGGGATATGGTGTGTCTAAGATAGAAACAGCTGAGATTTGAGATTTTGATAGAAACGGATTTGATGAATGGAAGATGGACATATGTGCAAGCGTAGAGTTGCATTCCTGTGAAATATGTCAGTCAATATATAGTCTATAGTCTATAAAGCATATATTTGCCAGGGTATTATATCTGATACTTCATAATATGTAGAAATATTACTGCATATGAATACATGAGGTTCTCAAAATGAGTCAGCCATTTGATAGACAAAAGAAGGGCTGGGTGGAAATGAAAAATCTGCGTCAGTCTCCTATTTTCCCTAAACGATTGTATTTTTTTGTATTTCGGAGAAATTTCAGTTCTGTTAGGGGGAGTTTTTTCCAGTGATGGACGATGTGCATATCTTGATGTGGAGCTTTGTAGTGGTTGGAGATTAGCATTGTCTCAGGGGGAGGTGGTTAGCATACTCCTGTGAGACTGCACTCGTTCACAGTCCTGCAATGCTCTGCTGAGGATTACGTACATCCATGCGTATATCTGTGTGATACAACACTAGTAATGAGATATACCTCAAACTCTCAGAAAAAAAGTTACGAAAAGTACCTAAAAAGGTACAAACGGTTGTCGCTGGGGTGGTACCCTATAGGTACATAAAATAGTTTTTTTACTTGAAAAGGTACTTATTAGTACCCAAATAGAACAATATTGTAATTTCAGGGTACATTTTGGAAATTTGTACCTTAAAGAAGAAAAATATACCTCCACTCTACCTTTATTTCTGAGAGTGCATTGTGGACATTTTTATAACCCCAGCGGTTCTAATCCAATGAAAGATAAGGATAACAAATTATATCCATTATCTCACTATAGAAAAGATCTAAGTGTCAAGATAGTAGTTTTGTAAGAGGGGTACTGGTTCAGTTTACTGGCTGCTTCAGAGGTTCTGTGATAAAAGGCCTTGGTGACTGAACCAGGAATGCAACTTTTATATTTGGACTGTGCCAAGTGCAAATGGTTCTGCAGGAATGTGTCTAAATGTGTGTGTTTGTTGGAGGCAGGTGCTATAAATGCTCCCAGCTGCCAGGTGCATTTAAGTGCTAGCCCTCTTTAACACTGCTATTGATAGGCTGTAACTTTAGGTGCTGGCGGGTGACATCTAGGACTGTAACTAAAGAGACCATGGTTTTCATGGCCTTTGAACTGTGCAGCTGTTAAGCAGATCCTCCCTCATAATCTCATACGTTATTGGCTAGAATAGTTCTTCTTGGTTTCTCTGCCTAACAGACCCCAGAGCAACCAAGTGTTTTATTATGTTCTCATTGTTTTCCACCACTTGTGCAGGGGGAACTGAAGCTGATTTGTGATTGGTTGAGAGGGCACAAACATTTTAATTATTTAATTTTTTTTTTGCAGACCTCGAAAGAAAGCAATCATGCCTTTCGGAAACACCCACAACAACTTCAAAATGAACTTCTCCTCTGAGGAGGAGTACCCTGACCTCAGCCAGCACAACAACCACATGGCCAAGGCTTTGAACAAGGAGATCTATGCCAAGCTGAGGGACAAGCAGACTCCCAGCGGCTACACCCTGGATGACCTCATCCAGACCGGAGTGGACAACCCAGGTAACGGTTGCTACGACACGGCCAATATCAAACTTTGATGTGTTTCAAGAATCCAAACCAACATGATATTCTATTATTTTCAAACACAATGACGATGAGTTTCAGAATGATGAAAGGATTTAAATCAGAGCATGGCAAACTGCATTTTTAAACTCGAAACAAAGAATCCGCACACATTAACAAATACTGATATGATATGGATGGAAACAATACCCTGTCATAAGGATGAGGTTGCAAAGTTATTCAGCTTGGAGGGTTAGCAGATATCTACCCTGTGATGCTTATGTGTTTCATGATTATGCTATAATGTTCATGTCTCCTTCGTTTGTGCTGATCTCTGGTGAGGTCGTGTTGGCCTTGACCCTCACTCTTGCTTCTCTCTGTTCTCAGGCCATCCCTTCATCATGACCGTTGGCTGCGTTGCTGGTGATGAGGAATCTTATGAGGTCTTCAAGGATCTGTTGGACCCCATCATCTCTGACCGTCATGGCGGCTACAAGGCCACAGACAAGCACAAGACTGACCTGAACTTCGAGAACCTGAAGGTACAGACGCACAACACATCAGCACAACTGTTGTCCAAAAAGTCAATGGCCCTCATTCACCAAACATGCGTACAATCAGATTTGACCATTAACTGTGCTTATGAATGTGTCCGCGGACATTTCAGCATTCATCATTTCTTTCTTATCTGAATTTGTTCAAAATCCATGCATGTTTGAAAATGTGTAAAGGCATATACACATAAGAGGCTTCTATTTAGAATTTTTTATTATTTATATAGTTTACAGTAATGATTTTTATTATTATTATTATTATTATTACTTATACTGTATATTGTGTATATCTCAAAATAAATGTATACTCACTCACACACTGTGTCAGTGACTTTGTAATGTTTGGGACATTTGTGTGTAATTTGTGGGAAAAGTGAATGAAAAGATGAGTGTGCCTCTACAGGGCGGTGATGATCTGGACCCCAACTATGTGCTGAGCTCACGTGTGCGTACTGGCCGTAGCATCAAAGGATACACCCTGCCCCCCCACAACAGCCGTGGAGAGCGCAGAGCCGTCGAGAAGCTGTCTGTTGAGGGTAAGTAGCACCCCCCGCCCATTTTGTGCACCTAGCTAAGCACTATTCCTTCATCAGATTACATAATAATCACTGAGCAGACACGCTTATCCAGAGAAACACAGAAAAGTGGAAACCATCACTGTTAGTCTCAGGAATACAAAACTGGGATGTCACCAAGAAAGTACAAAAGGCCCATTTATAATCAATAAATGTAAAGTCAGTCAAACACATGTAAAGTAGTCAAAAGAAATATCACAGAGCTAACGTATATTTAAACAGCTTTATGATTCTACTGTCACAAAAGAAAATCCAAAAGGAAGAAAACAGGATAGCAGGCCAATTTGCGTTGGAGTTTCTGCTGTCCGGTCTCATACCACCACCAGGGGGCTAGGACAGACAGGAAACAGGAAGTGCAGGCATAAGAGAGGTGGGGGTGGTCAGATGCCAAAAGGTCCATTTGTGTATTTTGGTCCAATACACATGCACAGAAATTTGGGTGCAGATTGGTCCACAAACAAAAACAAGACTAGACAAGCCTAGCTTAGCCTGGACGCCTGTATGTAGCCAGCGGGGAACATTTGACAAGGCATGGCGGATATTGTTCTTGAGCATGCAGGTTGGCCTGCATACCAGGGCGACGGAGTGTATCTGATTCTCAAAGGTGTGTGTGTCAGAGTATGTGAGCGGGAGCGAGCGAGGAGGGGAAGTGGACGTAATTTAATTAGAGTGATGAGCACTATTAGGACGTTACCATTCCACAAGCTCCAGTTCGCTCCGGTTTATATATTGTGATAAAAAAGGACATTGCATTTATTAATCGTTTTGTTAGCCTATATGGAGGGTTGAAGTTGTTTTAATGACCTGTTGACATTTTCTGTACACGGAGAATGCACATTGACAGCATTCTCACAAGTTTTTTATTTGCTCAAAAACAATATCTCAATAACAATATCCTCTGATCTACTCTCCACTCCCCTCCAAAATAGAATGTTTACTGAACCGCAGTGCCCAGACAGAACAAATCAATTCCAACAGTAGCTTATGACACCCGCAAATAGCCTACATACGTTGTCTTATGTGGGTGGTTTAGGTCTGGTCAGTTGTTTGTCATGAATAATTATTTTGCTGCCACCTTTTTACCATAATTACTCGAGATTTAGGCATGGCGACCCCTGCTTTTAACCCTTTTGCGCGTACCATCACAAATATGTGATTAGAACGTATCATTAGAACATAGTCATCACAAGGGTCACTGCCTTCTAAAGTGCAAACATGACTCCAATGCGGTGCCTACAAGTCGTTTATTGTTGTACTATAATACAAATGATGTTACTACAGTTATTATCATCAGAGTAGTCATCTAGTTTCTTTTGTAGCCTACTGTATAGGGTGACCATATATCAGATTTTTTTTAAAAGAGGATGGGGCGGGCAGACGATATGCCATTTTGAGTATTATAAATAGTTATAAATAGGATAGTCTCAGCTTTCTGCCGATGACACTATTATCTTTCTACTCCAAATATTAAGCAAGATATACTCATTTAAATCTCTACTGTCACCAAACCATGTTGTTGATTTCTTCAAATAAATTAGAAGTAGCGAGCCGGCAAGTTCATTAAAGGCTACAGAACGTTAATTCAGACATATATCAGCATTAACAGTTAGCCCACATGTTATCTTGAACTTTGTGCAGAATTTAGGCATGTCGTTGTTTGACCACAGTCAAAAAATAATCCACTTTGAACTTGACTTACTTTTCGTTAGTTGTTGCTCCTCTGACATTGATTGAGTTTAAAACATGGGTGATTACTTCCTTTGGAGAGTGTAGCTATCTGGCCTAACTTTCCTGAAGTAAAAAGTTGCGAGTAAAATTTCAATACCAATGAAGTCCCCCTCCTGCTGGTGAAACAATATTGACTGGGCGATAACAACTACGAGAAAGATTATACATTTCAGCCAATTGACCTGTATCTCTAAACATATCCACAGTTGTTCATTCATACTTTTTTGGTGCTACAACTTATACTACTAAAAGGGGACGGGGAGTTAGACAGCAAACCTTTTACTGTAATTACTCGGAATTTACGCATGCGCTTTCAACATTGGGGGATGAGGTAACCAACCAGTCTGGCAACCAACCAACCAACCAGTCAGTCAGTCAGTCAATTACCCACATTCAAACATTTAAGCCCGCACGCGCTGCACAGTTTTTCAAAAAATTCTAAATGGTGGAAAATTTCTTTAGTGGTTCAATTAGGAAATTTGTAGAGCTCATTCACACAATTATGTACATCAAGTTTTGTGAAAATCGGACATACAGTGCAGAAGTTATTGCTATTCAAATGTTGGCTCTTGATGGTTCTTTAATTATAGTGCCAACAAGAGGCCGATTGGGTTTATACTGCACCAGAATGTAGCCTCCGAGTAACCTGACCACACTGCAAAGCTTATGTCTCCATCTTTTACCATCTCAGACGTGGGAATAGGATAATAATAAATAATAACAATAATAATAATAATAAAATCATACAATAACAATGTGATCGTATGATTTTATTATCAAAGCCAGTGATTTCTATTGCTAAGTTTTACCTGTATTCCTTACAGCTCTGGCCAGCCTGGAAGGAGAGTTCAAGGGAACGTACTACCCCCTTAAGAGCATGACCGACCAGGAACAGGAGCAGCTGATCGCTGACCACTTCCTGTTTGACAAGCCCGTGTCCCCCCTGCTGCTGGCTGCTGGTATGGCTCGTGACTGGCCTGATGGCAGAGGCATCTGGTGAGTATGACACGTTTTACATAGAATTAACTTATTTAAAAAAAAAAAAAGATTATAATAATGCCTGCATTTATATAGCGCCTTTCTCACACTAGCGCTTTACAACCACCAACAATGTGTAACATTGCACAACCTGGGTGAAGTTTTTTTTTTTCATTTTTATTCCATTAAACTGGGGGATGATTAGGTGGCAGAATTGAAAGAGCCAGGTTGGGAATTTAGCCCTTATTGGATAGAACTTTGTTGTGATGATTGAGCTGTTCCTCTCATTAAAGGCATAACGACAACAAGACCTTCCTGGTCTGGGTGAACGAGGAGGACCATCTTCGGGTCATCTCCATGCAGCTTGGCGGCAACATGAGAGAGGTGTTCAGACGTTTCTGCGTTGGCCTGCAGAAGGTATGAATCAGAATTCAAGTTCACCCCTAACACTAAGCCTTACTCTAACCTTAACCCTGTCCAAGCTCACCCTAACACTAAGCCTTACTCTAACCTTAACCCTGTCCAAGCTCACCCTAACACTAAGCCTTACTCTAACCTTAACCCTGTCCAAGCTCACCCTAACACTAAGCCTTACTCTAACCTTAACCCTGTCCAAGCTCACAACGCCCTCAGTAATCCACCTCACTAGTCGCTCCTACATCTATATGATATCAGAGCATTCGTGCGAACAGAAAATTATCTAGGCCTATTTATTTGATAGAACCCATTTTAACCAGAACCATGCAATTTTGCTCTACTAATATATCTATCCTTCAGATTCACATATTTTTATATGTAATTCATAAACTGTAGTGTTCATAATCACACACACAATAATTAAATGTAAATTGTTGTACCTTGTGGGAGTAGCTCATCTGGAATTCCATTTATTTTGCTCTTGCATTTGTGACAGATTGAGGAGATCTTCAAGAAGCACAACCACGGTTTCATGTGGAACGAGCATCTGGGCTACGTGCTGACCTGCCCCTCCAACCTGGGAACCGGCCTGCGCGGTGGCGTGCACGTCAAGCTGCCCAAGCTCAGCACACACGCCAAGTTTGAGGAGATCCTCACCAGGTTGCGTCTGCAGAAACGTGGCACAGGTGCGTTTCTCCTGTACTCGACATATCCTGTCAGAAAGCGGTTCACAACATTGTTAAGTTGATATGTACTCGTGGACGTGACTGATAGACATGGGAAGCGCTTTCCATCTTTTCAGTATGCATAAAATGGCCGACGAGCTCTTACATGGCGACCTCTTTCCTGCTTTCTCCAGGTGGTGTGGACACTGCCTCTGTGGGCGGTACTTTCGACATCTCCAATGCTGACCGTCTGGGTTCCTCAGAGGTCGACCAGGTCCAGCTGGTGATCGATGGCGTGAAGCTGATGGTTGAGATGGAGAAGAAACTGGAGAAGGGAGAGGCCATTGAAAGCTTGATTCCAGCCCAGAAGTAAAGAGGGAGTTGCACTTTTTATATTGCGAAATAAGTAACGAAGCCAACCAACACACGCGCAGACTCTGGCCTTTCGAGAGACTCTTGACTCCATTCTTTCATCCCTATTCTTTTTTTCTTTTCTCTTTCTCCTTTTTCCTTTCCTTCTTTTTCCGTATTCCCTGTTCTATTGGTAAAATCCTGGGATCAAGCCTCCACCACCAGGCATTCCTGACATGGTAACAGCACCAAAATTTGAGTTTATATTGGTTGTGGAATCAAACACTGATTCAATAAAACTGGCCCCATGACACAATCAATAATTATTATCTGGTCTTTATTTATCTATGCTTTCTTTACAGGTATTGACAATGCTTATTGTAGGGTCAGATTTGGTAACATTAAACTTTGTACATGTACAACTTCAATGATTGAGTAGATTAATAGCATTGGTAGGTAGGTAAATTTTATTGTAATGGATACTTTATATTCTTTATACATATTTATTTTTGTATTTTATGTTATACATGAAGTTGTGGATGACATCATTACTACACTAGAAGTATGTTTATAACTACTAGTGGTGAAAGTAACTATTTACTTTGGCCCTCCAGAGGCAATTTCCACCTGGTTTCTACTAGTTTTATTTAAATGTCAATATCTCAAAAAATATTCCGTGCACATCCATGGTTTAAAGTTCAAATTGAAAAAGAAGCTGTAGCATTAAGAAATTTGCAACAGAATACATTTACCTCGCCTAATGTATTTAAATACGTTAAAAAAAAAAAGTACAAACGTTCAGCCTTAAGTGCGACGGGTGGTCGCTGTGGAAATGTGGACTGTACAGGACTTTAGCGAAATGTAATAAGATCAGAAAACAGCTGTAGCTGAATATACTGGTAAGTACTTGGTTTCCTAAACATATTTATATGAGAGATTTTGGAGAAAATAATTAGGTGTCTTCTAAACCGAAAGTGCATCAGGTATATAGTACAGTAAGCCAGGAAAAACGTTGAATGCTCATTTGTACAACGTTTTAAAAAACATTATTGTTTCTATACGTGAACATGATTTTCTTAGCGTGTATAAACGGTGAATTTTATGCATTTTACAGTCTGTGGCTGTGGCGAGAGGAGGGTTGTAAGTGCTTTGGGCTATTAATAGCACCCTCCTATTTTATGGCACTGCAGTGTAATTGGAGAAGCTGAGGTTTTCGCAAGCGGCTACCCTTTTAAAAAATACTGCGTCAAAATTTACGGGGTTTTCTTAAAGCTGTAGTTTACAATTTCAGACAACCATGAATACTGTAATTGAGACGGATATGTCTCAACCACTAGGGGCAAAGTTTATAGAGTTAAAGCAATTGGTATCAACTGGCACAGCCACATGCTTAGTTAATTAGATGACATTACCTTGTCCTTGTGTGCACAGAGACAAACACACATATTAGTCAGGCTAACTAATGTTAACTTTCTTGTCATAAGTAGATTAACAGATGAAGCTGCTAATTTGTCTATTTGCTCTGCAAAACAAGTCCCTTTCTGCCCCATTCACTATAATGTAATTCCAAGAACATGTTTAAAATTTTACTTTTTTGTCATAAGTGTTCAAAGTATCAAAAGAGAGTATCAAAGCAGTAATACAAGTATAATTAGAGTGAAATAAAAGTGTATTACAGGTGCAGGTTAAGAGGGTTGTATGGGGTTATTTTGACTCTATTGACTTTAAAAGTACATCCAGTGTGGCATTCTGTAGGGAAGATGTGAATAGCAGGTGCAGACTTTCTAGGACATATTGTACAGCTGCCCAAATCTGTGATCCTTTGCCCACATCGGGCCTGATTTACTAAGACCCTTAGCATGTGCAAAACCTTTTTCCGCATGCAAACTAATAACAGAACCAATGATTGATGCAAAAGAAATACCATGACCAATCATTGGTTGTGTTATTGGTTTTGCACATGCTAAAAGTATATCAGGTCTATAGTCTTCCTCCCTCCTTCCACTCTCCTCAAGACTTCCAATTTAAAGGGTAATTCTTCCAAAAAACAACATTTAACCTTATTTAACAGATCAAGGCACAACTATTTAAGTCTCTCTTTGTGGCTGGCCAAAATAATTTCTGGGCTGAGATAACCACAGATAAAGATAAAATTTTGGTAGAGGTATATGGCAAAATGACGTACACCTCTACCCCTTCCTCATTTTTGAAAAACTACAGTGGCGCCAAGTGGTTACATAGGAACGTAGACGAAGCCAGTGAGGGGAAAACAATTCTGCATCTGTTACTGAATGGGACACATCGTAGATCAAGCTAGCTATCATTGCTATTTCATTATAATGTCAGAAAGTTACATTGACAGGTTGTTTACTAAAGACATTATATCAGCAAATAAATCAAACAGGACTCGAGTGCTGTTCTTATGCAGAGTGGATAAATGATCCAACTCAGTGGCCTCCGGGATCATTCCCTGACATCTCCTCTGCCTTATTAAATCCCCTGGTAAGGAACCATGTCAAGTACATTGTCATCCATGACCATGAAAAGTAGACTAACATAAGCGAGCAGGCCATAATCGAACGGTTTCACTTTGAGCATTCGATTACAGCAAAGTTAATGATGTCATTTTCTGGGCTAGTGTGTTAGCTGTTGTTAGCCATGGCTTCTTGGCTAATGTGGGTTTTTAAATCTGTTTGCCATGCAGTAGCTAAGCCACACATCAGCTTTTTGGCATTTTGAAAATTGCAATATTTTAATATATTACTAGATTTTGTCGTAGGTGGAAGGCTTTCTCTTTTGAGCCCGAATACACGGCCGGATCCGGAGCTGAACGCTCTGCCAATCAGTAGATAAATGAAGCGCTGTGTTTTCCTAAATTAATGGCCATATTTCTCCCGTTTTCAGCTAATGGTGGTGGTATTTTTCAGTAGAACTGTTACATTAATGGCTAACTTTAAAGGCATAGTTCACAGTCTTGAGATTGGCCCAGCCAGGTTTTGTGTGCATTGAAGGATATTTAGATCCTTACGGAATTTTCTTGTGGCCTGCTGGCTTCATAATGTCCAGTGAAGGGTCATTCACAAGTTTGTAGAGTTAAAAGCAATAAAACACACTGCAAGTAACTCCAAGCAACATGTACAGTGATGGTACAAGGCCACTTGGATGTTCCTGCCTCTCACCCTATGCATGCTGGGATGGGCTCCAGCCCCCCTTAGACAATGGATGGATGGAAGCTTTACCAACAAAAAAAAAAAAATAGACGTTACATTCATACATTAATTTAGAAGATTCTCTTATCCAGAGCGATTTACAATATAGGAGAAACGTAAGTCCATTCAACTGTTTAATATGTGCAATAGTGCCAGTGTAGTGGTTTGAAAGTGTCCTGCATTGTGCTTGACCCAAGAATGACCCAAGTCAAGAACGATACCACGGCCAAGTCTGGATGTCCTTTGGCATCAGCCCTCTATTGTCCCACACAGACAGCCACGGTGATAACCGTGCATCCGATCCAGAAGGGGAACATCAAAACAAAGCAGTACAAAGTTGCGCCATGCGACACAGAACACTGGGACAGCATCCGTGGCGGACTGGGGACATTACTCTATAACATTTTGCAACAACACATTCAATCCCTCAACTGAAGGCAATCAGAGGTCACAAAGAGTCATTTTGAGTCCGCGTGACGTCAAAGGCGACGTCCCGTCAGTAACACGCTCTTACCTATAATGGGGGTGGTTTCGGAGACCCAAAGAGCGACAGAGGAAGTCTAGAAGCTATCCCCGTAGGAATAGCCACAAAAGCGGAAAATAATCCACGAAGGGGGAAAGGGAGGACTCACCTCGAGCTATGAAGGAGGCGAATGAAACTGAAAAGAACTGAAAACAACCCTAACAGGACGAATAGACTCGAGAAGCGAGTGGTAGGAAAAGAAAAAAATGAAAGACCTCTCGCTTTCAATAAAGAAAGCAGGGAAAAGAGAGGTAAACAAAGGTACCCCTCCAATGGAGGGAGAAAGAAGGCAGAAAGAAAAGAGCAAACGAAAGGAAAAAGAGATCCTAAGATCTAACCCTAACTAAAAGTTAATGGTTTTCTTCCTGAAAAAGCAGTGTCCCAAGTCCTATACCTTTACCGGCTAAGTTGGTCGCAAGACAACAACTGAGCACAGAACAAAGGGCAAAACAGGTTTTATATGGCCGACCGGTAACGAGGGCAGTTGCAGCAAATTAGGGAAGTCAGCGCGAAGACCTGGAGCGGAGGACGAAAAAATAGCGCAAGGACGCCCTCTAGCCGCTCCGAGGAGGCATGACCGCAGAAATAAAGGAGGGCAGAAAAACCATGACATTACCACTCTGTTTTTATTTGTGCGTTTGGCAGGGCTAGGTCAGAGATTGAGTGAACCTTTGGAATGTTAATGTGTTTCAGGTGTTTGCACCAGTCGGGGGGAAAGTCAGTGTGTTCACTGTGGCACGCTGTATTCTACACAGCATAGCGTTGTGTGTGATGTATGACACAGTGTTTGTATGACGGTTAGGGAACTGGGCTTGTAACCTAGGTTCAGTTTCCAAGTAGGCCGCTGCCTTTGTACCCTTGAGCAACAAGGTATCGCAGGAATTGCTTCAGTATACTGTATATACAGCCGCATAAACGGATGTAAAAAAAGAATGCTAAAGCTCTATAAATGGATACAAAAATGCACGAGAAAGCAGGACTGGATGACTGAGGAGTTACTTCTCTACCGACTGTACATTCATCTTATCAAGTACATGTCTGAAATTAATTAAACTTGGTGGTGATTTTTTGTTTATTTTAAATAGTGGTATTAAAGAACAACATTTGACAGCAAAGAAAGAAGCACTGGCATGTAAATGGAAAATATATTTTGTTTGAAGGAGAAATATATATGAAATTAAAGCTATTGAGTCTCATCTTTCTTTTGACATCACGGGTAATGGTTCGTAGAGACGGTCTTATTGGAGCCTTGACAAAGTAAGCTGTTGGCTGCATTGCTAACGCACTGTTTTTAAAGGGGAAAGAATGGGGTGATGCAATTGGCAATAATGAAACCAAACCACCATCACACGCACAGTTCATTTATTCCTATCGAACCAGCCTCTTCTACAACTGCACCAGAGTTGTGTTGAAGCCTGGTGTCACAAAATTACAGTACAGGAAACGCCATAATTTGCCTTGTGTTAGGGCTAGCTTTTGACAATTGCGCCTTGACTGTTAAAATAGGGCCCATAATCCTCAAAAGAGACTTGGGTGATTAATTAAAATAACCATCAATATTTCCATGGTGATACAGGCTGGCACACTTTAAGCTATTCTGCGATTACTTGACTAAATTTTCTCTGGCTTTTCATCATTTCATCTTGATTTGGCACCACTTCCATTTCACATTTGTATAACATTGAGATGATTGACAGAATGAAAACATGGCAGTATAAAGACAGGTGGCATGTTATTATGATGCAAATCATTTTGTTTATAAAAGCATGAATACACGTTTGTGGGATTTCATTGAGATTTGTACATTTATTGAAAGAGAATTGATTCATAAAGTTGATTACAGATGCAATCTCAGATGCATTTGTCATTAGAACAAAGGGGTACATGTAGAAATTACTTAAAGGTAAATTCCACTTTGAAATGGTAAAAAAAAAAAATTTCACAAAGTAATTCATTAACTTGTAGGATATGTTAATGTCAAGAGAGCAAGAGAAGCGTAAGCAGCGTAAGCATAAGCAATTCTCAAGCACAGTGGCTAATTACCTACATTAAAACATTCTGTAGCTGTGCTGCCACATTCCAGTTGGTCGTCTGTAGTGAAAACAGTAAAAAGTAAAATGTTTTACTTGTGCACACATTCCACATTCCAGTTGGTCGTCTGTAGTGAAAAAAGTAAAATGTTTTACTTGTGCACACATTCCACATTCCAGTCACATTCCAGTTGGTAGTCTGCAGTGAAAACAATGCATGAAACATTCTCAGTTGGAACTAATCTTTGTTGTTTTGTATACAATAAGGGGCATCAATTTTGTAGTATAAACAGACAAGCTCACCTGGGAGCACTTAAACACGTAACACTAGTAATCAGTAATTAAGCTCACCTGGGAACACTTAAAACATTAACACCAGTAATCAGTAATTAATCTCACCTGAGAGCAAAAGAAAAATAGCTTAGAAAAATAACACCAGTCATCAGGGAGCAACACCATTGACATTCCATTTCTTCTAAAAAAAAAAAGGCTTCATAACAGGGCTTTATTTTTACTTTCAAACAATCCAGGCCCCTCATAAAAAAGTAAGTAAGGTGCAGGGACCCCCTCTTGGCATATCGTGTGTGTGTGTGTGTGTGTGTGTGTGTGTGTGTGTGTGTGTGTGTGTGTGTGTGTGTGTGTGTGTGTGTGTGTGTGTGTGTGTGTGTGTGTGTGTGTGTGTGTGTGTGTGTGTGTGTGTGTGTGTGTGTGTGTGTGTGTGTGTGTGTGTGTGTGTGTGTGTGTGAATAGAAATGTGAATATATTAACAAGTAAACTACGGCATATATAACTTGCAATTTCTTCCATACAGTCACCATCATGATATGATATTTACTGTACAATTTTATTTAAAACAAAAAAAAAATTAGTTTGATGACTTCTATGAGTTCTATGACATTTAAGTTACTTTTCATACTGTTCTGAAATATGCTTTCATGTTAAAGGTTCCAGCTGGATAACTGGGAGCGAGACTTAACAAAACAAGATTATATGTACAATATTGCTCCTTGGAAATTTCTCCAGTGTCATTCCTCTTATCGGCAGATCAGTCAATCTGCCTGTTGCTCTTGCTATCAAATATCATAGACCTCCTTTGGGGCTGATAAAAGCAACTCATTGATGTCTCTAGCCTCTGCCCACTCTTAGGCATTGCTAATTTACCGTGTGCTGTCACTAAATCTGGGTTCTTCACATCGTCATCTGGTTCTTTGTTCAAGGCACATTGAGATACTGTGGTCTCAGTGTTGTTTTTGACCAGTGACAGGGGAAGCTTATCATTATCTCCCAATGGTGGGTAATCCATGAAGGGAAAGAGTGGGCTGAACAGAATGAGACTCTGTGGTCTATTTGGCCTCGTCCTGAAGGACTGTCTCTGTATTATTGTGGACTTGTCAAATCTGGGGGAGTTGTTGGAGGAGGACTCCCCTTTGGAGTTGTGTTTCCGTCTTAACACGGGTTTATCCGCTGGGGGCGTGGCCTTACACGTCTCAAAAGACTTGCACGTTCTAACGCGTCTGTGTGTGTTGGAAACTGGTTTCTCAAATTCCATCTCATCATAGGTTAAAGCTGGTTGAGGCACTAGAACTCCCATTGTGCTGCCTGCAAACACCGTTTCCTGTTCTTTCTCCAGTGATAACTCTGAGGTTTTCAACTGAAGCTCTTGAGGTATTTGGCTGTACTGAATCTTTGGGGCTATCACTGGAACTGATTTAGCCTGGCAAGTCTTGGTTACGAATGATGTTCTAATGGAGGACACGCTGACAGGAGCAGAGTTTCGACGCACGGCAGCTTGACGATCAGTCAGAAACATTTCCAGCTCAAAAGATGAGCCCTTGTTTTTGGCCTCAACTGTTGCCGTTGACCCTCTTTTGTTCAAAAAAATATCTGGAAATAAACGCTGACCTGACATGTTTGAGACTGCCTGATCCAAATTCAGGGAATAGGGTCTCTGGCGCTTTAGAGGAGTTGATTCTTTTATTTTTACTAAATCTAATGTATCTTGAGATTTTAGCTTTTTGGGCTTTGGGGAAGAATGAGTATTCTTTTGTTCGAGAGTGTCGTTCAGTCTTCCTACAGATTTAGTGTCCTCAGAGATTTCAGCTCTGTTCTTTTCCACGGTCTGGCGAGTTTCCATATTTTGCTCTTTTAAATTCTGACATTTCTGAACAATTTTTCCAAGAGATGGCACAGTTCCCCTAGAGTCATCAACAATATCTTTGCCTTTGTTGCTGTCCGCCATTAAACATGAAGCCAGTTCTTCTGATTTTAACAAAAAATCAAATGTTTGAAGGGAATGGAGTGGGCTAGTCACCCATTGTTTTGTGGTATTGTAGTCGTCCCAGGGTTCTACCTGCTCTGAATCCTCTGTTATGCTCTGCCAGGTGTTCTCATCAGTCTTATCTGGTAGATCCAGGGATTTTGGTCTTTCTTCCATTGGCTTTTTGACCGGGCTTCTCCTGAGATCAAGGTCATTCTTTTCACCACTGAAAATGGTTCCTATCAACTTTTCTTTGTTTCCTGTTGTACTCTTTAGTCCCCCTGGAATAGAACCATAGTTATATTATTACAATTGACGCACATTTTATATTTCCTCAATCATTTTTAATTGAGAAATAACCTTGTTGAAAAACACAAGTTGATTCCCTGTAGGAAGGAGGTATAGACTGTGACTGTATAACAAGGGAAAGCTCTTTTTTTGTAGTTTAGTCACAACAGTGTTAAACCTTTTTTTCAGAACATTGTTCCACGTCTATCTTTTGACTCATGTCAATGAAAGCCCTTATTTATGGAATTATGGTTATCAGCCTTAAGGGCTTTGGCTGTTAATGTAGAGTTCCCTTATTTAATACAGGGTATATGGGTAACCTGCTTACAGTAGGTAGAGTAGGTGTCGAGCTTACGACATAATTACCAGTTTTATAGGTAGACTCAGTTTTATCATCTGTAATGTCAGGCTCAATGATTTTCGGATCCAGGCGAATAATGGCCCATGGAGCTTTTTCCTCAACATGTTTCTTGTCCTGTGGAAAAAAAAAGGTTGTTGTTCCAGTTAGATACTCATCTATGGTGAGACATTAATTAATTACACAATTCTTATGTCAACACAATGCGCCCTAGAATACTGGCATGCTCTGGTTGATACTTTTTCGTGGATATACACAGTTGGCGTACTTGGTTAAAAAGTAGTTGTAGAAAAAAAAACATGCACAACAAGGTCTGTGGATGTTTGCAAGTAACCATGTCATTATATTTGGAAAGAGACGTTGCTGTTTTTTTTTTTTAATGTACATCACAAACTTTGGACCCGTTGAGGTCCGTTCTACCAGGGTAATAACATGGTGAGCTCCAGCGGATACAAAACTAGTGAGTTTTCAGCCAAACTACCTGGGTGGATGGATAGCACTCCGGGTATGTAGAGACATATCATATTTACATTTTTGGGTGAACTGCCCCTTCATTGTTCACTTTTTGTATCAGCGATAATAAAAAAGATATGATGTCTTTTAAAATAAGGGACATGAAAAGGCATAATTGTATATGCTACTTCTGGGCCCATACCATGTTTGGTTGGGCCCATACCCTGCCAGTCTGCAACTCTGGGGTTTGTATCTATTGGGTTCTACTGTATCCTTCAAATCAACATTGATTTAATAATTAAGAAAATCCCAGCTGTTCTACTGTTGAACAGATTTAGGGATACACAATCTGAATGGAAATCAACAGGGAACTTAGTCATTCTTACTACCTGAGTCAACTCTTCGAGCTCTTGGTGCCGTTTCAGTGGGTTTTCCAGTTGTGTCAGAGGCTTTAAAGACTCATGTGGAGAGCAAAGCTGTAAGGTGGTCAGGGTCCTCTGTCTGGTATCAGGGTCTTTGGATCTGGTATCAGGGTCTTTGGATATTGATGAGGGGACTGGCTGCATGGAGGGCTGGTATGGTGTAGGCAGCGGTCCAGAAATCTCATTAACTTGCTCCGTTGAGTTGAGCAACACTGTTCCAAGGCATTCTCTTTGCTCTGTACACAGGAAAGATGGCAAATAAGTCATGCGTGACGCAAGGCCATGAGCACTTTTTCATAGAGAAATCACATTATCTCGAAAGCTGTTAAAAACATTTCTGTTTGACACAACCACTGAGGCAGGATTCCCAATATTTGTATTTCTAGTTACTTTGAACATACTTTTATGCCACTTAATGGACATGTTCAAATGAAGCTCTAATTAAAGAGCTTTCAACTTAAAAAAAAAACAAAAAAAACATGACGTAGTACTATAAAGGTAAAGATAACAAGGAAATAGTATAATTCAAATGAAGTAACATTCCCCTAGATTCAGTCAAATGTAATTTAAAGAGGAAAAAGGGCAAAGAAGCCGGTACAAAAGCGATACTTCTGTGATGAATTTTAAAGGTAGAACCCAGATGCAGAGACAGAGTCAAGAGGCCAAGTTGGGCATTGAACACGAGATTAATTAATTTCTAATTTACAGAAATGAATCACTAGGCATGAGAAAACAGTGAAGAATAACAAAAACACAGGAGGGGGCCCTATCTTACACCCGGCGCAAAGCGGCGCTAAACCCAAACGCAAGTGTCTTTGCTATCTTACACCCGGCGCCGGGTTCATTATAACGCCTAGCACTTACGTTGTTTAACTACCATGTAATCTTGCGCCCGTTGCAAGTGAACTGGGCATTTGTTAGATTATTTTTTTATTGCAGGTTGTGCTAAATTAAAAAAATAATCTAACAAAAGCTGAGCTTTAAGATCGTTTAATTTCCATTAATATTTTCGGAATTAAGAGTGCAGAGAACGAAGAGCGCATGTATCCACAATTATAATGTTGATTAAAATGTGCACAATTTTGCGACGCAAGTGAAAATAAATGTATTACTTGCCTAATAGCCTAATTGAGGAGAACCGGCTACATTTGATGGCATTGAGTAATTGGTGAATTAAACGCTGATGTAGCCTATTGTTAATCAAGGAAACGGATTGAAAAATTATTAAGACCAATAATCAGTTTAAAGGGAAGTTTTCCGCTACCCCAATTTTCAGCTCAGGAGCCGCCACTGAATTTAACCGCATATATTTTGTAAAATAACAGCCTTGTCGGGAATTAATAGGCTAATGGTTAGTCCGAATAATATTGATCATACTCCATTTAGCCTATTCCTTGATCACACTAAACATGCACGAGCATGTCTGTTTCGCCATCAAGCAATCCGTCAAGGTGGAAAAGCAGGCTTTTAAAGGGAATGGGATATGACATTTTGATTGGTTTATTGCATGTCACGCCCAAGACACAATTAATGAAGCGACTAGGTTCAGCCCATTTGCACCTTGCGCCGTGCTTAGCACCCAAAAAACACGCCGTTAAAATAGCAAAAGTGGACTTGGACATGCCCTAAATGGACTTTACGCCATGCGCTTAGACCAAGCGCCAAGATCGCCAAGATAGAGCCCAGGAAGTTAAATATCTAAACGGGCGTAAACACTAAGCTAAACAAAGGCACAGGTGTAAAACAGAAGAGGAACCGACAATTAAATAATTAGCAACGAGTCAACACAAGTGCAATAGACATGGAGAAATAATACTATACATAATTGTTTACTATAAATAAATGACAAAAGAAATTTGGCAAAAGCCGCAAAAAGACAAGAAAGTGAAATGAGCCAAGCCAAACTTGGGATTTCCAGTACTGTACGCACAAGCCGTTAAATGTATCCATCTCATAATCTGGATCTGAAATCTGTTCAGGTTGTGACTGGGTAGAGAGAGAGCGAGAGAGAGAGAGAGAGAGTGAGTGAGTGTGTGGGTGCTTAGACGGTTTACCTTCTGCTGGCTCAAGAGTACTGCAAGATCTGGTGCTCTTTGCCGTTGCCCCCAAGTCCTCCTTTCCCAATGCGATATAGTTGAAGCCACTGGCATCACTGCACGCACTCCTGCTACATCCAATGTTGTCCTGCTGTGGCAGTGCCGCATCCCTATTGGGCTTTTGGAAAAGCGAAGCGGCCTCATCTCTGTCCGGTGCCCTGCAGGGGGTGCTGTTGCTGCTTATGACAGCTGACACTCGCAGGGGAACGGACACCGCGAAAGGTTCAGAGATGTTGAGGGCCTTGTGGTGGTGGCGAGGGGAAGATTCCAGCGGAAAGAGACTACCCGGGAAGGCCAGCTTCGAGGAACTGTTAGTGCTGCTAGTGTACAGCATCCGTCCATTTATTGGACAAGTTGGCTGGCAGTTGCTGTCATCGCCTTTGAAAACTTTCATTTGTTCTGGCAGGGCTTTATGTAGAGGGGGTGTCTCGCTCTCTCCGGCTGGTCTGCTTGTGCAAGGACTGCCCCCCGTTACCCCAAAGAGCGTGTCGGTTTCAAACTCATGGTCCTCGTCATTTAGGCTGTAGGCGGCGCCGGAGGAGCCCATTGTACAGGATTTGAAGGCTGGCATAAATGAGTCATTTCCTGCACTCGGTTGCTTCACTTCACGCTCGTTATCTGATGTATAAAAGGGCAAAAATGTTTAGTCTCACCCCACATTTCACACCATATGAATCATTTAGCAGAACAATCAATCGGATTTTTAAAAAAGACCAAAAAAAGATTATTCACTATCTAACTCAAATGTCATCAGCTCTAGCACGGTCAAGCAGAGCAGTGGTGTACAAAGCAGGTGGCACGCCCCCATAGAAGAGCACAGCAAAGGATAATAATAATAACACCTTGCATTTATATAGCGCCTTTCTCACACTCAAAGCGCTTTACAATGACGAGGGGGAAACTCGCCTCGACCCCTCCAATGTGAAGCACCCACCTGGGTGATGAAACGGCAGCCATTTTGCAGCAGAATGCTCACCGCACATCAGCTGAGGCGGAGAGGCAGAGAACCATTTTTGGCCAATTAAACTCGGTTTAACGTCTCATCCAAAAGATGGCATCTCCTACAGCACAGTGTCCCCATCACTGCACTGGGGCATTGGGGTTTATTTGACCAGAGGGAAGATTGCTGCCTACTGGCCACCAACACCACCTTCAGCAGCAACTTGATGTTCTCCCATCCAAGTACTAACCAAGCCCACACCTGTTTAGCTCCAACCATTCAGCATGAGCAGGTTACATGGTGGCATGGTTGCTGGCAAAGGAGTTTGAAAGCTTTGCCATGTCATTTTCTGATTTTACTTTAGGTTTGGGTGAAAACTCAAACTGTGCTACAGCATGCTACATGTTTCTGCAGTCAAGGCGAATGAACCTCCCCTTACACTACCCGAAACCTGAGCCAGCCCTTCTACGCCTATGCTCACTCATATTGTTCTGAATTTGTACAATATATTTGCGCTTTCTTTTCAGGCTGCTGCAAAGCCCAAATGCAAGTTAATTTGCCCTAACCGACTGAACCCTCCCACATCCTGGGCAAGGCAATTGCCTATTGAGTGTCGCTCTACCAGCCACAGTCGGCACTGGCATAGTACAGATTCGATCTGAGACTGTGAGGCTCCTCCATGCACCATGCGAGGTGTCTTAAACAAATGAGCTGTAATGTATTCATGTTGATGTCTATTAAGTGGCAAGATTATTTACCATAGCACTGTCCATTATAGGTATAACTTATAATATATAACTTATAACTCTGTTACGTATGCTTGTACATTTGTATGCTTTTAGAGAATAATGGGATGCAGAACAATATTGCTCAGGAAAGGAAGTACTCTTTAAACATTTTGTGTACCATCTATGACAGTAGAGTGCTTTTCCAGCCAAGCATTAATTGAGAGATCATTTTAACCCTTTAATGGCCCAACCGCTTGGTAGAGCACATTTTGAGTCTTGAGATATCTTGTTGGACTTAACTCCACCTGATTGAGCCATCTCTACCACGTAAACCAAATGGTAGATGGTTAAATCAGGTGGAGTTAAGTCCAACATATTTGTCAACAAGATATCAAGACTCAAAATGTGCTCTACCAAACGGTTGAGCTGGCCATTAAAGGATTAACTATGTGAGGCAAATGAAAGTGTCTTTGATTTAATCTTACCTTCCGTAGAAAAGAGGGAGTCCATACTTTTCCTTGTCCGAAAAGGAACTTTCTCTGTCAGTGAGAGGCACACTTGATTACATCTCAAAATATGTCAAAAATCTTATGCATTAACAGAATATGAAGAACAATATTTTCACCACATGCACACTGGTGCTCCCAATGTCAAAGTTAGGAGCATCCACCAAAATTTAAGCAGCACCAGCTATTTTTTATTGAACAATTGGCAATAATGTATGTCTGTTGAAAATTACAGTTATACAAGCTGTGAATGTTAGCATATGGGATCTTCTTCCAGGTACACTTGGACTGAAGTCATAATAATTATAGTTTGATTAATGAATAGTAGGCTTCTGAATAACTCCTTCCAGGCCAATATTGAATGTGCTGTTTATTAGAAAAAGAATTATAGGTTTCACAAATCAGCCAAGTGTTTACATGAGGTCCTATTTCAGATACAGTTGGACTAAGGTCATTATGTGTTAAGTAGCAACATTACTGTGAATAGCATATTCCAAGTTCATGGAGTTATATTCTGTCATGAGTTCCAGAATATAGTTTACTAGAATTTTTATTTTTATTAATTAAAGGTTTCACAAATCAGTTCTCTCCTTCCAGATGATTGAGGTCATTATGTCATCATGTTACCATGGAACCTGCTGTGTGTTTAATTACTAGCCTACTCAACTTCACATTTCTCCATGCATGTTTTGTTTAGACAAGCATACCTGAGTGATCTTATGTTGCCATATCACCTTAATAGAAACCTATGATCACAGGGTCTCACTGTGCCCAGAATTTAGAAAACTTATGCAAGGAGAGATTTCGTTCTTAGGCTCCCAAGCCACACAGTGGCATGCACAGATTATACACGATGTTTTAGTTTTTAATCAAAACAAAAAAACTACCTTCCCATGCTCTCATTCTACACTTGCCCCCTATAATCCAAGTCTATGCAGCTCTGTGATCTACAAACCCCAATTGCAAAAAAGTTGGGACAGTATGTCAAATGCACATAAAAGCAGAAAGCAGCGATTTGTAAATTTTCTTTTACACATATTTCATTGAAAACAGTACAAAGAAAAGATATTTAATCTTTTGATATTTTATTTTCAGGTACTCTAACAAGCGATACTATAAGCTCTCTGCATTTCAATGGATCTCTATAGGAATTTCCTATTGAACTCTATGGAAAAATAAGTCAGGAGAAACAACCCTCCAAGTGATCCATCCATATCTACTGCATATCTGGCAGCAGAGTGATGGTTTCAGGCTTGTTTGATACCGCAGACCCTTGATGACTTACAGCCATTTAGCCAACCATGGGTTACATACTATTCCCGTGTCATTGCAGCTTAATCTAGTCCCACCCCCCAATTCCCATAGAGATCCATTCAAATGCAGAGAGGTTATAGTATCGCTTGTTAAAGTACCTGAAAATAGGATATCAAGAGTCTTTTGATATCCTTTTATACCCAGTCATGATAGCATCACCTATGGAATGTTCCAAACAGGTGTTTTTGGAACTTCCCAGTCTTTTTTTTTTGCCCCTGTGCCAACTTTTTAGGAACGTGTTGAAGGCATCAAATTCCAAATTAGCGTATATTTACAAAAATCAATAAAGTTGATCAGGTAAAACATTAAAAATCTTTTCTATTTACTGTTTTAAATAAAATATACTGTATGTAAAAGAGAATTTACAAATCACTGTTTTCTGCTTTTATGTGCATTTTACATACTGTCCCAACTTTTTTGGAATTGGGGTTTGTACAACATCGTCAACAGATACCATGAATATAATTACAGGGGAATTTAGTTACCTGATAGTTTCTGTGACTTCACAAACACACTGGCACTTCGACTTTGTTTTCCCTTTGAATCGGTCACAGATCTGCCTAGATTAAAGATGGACTTCCACTTCTTTGACTTTCCAGAAAACATCCTTGTCGAAAGAAAAACATGACATTATTTTCACATTTCTTGTTATTGTTTTATTATAAGACCTTAAAAGAACTTAATAGAATGTTTTAAAACAAATTTGTACAGCGTTTAATTGTACCAACCACATTTCAATGGATACGAATGTTTATTTTGTTCAGCGAGTTTGGAATCTCTTAGCGTGTATTTAATGATAAAAACACATTGACATAAAGCATAATTGACCGGGACAGGTTTTAAGGGATGGCACTAGGCATGTTCTTTGATAATTTCCACTTTGTACTGCTTAGATTATGTTCTCAGAGTTCAGGATAATAGCAACGTTACAGTATGGCAAATTATACAAAGGTTGTCTTTGCCCATATTGTACTTTTTCCTGTAAATTATAAAAATGAGACAATATTGCATTTCTGCAGTGCTTGTATCAGGCAGTCTGCATCTTACCTGTTATCAGGTAGATCAATAACAGTGTAATACAGAGCTACAGTGCTTGTATCAGGCATACTGTAGCTTACCTGTTAACAGGTAGGTCAATAACAGTGTAATACAGAGCTACAGTGCTTGTATCAGGCATACTGTAGCTTACTTGTTAACAGGTAGGTCAAAAACAGTGTAATACAGAGCTACAGTGCTTGTATCAGGTAGACTGTAGCTTACCTGTTAACAGGTAGGTCAATAACAGTGTGATACAGAGCTACAGTGCTTGTATCAGGCATACTGTAGCTTACCTGTTATCAGGCAGGTCAATAACAGTGTGATACAGAGCTACAGTGCTTGTATCAGGCAGTCTGTATCATACCTGTTATCAGGCAGGTCAATAACAGTGTGATACAGAGCTACAGTGCTTGTATCAGGCAGTCTGTATCATACCTGTTATCAGGCAGGTCAATAACAGTGTGATACAGAGCTACAGTGCTTGTATCGGGTAGATTGTATCTTACCTGTTATCAGGCAGGTCAATAACAGTGTGATACAGAGCTACAGTGCTTGTATCAGGCATACTGTAGCTTACCTGTTATCAGGCAGGTCAATAACAGTGTGATGCAGAGCTACAGTGCTTGTATCAGGCAGTCTGTATCTTACCTGTTATCAGGCAGGTCAATAACAGTGTGATACAGAGCTACAGTGCTTGTATCAGGCAGTCTGTATCGTACCTGTTATCAGGCAGGTCAATAACAGTGTGATACAGTGCTTGTATCAGGGAGTCTGTATCTTACCTGTTATCAGGCAGGTCAATAACAGTGTGATACAGAGCTACAGTGCTTGTATCAGGCAGTCTGTATCGTACCTGTTATCAGGTAGGTCAATAACAGTGTGATACAGAGCTACAGTGCTTGTATCAGGCAGTCTGTATCGTACCTGTTATCAGGCAGGTCAATAACAGTGTGATACAGAGCTACAGTGCTTGTATCAGGTAGACTGTAGCTTACCTGTTATCAGGCAGGTCAATAACAGTGTGATGCAGAGCTACAGTGCTTGTATCAGGTAGACTGTATCTTACCTGTTATCAGGTAGGTCAATAACAGTGTGATACAGAGCTACAGTGCTTGTATCAGGTAGACTGTAGCTTACCTGTTAACAGGTAGGTCAATAACAGTGTGATACAGAGCTACAGTGCTTGTATCAGGTAGACTGTATCTTACCTGTTATCAGGTAGGTCAATAACAGTGTGATACAGAGCTACATTGCTTGTATCAGGTAGACTGTAGATTACCTGTTATCAGGCAGGTCAATAACAGTGTGATACAGAGCTACAGTGCTTGTATCAGGTAGACTGTATCTTACCTGTTATCAGGTAGGTCAATAACAGTGTGATACAGAGCTACATTGCTTGTATCAGGTAGACTGTAGCTTACCTGTTATCAGGCAGGTCAATAACAGTGTGATACAGAGCTACATTGCTTGTATCAGGTAGACTGTAGCTTACCTGTTATCAGGCAGGTCAATAACAGTGTGATACAGAGCTACAGTGCTTGTATCAGGCAGACTGTAGCTTACCTGTTATCAGGCAGGTCAATAACAGTGTGATACAGAGCTACAGTGCTTGTATCAGGTAGACTGTATCTTACCTGTTATCAGGTAGGTCAATAACAGTGTGATACAGAGCTACATTGCTTGTATCAGGTAGACTGTAGCTTACCTGTTATCAGGCAGGTCAATAACAGTGTGATACAGAGCTACATTGCTTGTATCAGGTAGACTGTAGCTTACCTGTTATCAGGCAGGTCAATAACAGTGTGATACAGAGCTACAGTGCTTGTATCAGGCAGACTGTAGCTTACCTGTTATCAGGCAGGTCAATAACAGTGTGATACAGAGCTACAGTGCTTGTATCAGGCAGACTGTTCTCCCGCTGACGTTGCCTGTGGGCGGGGTGTCTCTGGGCCTGGGCTTCTTCCAGGCTCATCAGCTTCATGGAAGCGCACTGGCTGCTCGTAGGGAGGGTGGCACATTTTGCTTCACACGCCAAGCTCAGCCCTGTAAACCAGAATTATAATGACTTTAATGAAGTGACTGGCACTTTCAATACTACAATGCCATTTTACTCATGAAAAGTAAAAGGGGCAACATTGAATCATTTTCTAAATACTGCAGTAATTTTCAGTTTAATTCATACTTGATTCAATGACAAGGACAAACTAAAGATTAAAGTACAATATGGGATGGTAGGTGATTGAGTCTCAGGCAATGAGCTGGGAAAAAATATAAGTATACAACACTCCATAAGAATAAAAATAATATTGTATTTCTGACATACTTTTTACACATGCACTGAAAGTTTTTCGGTACAATTACATGTACATTAAATAAGTCACATTAATTAGTTGGTTTATGCGTACATAGTCAACCTCCTCATTTTTTCCCCATATACATGTGCCGCAATAGTCACAGCCATTACCTCATTTCTTAGTTTTGGCCTGACCACATTTGTCATTCTTATATCAAACTTGACACTCTGATAAACTGTATATTCAAATGGCTACCCTGATTTAGGAACAAAAATGAATGGCAAATGTACTTTAACTTTCTGCCATAAATGCACCTTAGAAATGTACAGCTTCCATTTGCTCAACTCCTAACACATCACATCATATGGAATCATTATGTCATTTACAAATTCATACATGCTTTCCAACCTTCCAAAAAAATATGATGGCAGAGAAAATAATAGAAAAAAAAGTTCATATTTAATGATAAAAACACATTGGCTTTTTCTTTGTGTTATGAGAAAAATATCTAACCTTGGAAAAATAAATGAAATTTGTAAAATAATAGATTGTCCAGATTGAACAACAATATGAATGGAAGTATGTTTATTTTAATGGAGCAATAACTTTGGAGCAATAACTGCTCATAGTAATGTGCCCATATTAGCTTGTTCTATGGTATGGGATGCAAAGCAGATGCAGAAGTGTCCTCTGATATTCATCCTTACTGCAAACAATGGTGAGGTACGCTGTGCCCATATAATATATCCTAATTTGTATGTAATTTCATATCTTGTGTGATATTTACACTTCTTGCAATTGCAAAGACAGCATTGTAGCAATGTGGTATAACCCTTATAAAAGGGCGTTTTACAAATAGCTGTTCTGTGAAATTCAAGTAACCTGTGTCGCCTAATGCAGAACTCTCACATTTATAACAAGCAAACTTTCACAAAGATTGGTTTAGAATTAAAGGATAACTTCTGGTTTCCTTTAAAAAAGAAAATATTTCATTTACCTTCTGTCGGTAAAGATGACCAAACTCCACGGTTGAAGATCTGTTCCACGTGATTTAAGATGAACTCCACCACTATCTGCTGCACTCTCACCTCCAGAAAAGCAATGTCCCCATTGCTAGTGGGCAATTCAGTTTCTTTAGATCTTAAACAACAAAATACATCCTTTAATAATAATGTTGATTAATTTTATTATATAGTACATTTCCAGGGTATAAAAACTAGAGGTTTAAGAACAATAATAAATATGGCTGCAAGCTGTATTTCCCAGGGTCCAAGCACCTGTTATCCAATTCATGTTCAAGTTCAATGTCTTGTTATTCAGCTACCCACTGAAATATCCACAAAGAAAGTAATAAGTACTATATAGTGGAAGGACACATTTCTAATTCCTTCACTTTAAGGGTTGTATCTCCTGACTCATTTTCCTCTTGAACTCCATGGAAAAATAAGTCAGGAGAAACAACCCTTAAAGTGATCCATCCACATCTACTGCATATCTGGCAGCAGAGTAATGGTTTCAGGCTCATTTGATACCCCAGGCCCTTGATGACTTAGAGCCATTTAGCCAACCACGTATTCCATACTATTCCAGTGTAATTTAAAGCTTCATCTAGTTCCCCTCCCAATTCCAATTGATATCCATTAAAATGCAGAGAGGCTATAGTATCACTTGTAAGAGTACCTGAAAATAACATATCAAGAATCTTTTGAAGTTGTTGGGTCACAGACATCAGGAAGTCATGGCATGCAAAGGATATGCAACTCAATATTAAATATGTTGACTTGATTTAAGTTTATGTAAATTTGTTCACTTACGTCTGGTCCCCTAAAAAATGGGGACTGTGTATAAAAAGAGCTACAATTGCTACACAGTTCACATTCAATATGGATGTAAAAATCCTCAAATTAAAGCTGAAAGTCTGCACTTTAGCCTCATAGTCACTGTTCTATTTAAAATTCAATGTGCTGGAGTACAGAGCCAAAACAACAAAAATTGTGTCACTGTCCAAATATTTACGGACTGCATAAAAGGTTGTCCCTAACAACTGCCTTGGACTTCTTTGAGGAAATTTTTGTTTCAAATAAGGCTGATATTTTAATTGGAATTCCAAAAAGTATTTTATGCAGTACTATGAGATTTGTCAAAAATGAAGTCAGTCGGAATCAATTACTGCTCAAATAATTAACTAAAAAAAATAAATCTACATAGTCTGTCCCCATGCAAAATGATCAGATTCTGTTTATCAGACCATGCAGAAAGAGACACCACTTATGTTGCGCTGTGGTAGAGCAAATCTTTAGCAATGATATGACATCATGGTTTTTATTTTCAGTAATCAACAATTGCTCTGATTTAATCAGCACTTCTCGTCGCCTTATATGCTTTATAATGTCCTGCAGTGTCACGTTCAATAGTACTGTATTGGGAAATAATACCTTTATTCGAAATCTGAAATGTCCTTGAAGATCTACATGATACCAATTTATTCACTTGTAAATTAAACTATAGATTAATATTGGAAAAATGTTGCCACTACAATGAAGTTCTTTCCATGGATGTAAAACAAAACTTTGTTTTCCCCATCCCACCTCCCTTATGGAAATGTAATGTACTGCAATATATTTTAAATATATTGTGAATATAATTTTGATATATTTACAATATACTGCAGTGTATACTTTTTCCATAGGGGCTGATTACCTTATTTATGTATTAACAATTATTTATATAAGAAAGCAGAGTTAAAGCTGTAGTTTGATGATTTCTACTCACCGGAGTAGGTTTGGAGCCCATACTAACGCCAGGTTCCTAGCATGCATATTAGTTTGGGAACTGAAGGTGGCCATGTGCACTAGGTGTTTGGCAAGACATTCCAGAGTCCTGAGAAAAAAGAGAAAATGCATTAATTCTGACAACCAGAATGTGTTTATCTTGAGTCTTCTTATCTCATAGAATTTGGACTTGTTGTTTTTAACAGAGACTTGGATTTTTTGCCCAGTTGTGGTCCTGTGCTTACAATCAAAGAAGTCTCCTCCTCCATCCTCGAACCACGCCCACTCACGGTACCCGACTTCAGCCATCTAGCTACCTAACATAGCTCCCAACGCACCATTGCCAAACTCACACAGATCGGAATCGAAGGAAGACCACCCATATGCAGCTGCATGTAGGGTTGCCTATGCTCAGCAGGGTTGCCTGATGAACGCAGCAAACATGCTAAAGTAAGTCTAAACATAATGACCTCAATATAATGTAGCAAATACGCATAAGATGCCTTGGGTTTGTCATTAAAGGGATAGTTTGGAATTTTGGACATAATGTCTCAATTACGACTTACCCATGATGTAGTTGATTGATGGAAACCATTTTCAGATAATTCCATGCTGTCCATTCTTTTGGACATACACACATTGCTAATGCTAGCGCAACTCTAAGGTAACTGCTAGCATCCACTACCAAACACACTTAAACACTCCACAGTGCACCCAAAGCAAATAAAATACAACGACAGTCTATCTGGGTTTTTGAGTGTTTATACCATAATTTTTGAAGTCAAACTATCGTTGAATCCTTTACTTTGTGCTGACCTATATTCTCTGTGGAAGTAGGGCGGCGGAGCGAATGTGGCCATTGCAACTTGTTGGTCTTCTTTGTTGTTGTAGTCGACCAGTGCCGGCACTACATTCGTAGGTAACGTAAAGTATCGCTCCGCCGCCGTACTTCCACAGAGAATATAGGTCAGCACAAAGTAAAGGATTCAACGATAGTTTGACTTAAAAAATTATGGTATAATCACTGAAAATAACCCCGATAGACTGTCGTCGTATTTTATTTGCTTTAGGTGCACTGTGGAGTGTTTAAGTGCGTTGGGTAGTGGATGCTAGCAGTTACCTTAGAGTTGCGCTAGCATTAGCAATGTGTGTATGTCCAAAAGAAGGGACAGCATGGAATTATCTGAAAATGGTTTCCATCAATCAACTACATCATGGGTAAGTCATAATTGAGACATTATGTCCAAAATTCCAAACTATCCCTTTAACATTGAAATAAACAGTCAGTTTTTATGTATGACATTGTAGTTGACTGGTGTGTATATATATATACCTGTAGTGAGGAGGTGGAAGTTCTTTGATGACGTTCTGAATGTGCTCTAACTGGACATGCTCCTCTTGAATGGAGACAGCATCCTGCACAAAGCCAGATAATTTGTTATTTAACAGAACAAATTCTACATTCTACATTGTATAATTTTGGGGCACTTGCTCCTGTATTCAGTCAAAGCCATTGTTAAAGGGAAGTGCCAGTCCATTAAAAAAGTAGGAGGTCAAAGGAGTTCTGGACAAAGAGCAAAACTAGACCGAACAGGTTGAAGAAAACCTGTACATCTGCCCTGGCATTGTTGATGCCCTCTTTGAAACTCTTGGAATCTTCCCCCTTTGGAGGAGTGGCCTGTTGTTGGGTGATTTGAGAAGGTGTGTCTCAGAGACAGAGTGAAAGATGCATGGCCCCATTAAAACCAGAGACTGCCATGTGGAGAAGTGGTTTGGAATAGTTACGTTCTTCAAAAACAAACAAGACCCAGGCCAAGAACCGTCATCAGGGGAAATGTATGGCTCCCTGCCGAGGAGGTACACTGATCCCATCCTTCAGAACAACCTCTCATGAACATCTGCAAACATGGGACATCATCCAATCCTGTTAGCCTTGGGCCAGGAGGGAGGGAGAAAAACCCCCTATAACCTCCAAGTCTGAATCTTATACAGCCCCGCGCATTGCTCCTGTTCCAAAAAACAGAAGGGGATGCTGTGAAAATTGAGGATAGTCACACACGTGTGGAGAGCAGAAAAGAGGTGAGGACTACCATCCTCCTTCAGAAGTACGTACCACAACTGTTATGACACTGATCATTTACAGACAATGATCAGTCAGCTCTGTACACGTTAGCTATTATGTTCACGGATTACTCTGCTGTTGTTCATGTCATTGTTTCTTCCATCTCAGAAACATTGCTACGGTGCGACCCTTTGTGACCAGACATGATGCTGAAAAATTATTTAATCCATGCTTTTGTGTCAAGCAGACTAGACTACAGTAATGCCCTTTTTACTGGGCTCCCCAAAAAGTCTACAAATAAGCTACAGCTCATCCAGAACGCCGCTGCACGGCTCCTAACCAGAACAAAGAAGAGAGAGCATATCATTCCGGTTCTGGCTTCCCTACATTGGCTCCCAGTGCTGTCTAGGATAGATTCCTACTGGTCTACAAAGCCCTAAATGGCCTGGGCCCTGCTTGTTTTACAGATTCCTTAGTCCCTTATGCCCCTGCACGAGCCCTCAGGTCATCTGCTAAGGGCTATTAGAGAGGCCAACTCCATAGACACTTTTAAACGATTATTTAAAACTTATCTTTTTAAATGAGCTTTTAACTGATTATTTATTTATTATTTTTTACATGTAGGTTTTTTATCTTATATTGTTTTATATAACTTCATGTTCTTATTTTGCGGTGATTTTGGAGTTTTATTTTATGGGCTTTCTCTTTATGCTCTGTATCTGTTGTTCGAATCTGTATTTTTGTTTTAATCTGTATTTTTATGTAAAGCACTTTGAGCTGCAACTATGTATGAAAGGTGCTATACAATTAAAGTTTATTATTATTATTATTGTAGGTGAAGTGCTTTTTGTTGTTGAGAACCAAGTGAAGTGGTTATTGCCGTCATTAAATCCACTGGCCAACTTCAATTTGACCTTGCGTCACCAGCAATTTCACTCTTCGACGCCTGACGAGTGGTTAATTGGTAAATTCTAATTAATTCTGTACAAAATTGCTTTTGACTGCATAGCCATAGTCATGATGTCAGTAATGGCTGTACTATGAGTCAGGACACAGTAGATGTACTACAATCTTTGCACAAACCTTCCACCTTCCAAAATGTTCACATCTGTGTGCTTAAGTGAATGTCTATTGGTCACCTTGGTCCCCTAAACTTACGTATGATTAAGGTTTTCATACATTATCATCCTTTTTTAAGGAAATTGAATGTTACATCCAGGCCATTCTGAATTCTAAAGAAACCACTAACAACTCCAACTATATCACTAGACTACAGGTGCAATTCTACAAGGGGCAAGGGAGCAGATGGCGAGGATCAATAATGTGAGTACAACTGTAGCAGAATTTAAAACTACTCTTAACCAGTAAGGACCTCAAGCTTGACAGAAATTACCATAGGTCCACATGTGACCAAAATGACTACTTGTACTATATTCGTGATCAAAATTAAACATATCGAAAGGGTAGTTCCTCTAGAGCTGGGCGATATGAGGTTAGTATCGGATATCAACGATGATTGACAGCTATCACGATGTAAGCTGGATATCGAGATTTACAGACGATGTCTACTTTGCTGAGTTCGCTCCCACCTGCAGCTAATTTTCCACAAAATGTTGAGGTTTGTCAGACTTTGCCAGTAGTGGTGAACTAAAAACCTTGCCAGAAGTTGAATGGCAGTTCCCACAAAGCTAATTTGCATGTGAAAATATGAGCTTACGGCAAACCTGTGGCAACAATGCCAAAGGTTTGCCACAAATTTGCTGGACGGCATATATTTTTGTAAGGGAACACTTCAGCCAGCTGTTAACAATGTTTGACAACAATGGCGCAAAGCTTCCAGTTAAAATAAATTTTGTTAAACGTGATGTTAATAAGTTTGTCACTTGCACCGCTGCAACAAACGGCGCAGGAGAGACTTCCTTGAGCTTTCAGTATGTGTTTGCATAAAGTATGTTTGTAAAGTACAGGAATAAATTATATTTTGAATGTTCATATTGATCATAACAGGCTAACCAGCTAGCGCTAGTGTCGTTTTTCATTCTGTTAAATATGATGTTAATAGGCAAAGTTTGTCACAAGTTTGTCTCATCGTTTTGCTGCCAAGATGAAAAAATGGTAGGCTACCCCAAAACCCCAATAAAAAGATAAATAAATCGACACTAATAATAATTGAGACAACCGATGTAAAATATTGCATATCGTAAAATTTAGCTAAATTTCCGCAGCTCACTTTTAACATAATTTTTTTTGGCAGTTAGTGATAGTGCCTGAAATGATACCACAAAATAAGCATACTAGTTTAAAATATTTGTTTGTTTGACGGGCACGTCTGACCCATGTAAGTGAAAAATAATAAATCATACACTGCAGCCTACGCACTGATCTGAACAGACCTAGCTGATATAGCTTGCTAATGCTATATGGGATAAGCCTATATCTGGGTAGCTGGCAAATACAGCGTTAATATAAGACAATTGGGGCACAGGATATAGATAGCCACGAACACAGATAAAGGAGAGATGAAAAAGATAGAGAATACGTTATATTCCATTAAACTGCAATTACGAAATAAGAAAGGTTTTCTATAAATATATATTGGTAACAGAGCTGCCAAATTTGTTACCAAGTGAAATCACCAAGTTGGACTATTTATTGAATTACTCATTTAACCGATAGGTCTAAGCGATAAGAATAATTTTTTCGATTAACGGTTAGTTGGTTAACCATTAAAATCCATAATTGAATCGTATTGTATGATTTTACTGTAAGCTCTCCCAGTGTTTTTCCACTGTGTGTTAACTGTTGTCTTTTATGTAAGCCATGCTGTGTCACATCTAATCTTTAAGGGGTGGCACTCTACGATTGTCCCTCGTATCCTGTAAAAAGCTTCTGGACAAAAATAAAACGGCCATTTTGAGATGGTGAGGTGAACTGGGGCTTCTTGTTTTCCGTGTCAAAGGGATGCATTACTAGTGGACCAAGAGGGGTTTTACAGTGGGGCCCCTAAAAGGATAACATTTTAAAATAGTGGACGAGCCTTGTGGATGTATCCTTGTGTACTGAAATATGCCATTTGTGCGTCATGGTTTCATGTGCATATTTTTATACGACCTTAGACTGGCAACCTCCACTTTGATTTATCATAAGCGCCCGCAACGCAAATTGGCTAGCAAATACGGTTAAAATTCCCAAACAGAATCAATTTAATGGAGCAACCTGTGTGCCAGAAGCTGCCAACTGTGCACAGCACTTATTAATAGATGTTAATGCACATACTTACCATGAATTTCTTGTAGAGTTCAAAGGTCAGAAGAGGATTTGGTAGTTCCCTGAAGTAGAGCTTGCATAATGACCCCACACAGTGAATGTCCTGTAGATAAATCTCCCTTGTCAGCTCAGGACTCAGCTCAGAACTAAATTCCTGCCTGCAAATACACACACATACATACACAGAATATTTCTATCAGCTAGGGCCACATGTAATAATAATTAAAGTAGCAAGTTTGAAATCTCTGCAAAAAATGTTTTCGGATCTGTATATTGCCACCATGTTAATACTTTATGGCTGGGGTTTTGATGTGGTTTGGGAATTATTGCACATTTTTGTGACAAATCACACAAACTGAACCTTCATTGGCTTGCCATTCAGCCACATTTTCATATATAAAACAGAAGTCGTCGTTTTTACTTTTCATTCAGCCATATTTTGATATATCAAATTATAAAATTTACGTATAATAGGTTTTATGGAGCTTCGTCTCAACAGGCTCTGTGACAAAAACTACCCAGATGCAGCTTTTAGTTTCTTGTGGCAAATTTGTTATTCTTGAGGAGAGGGACTTTTGTACCAAATTTTGTGGCTCTAGGCAAACAGGGTAAGGGGGCTGATCTCATGAATACCAAAAATTTGTTATGTGCACTATTGTGCCAATAGGTGTCCAATCTGTGCCATATTTTACAAGATCAAAGAGTTCAGCCATCCAAACAACCCTACCAAGTTTGTTAAGCTTCGGACACACCAGTTAAAGATCTGACATCAATGGCCATAAAACAACGATCTGAACAAAAACAATAGTTTCCATAGTTGTGGTGCCTGGACACCTAAAAAGAATTTTAACAAAACCAATATGGTTCCAGCACATATGGTGCTTGGACCCCCTATAATAAGGTAAAGAATTCTAACGAAAACAATCGGGTTCCAGCTCCCGTGATGCTTGGAACATTCACCAACAAAAGAATCTTAACAGATTCCAGCAGCAGCGGTACTTGCACGCCTAATAATAAAATGTATATGCAGATTTGGTGCTTGCCCCCATAAGAGTAATAAGAAAAATAAGCTATACAATCAGGTTCCAGATGCTTCAATGCTTGTTAATGCTAATTAGAAAATCTTGTTCTACTACTACGTTTATGAACCATCATTCTCCTCCTGTATGGTGGCTTCATACCTGAGACGCTGGATGTTTGAGGTGATCCCTGAGAGTCTGTATATTCCATCCACGATACCATGTTTCTCAATAAATTCTGTACAGGCCTTTAGTACTTGAGGAACTGCAAAAAAAACAAAAAAAAAAGGCAGAATTAGATCAAAGGTGTGTGACCTCTACTCCATACTGTACTCTGTACTTGTACTTCATGAATAGCAAAAATTACAGACCAAGTTGAGGCCATCCAAAATAAATTTGCAATGTTTCATTTCAAGTTACAAGATTTTATGGAGGCATGACATTTTGAAATTATGTACAAATATGATGGTCTAAGAGAGACTAGCAGATTATATTTGTATTTTTCTTTCATGATGTACCTTTAATTGTCATCAATATAAGGGCATCAAGTTTAAAAGTCTGCTTTGCAGAAGTGGTTATGTTCCTCCTGATCTTTCTTTTGAATGTTCACTCCAATCCTGTAAACCTGTTTCAGATACGCAGCTTTATTCTGCCTAAAGATAAGTGCCTATACTGTAAATCCATTCTTTATTTGTATGACTTAACTTTGGAGAGAGACCCCACTGTCCACTCTGCCTATGCATTCTGTTTAATCACTTAAGTGGCCATACTTTAAAGTCAGGCATGCTCAATATGTCTGTGGGTTGTGGAGAGCCCTCACTCCCTGTCCTGCAGCTGTATTTACTCAGAACATATAAAGACATGAGAGTACATGAGAATGAGAGAGGAAGAGTAGCCCTCCATGCATAGAGCCTTAATAAAGGCACAATGGTACAGAACCAAAAGTAGCCACTCTAAGGCCCCGTTCACATTACAGCTGAATACAGTTGTCGCTCCTCATCTTAGTGTGTATTAATATATTAATAATAATAATAATAATAATAATAATAATAATAATAATAATAAGCTTTATTTGTGTAGCACCTTTCACACACAGAACAGCTCAAAGTGCTTCACAATAGGCAAATAGTAAAACACATGATGTAAGCATAATTAAAACACACAAAAAATAACAATGAAATATTAATAAAGGTATAAAATATTAGTTTATATTAAGTGCATATTATATAACTTGCTAAACAGCAGCAAGCTAAGCTAATAATATTTTCACAAGCATTTTCTGTTCATTTTCTTGGCCTTTTCTGAAGTTGCAGTCCGACGTCGCCATCCAGTGGCTGCACTGGGAAATACTTCCAAAAGCTAACCGGTTTTGCTGACTAGTTTTGCTGACAGAGAACAGTGAAATCTGGGATTCTGTGTATCTCGGAAACATGTGCGTTGAATTTTAGGAACACGTGCTCCCGTTTTTACACTGCTTTCTGCTTTTATGTGCATTTTACACTGCTTTCTGCTTTTTATGTGTACATACTGTCCCAACTTTTTTGGAATTGGGGTTTGTATATTTTAGCCCCCTAAGCGATGAAATCTGACACCTCTGTTGACGAAAATGCATCTACTGCTCCCATTACTTCTTCCTCTACTGTGCCAATCACCTCAGGTATGGACAATGTGATACTTGAAAATATGGATTTAATTGCCTCTGAAAGTGCATCTTTGTTGTATACCTTGACTATAAATCAAGGCAATAAAATTCCTGTCTGTTCCTGGTAACTTATGACGTTCTGATGAAGCCTTGCCAGCTAAACGTTAACACTGCTGAATTAAATCTTTATCCACGTGAGGGAACCTCTGGAGAAATGGCTCCACCGTGCATGGCACATCCTCATCCACTCAACCACTTTCCTCTGGTATATACGTAACTTAAAGACAATGTAGGCATTGCTAGTTGTGCAGTGAATGATATATTCTAATTCTGAATACATTTATGTTTAGTTTTTAATAATTTTATAATTTTAATTATTTATTTTCTTTTTTGTAGTTATATTTTCTTACTTTTGTCCGACACAATATTCCTTGAATCTTGAGTGTGTCTGAGAGTGTGTGTCTGTTTTTTATTCTGGACACAAAAGTTTAATTATACTTTCTAATCCTGAGATCCAGGGTAAATGAACGTGAACCATATGATGGAAAACAATGTTTCCACTTTGCATGTGTTGTTTAAAACAGAGCTAAACACTGCGAAGATTTACGAAGCTTTTTATGACCGTGGGCCTCTGAATTCTGCCATGCAGGAAGTTGACAGGAAGTGGAAAAGGGATTGTTTGTTTTAGAGGAAGATTGACACACCCAAGCCTTGCAGCTTGTAGTACTCCTGCTCTGACATTTCCTCTTATAGAAAATTCTGTTTTTATCCCTTTTTATCTCTTAAATATACCCTTTAATATAAGGGTGTCATTCTTATTGATATCAAGTTTATTTATTGGGGTTTTATGGTTATGGTATATGTACACAGTCAATTGTGATCTAATGACTGCATGTAACAGTTTGTTGAATATTTGCATTATAAATTATTATTTTTTTAAAACATGGCATAAACACTGAAAATGAAAATGTTTATTGCTGAGAGCATTCTTCAAAAATGGGCTTTACAGAAAATGAATGACAACAAACTAGTAAAAACCTATATATGCTTCCCAAAGGAAGTCAAAGGGAAGGTACAAAATCCAATACCCGTTTGTATGTTCTCTGTATGCGTTTGTATGTTCTCTATATGTGTTTGTATGTTCTCTATGCTTTTGTATGTTCTCTGTATGTGTATGTTCTCTTTATGTGTTTGCATGTTCTTCTGTATGTGTTTGTATGTTCTTCTGTATGTGTTTGTATGTTCTTCTGTATGCGTTTGTATGTTCTTCTGTATGTGTTTGTATGTTCTTCTGTATGCGTTTGTATGTTCTTCTGTATGCGTTTGTATGTTCTTCTGAATGTGTTTGTATGTTCTTCTGTATGCGTTTGTATGTTCTTCTGTATGCGTTTGTATGTTCTTCTGTATGTGTTTGTATGTTCTTCTGTATGCTTTTGAAGGTATGTCTGTGTACATAATGTGGCAACCTGCAGTTTGGCTTATTGCATTATGTCCATGTATTATCCTGTGTGATTGCTAATAACTCAAAAATGGTAAATAATAGAAAAATTTTGTTACGCTAGCTATACGCAACATATTTCAATATTCATAGCTAGCTAGTCAGCACTGTAAATATTTATTGAACTGCACATGTGTACTCCTGCATGGGATGTGGTCTGGCTAGTTTTTTATGTTTTAGTTGTTTTTCACTTCTGGAAAATTAGTGTTTTGTGAGATTTTGTAACATTTGTGTTGCGCTGGTTGGGAATTTTTGCCCTAAATGCAGATCTCTTGTGGCCTCATCGTGGATTTGTCTGTTTTTGACTCCAAGTCCCTCCTGCTGAAAATGCAACCCCATAGCGTGATGCTGCCACCGCTATGCTTAATGGTAGGAAGGACTGGTGTTTTATTTGTGCCATAGCACTTTGCTTTCAGTCCAAGGAGTTGTACTTTAGTCTAATCAGAAAGATGTCTGTCATATGGCAAACTTAATATCGGCATGACTTAATATCGGCGTTTCTGGAAAGTAGCCTCCGTCTAGCCCAGTGGTCCCCAACCCTGCTCCTGGAGATCTACCATCCTGTAGGTTTTCATTCTTCCCTAATTTGGCACACCTGATTCTACTAATTAGCAGCTCAACGGGATCTCCAGCTGTTGAATGAAGTGTACTTTGTTGGGGTTGGAATGAAAACCTCCAGGACAGTAGATCTCCAGGAACAGGGTTGGGGACCACTGGTCTAGCCACTCTCCCTTAAAGGCCAAATCTGTGAAGCGCTGTAGAGACTGGTGATCTCTTGGATCTCTTTTCTGCCATTGCAGCTAATGAGCTCACTGCTTTAGCTTATTTTGTATAACTCCTGAGGCTACTTGCTCTGTGGGACCGTCTTCCCTATATTTCCCCTATGTACTCATGTACTCTACTTGTACTCACTTGACCTGATACCGAAAACGTCACATAGTGTCGAGTTGAAACCAAAAAATAAAAATAATTGAGAAAAAATGTCAGCGGTTTGGAAGTATGAATAAAAGCAGGGCAGACTGCAAGCATTCATCACTATTCGTGTCGCTGCACAGCCTGCCCAATGATGGAAGCTTATAAAACAGAGACATCCCAGACAGACTTACGCATCGTCGCTGCACTTGATGGACAGAATGCACATCATGCACGTTCAGCCCGTGTGTCTTAAAACAAATGCATCTTTTCCTGAGGTGGGAGAGTTTAGTTTGTGAGATGACTGATAGCCTGTCAATCTCTCGAGTTGAAGATAAAGACAATGAGGAGAAGGTAGTCGAGCTAGTTGATTATGTCTTACTATAATTTATATTATGAACAAAATTCCCAGTGACTTAAGCTATTTTTGTAATTTAGTTAGCATAAATGTTTTGACAAATGTCATTGACAAACATTATTTAGAATTATTTAAAATAAGTGCCACCAAAGTCAATCTAGCTAGTCTGACTAACCTTCCAAAATTATATTGGGTATTTGGGTTGTGACACAAGATATTTTTGACTGAATTTGTTTCACTTGCCATCCCTGAAATGGGGTCTGAAATAACTCACTTGCTCTGTTACAGACAGCATTACTCCTCCTTCCCCCGTAAAAATCGTGTCCAGATAGGACTTAACACCAAAATGTTCATTGAGTAATCTTACTTGTAGTATATCAGTGTTAAACCGCGCTTGGGACATATTTTTTCTTGATTTGGGTTGTTGTGATGTTATGTAGTAGCCGACATTCAAATATTTAAAAAAGACAAAACAAATTACAACACGGGGCCGCAACCTACAGTTTCGGGAACTCCTCCTTTCAGTACTTGGGAGTTCACATGGATGACGGGCTGGCTTGGTGTTCCCAAGTGGATATACATTTTACAGTGACTGTGAGTCTTGGGCGTGGAGCAACAGACTATGCTCCTGTTCTATCATGGCATTATTGATAGCGTGTTACGCTATGGCATCACAGCATGGGATGTGAACCTCACTATCCAATGCTAACCTGATGTCAGCTCTCACAATGACATCACAGCAGGCCATCATGCAGGCCTTCACTATTTTGACACCGGTGTTACTTCCCTCTTACCAGTACGAAAATTCCCTTTAAAAAGTGATCATTGGTCTCAACCTGTTTTCATAAATTTTCATTGATTAACAAGTGTGGCAGTGATCTGAATAATCTATTAGCTGGTATGAGGATTTTTTCTTCACATCATGTTAGGGAGATTAAATGATAAATTAAATTTAGAAAAAGTACAGTACACTTAACAAAAAAAAGATACACCACTCTGTTAAATACTACACTAGCTTTCAGCATTGTGCATTGCAGATCTTTGCTGTGAATGCTCTCAGAGTGTTACTGCGGGGAACAAAGTACATGTGTCCACAATTTAAATAATGTTAATAAAATGTGCAACAATTTTATTAGTAGTAGCCTAATTGAGGAGAACTGGCTATATCTGATGATATTGAGTATTATTGGGATGGCAGGTATGCAATCCATACCTATACAGCACAGAGAGTTTACCGCTTTTCAGTGTTTCCTACAGAAATAACCACAATGACCACAGACTCTCAGCCCTTAAAAACATGAACTTCTGCACATTCTGACCTCATGTAACCACACATAATTCAGGTCCAACTTCACACATCCACACAATGAAGCCCCAAGTTTGGGTTATTTTTACATTTTTTCTTCTTCTCCTTTTTCCTGCGGAATTCGTCATCAAAAATGCTCCGTACCCTCAAAGAATAATTCTCCCCGTTGGATAATAATAATAATAATATAATAATAACTGCTCTGCCAATAAAAACATCTGATATAAGTATTCTGACTGCTCCAAGTATCGCACAAACTTAAAAAAAGCGACTTCTCGAGTATGGCAGACAGTCCGTGACGGCTGCAGGGCTGAAAATAGACGGGCTAGAAAATTTCCGTGACCTGTGTTCAATCTTTTTCCTTGATTCACAATACAGTGATTAATTCAGATCTCAACAAAAGACGTTTTCACCGTACAAAAATGTGAAGTTGCTCACGTATAGCCTACAAAGCACTGTCAGTAAGTCATTAATTAAAACTTGCAAAAACTAGGCCTGCCTTTAAAGGTATTGATATAATGAGGCCAAATTACAACAAACAATATTGGCTATCGTAGCTCACACTAATTAAACTAGCTATATTCCAAAGCAATGCTACCCAATCTACCCAATTATTTCATGTAACTTTGCCTGTGTTTTTTCATCTTACCATCAAGGACAGGAGTGCTCAGTTGTCACAGGTAAATATGTAACGCTGAATAGTTTATTAAATAACAATACATTACTTAATTTGAATGTTTGGTCAAACTTTAATGATACTCAGTCAGAATTTAATTTTAATCTATAAAATGGGAATAAATTGGCACTAGCTAGATTAGCTAGTAGCTATTAGTTTTATAGCAGCTAGCTAGTTAACATTAGCAAATCTGTCTAAATACTCAGAAAATTAACATTAATGTTAGCTACTTATTTGGCTACACAATTTTGCTCCATTATGTTCCCTGTTGGCTAAGCAATTTTGATTTATGATTATGAATTATGGTATCTACTACTAATCTACTTAATGCATTTACTGAGGTAAAATATTTGAGTTGATATATTTATACTGATAATTCTACCCAGTTTGAAAACTGAGAGCCAGTTCTGAAATCAAATGCCCAACACAGATTTTTTGAGGCAGGATTTTGCTTTTACTTTATTATTTAGTTACCGGTTATCCTGCACAGTCAACTCAATTCCAGAGAACACAATGTCCTTATGTTGGTCAAACAAACAAAATATGCACTGTAAACCAAGACATACTGTATATGGAGTAACACACAGTTAGTTGCTACTTATTATTAAATTATTTATTTGTGTATCCTCATTGTGTATTGAAAATGAGGAGCTTTAAAATGATAAAGCTGCAAGCCACCTCAGCTAGGTGTTCATATTCGTACACTTTACATTTTGGGTGAAGTAGGTTACAAATTAAAATAAACATAAATTATTGTCAGATAAGCTTAAACTGTGCGAAAATCTGAGACCTTAATCCAATTATTTTACAGGTGATAATAATAGTAGTTACTGCAACCAGCAGCAGATGCCAGTTTAAAGGGACAAGCCACAGAGGGTAAAAAACTCAAGCCAAATTTTAACAAAGAAGAGCTAGAGGTTCTTGTGCAGGAAGTGGCCAACCACCGCTCCATTCTGAACCTTACGCCTGAACCATGTCCTCAAAAGGTGGTAGGATCACCACAATAACGCAAATGGGATGTAGACAACATGAAACATAAATGGAGGGACCTGTGGAGTTGGCCACCCGCAACAAGTTAACGAGCAGATTGGGTGGCCGACCCGTAACATACAGTTCAGACATCACGAAACAAAGTACACGCTTCTCAAACCTTCATAGCTCCTACGTTTGTGTGAATGTACTATTTGTTGTCATAATTCATTAAGCGTCAATTGAAAGAACACTTGAGTAGTCCCTACTTAAGCACATCATAGGTCAAATTTTTATAAGAAATACTGTATATAAAAAAATGTATTGAACAAAGGAAACTTAAAGTACATTTTATTCATATTTAGAAGTATATATCACTCATATGTAATATGCCTGAATGGTAGAGCATTAGATGGTCCACCTTTTTGTGAGTAAAATGCATGTGGGACAAACCCAGTCAGAGTCGGTCACACCCTCAAGCTCACATGCAAACTAATAATAATTGACTCCAGTGCAAATACAATAGGGTTCCAGTAGCTTCGCAGATTGGGCTCCAAACAATTCCTGAACTGGAGTAACATGAGTGGACACGGTATTGTGTAAATTAACTGTAAATCATTTTTTTCATTTCACAAGTCACAGATTACTTATTGAAATATGTGTTTTTTTAAATAACTAGAATGCACAGCTTTTCAGACATATTTTAAGGGAATAATCAGAATACATTTGGCACGTCTTTCCATATTTGCAACCTGTTGATCGGATATCAGTTATGTAAAGAGTAAACCACACTATATGCTGTTGAAACTGAAAATAAAGCTGTTAGTTCATGGATAAAATAATCCTCTGATAACCTGATAACATTTTAGGCTTTGTGTAATGGAAATCAATTTCAGTGAAATTGAAAATTTAAACATTCTCTCTCAAGAGTAGACGAGATCAGAGTTATATAAGGGAAGTATACTGTAAATCTAGTTTAGCATTCAATTCTTTATCTTTACGAAGGAGTACATGGTTTGTTAGACAATTGACAGTTGTGCTATACTGCACTATGTGATCAATTTTTGGATAAAGTGTGAATAAATGTGTGAATACAAAAAAACATGTGACTACCAATGGAGAGAATGAGAAAAACAGGGGTATCTGAAAAATGTTTTTACCATCCTTTCCAGAGTTCTGTAGATGTTCTGTCAAGTCGCAGCCGAAAGCTCCCACATTTCCTGTCCTCTTGCATTTCTGTTTAGCAGCCTTGTTCTTCATTCCTTCTCCCTGCCTTCTCCAAATATCCAGAGTAAAAAAGAATCCCTTAATTCACAACCATTGATCAGAAAGTCCTTCAGGGAGGAACAAACATTTAATTCAAAAGAAAGTGTCGCATATAATTCAGAAGATCCTCTTAAATTCCGACCAAAGTATCCAGCCGTTCACATCCTGTCTGACGCACTGCCAAGAAAACAGAGAGAGTGTCCTCTGCCGAGTGACCAAACACTGCTGACGTCAGTTTCCTGTCCAGATTTACATTGAATAATCTTTTGAAACATTTTAGACAATACATGTTCTTCTACTCTAGTAACTCTGTAGAGTTGCCACAAATGTGGATTGGGAAGCATGGCAGTCCTTGTGCTGGTATAAATACATACCACAACCAAAAAAAAAAAAGTATGTTTCCTGTTTTTTTTATTCCATCTGCTCTGATTTTTTTTTTTCTCTACCCCTCTTTTCCTCTCCAGTCTCCCAGTCTGATCGGGTTTTTGAGGAAGTGTAGGAATTAGAGGTAAAGGATTGACATTTGTGAGTTTTTTTCTTTACTTATTTTTGGTAGATTTCAACTAACTGCAGGTTTTCAGTCACGGTTTCACAAGCAAGCTAGTTTGAGGGAGTGCAGTGTGCATGGGTGTGGTAGGAAGGGGTACTTTAAAAGGGGAGGGGGACTGTATAAATGCTGCTACTGTTCTGGTAAAGATATAGCTGAAAATATTCCGCTTTTATATATTTCCTTGATTTCCCTTTTAAAAAGTTATTTTACTTCTTGATTGCTAAGAGGAATTCTGTACTCAGCCTAGATTGATGATGCCACATGTCTTAAACAAAGCGCTTAAAATACATAAAATAACAGGCTGAAAGATATAAAAAGGGATTGGAGAGGTATAACTGGGAAGAGGTTAACAGACTTGCCTCTCTGTGTTTTATGTCTGGAGGAAATATGACTGGTTTGGGTGTGAGACTCTGGCACAATTCAAGTGCTTGAGTGTTTGTGCAGAGAATATTTGTTCCGTTTAGTCCATGGACGTCATGCAGCAAATTTGTTTTTAAGACCTGGCATATGAATTGCAGTTAAAAAAAGGACAACACAAATAGTCAGAGAATGCATTAGATTCGGCTGCAGTTTTGAATAGTTACTGAGAGTTCTCCATATGAAACAGGCTCTTTGGCCTGTTGTGCTCTTTCAAGAATTTTGTTATTATGATTTTATGTCACAAAACTATAAAGCCCTTTATTTTTGCCTACATTCTGTTTTTATGTTTTCCTTGTTTTTTCCTCGTGGCACCCAATATCTAGTATACTTTTCCGTTTTTTTGGTTCAAAAGGAGCTCATTAAGCACCCTTTTTTTAGTTCAGTTTTTTTACAAAATTAATAACAAAAAAAAATCTAACAGATGTATATTTCCTTTTCCTATTCACCATTGCTAAGTCCTATTGTGCCCTTCATCAATCCATCCATCGATTATCTATCCATTATTTATTCCTGGTCAGGACTGTGCGGGTGGGGCTGGAGCCTATCCCAGAATACATTGGGCAAGAGGCAGGAATACCCCCTGGACAGGTCACCAATCCAACACAGGGCACACACACCATTCATTCACACACTCATAGCTACAGGAAATTTAGTCTCCAATTAGCCTAACCTGCATGTCTTTGGACTGTGGGAGGAAACCGGAGTACTCGGAGAAAACCCACGCAGACAAGGGCAGAACATACAAACTCCACACAGAAATGCTCTCGGCCAGGATTCAAACTCGGAATCTTCTTGCTGTGAGGTGAAAGTGCTAACCACTGCACCACCGTGCCGCCCTTTTTCTTTTTATATAATTCACAAAAACATTCGTACTGAAAAAAAGGATGATGTGCAGCCAGGCTTTACTTGAGGACTTACCAAGCCCAGCCCTGTTTAAATTCAGCTCTAGCCAAGCTCATTCCTGGTCAACGGGAGCACTTAGCCAAGCCCAGTCCTGCTTAGCTTCAGTAGTAACCAAGCCCAGCTCTGCTTAGCTTTAGTACTAACCAAGCCCAGCCCTACTTAGCTTCAGCACTAACCAAGCCCAGCCCTGCTTAGCTTTAGTACTAACCAAGCCCAGCCCTACTTAGCTTCAGTACTAACCAAGCCCAGTCCTGCTTAACTTCAGTACTAACCAAGCCCAGCTCTACTTAGCTTCAGTCCTAAAGAAGGCCAGCCCTGCTTAGCTTCAGTGCTAACGAAGGCCAGTCCTGCTTATCTTCAGTGCTAACAAAGGCCAGCCCTGCTTAGCTTCAGTACTAACCAAGCCCAGCCCTGCTTAGCTTCAGTACTAACCAAGCCCAGTCCGGCTTAGCTCCAGTAATAACCAAGCCCAGTCCCACTTAGCTTCAGCACTAGCCAAGCCTAATCCCACTTAGCTTCAGTACTAACCAAGCCCATCTCCTGCTTAGCTTCAGTACTAACCAAGCCCAGTCCTGCCTAGCTTCAGTACTAACCAAGCCCAGCCCTGCTTAGCTTCAGTACTAACCAAGCCCAGTCCTACTTAGCTTTAGTGCTAACCATGGCCAGCCCTGCTTAGCTTCAGTAATAACCAAGCCATGTTTAGCTTCAGTACTAACCAAGCCCTTTCCTGCTTAGCTTCAGTACAAACCAAACCCAGTCCTGCTTAGCTTCAGTACTAACCAAGCCCAGTCTGGCTTAGCTTCAGTAATAACCAAGCCCAGTCCTGCTTAGCTTCAGCACTAGCCAAGCCTAATCTGACTTAGCTTCAGTACTCACCAAGCCCAGTCCTGCTTATCGTCAGTACTAACCAAGCTCAGTCCTGCTTAGCTTCAGTACTAACCAAGCTCAACCCTGCTTAGCTTCAGTACTAACCAAGCCCAGCTCTGCTTAGCTTTAGTACTAACCAAGCCCAGCCCTTCTTAGCTTCAGTACTAACCAAGCCCAGCCCTGCTTAGCTTTACTACTAACCGAGCCCAGCCCTACTTAGCTTCAGTACTAACCAAGCCCAGTCCTGCTTAGCTTCAGTACTAACCAAGCCCAGCCCTGCTTAGCTTCAGTAGTAACCAAGCCCAGCTCTGCTTAGCTTTAGTACTAACCAAGCCCAGCCCTACTTAGCTTCAGCACTAACCAAGCCCAGCCCTGCTTAGCTTTAGTACTAACCAAGCCCAGTCCTACTTAGCTTCAGTACTAACCAAGCCCAGTCCTGCTTAACTTCAGAACTAACCAAGCCCAGCTCTACTTAGCTTCAGTGCTAACGAAGGCCAGTCCTGCTTATCTTCAGTGCTAACAAAGGCCAGCCCTGCTTAGCTTCAGTACTAACCAAGCCCACTCCTGCTTGGCTTCAGTACTAGCCAAGCTCAGCCCTGCTTACCTTCAGTACTAGCCAAGCCCAGCCCTGCTTAGCTTCAGTACTAACCAAGCCCAGCCTTCCTTAGCTTCAGTACTAACCAAGCCCAGTCCTGCTTAGCTTCAGTACTAACCAAGCCCAGCCCTGCTTAACTTCAGTACTATCCAAGCCCAGTCCTGCTTAGCTTCAGTACAAACCAATCCCAGCCCTGCTTAGCTTCAGTACTAATCAAGCCCAGTCCTGCTTAGCTTCAGCACTAGCCAAGCCTAATCTGACTTAGCTTCAGTACTAAACAAGCCCAGTCCTGCTTATCTTCAGTACTAACCAAGCTCAGTCCTGCTTAGCTTCAGTACTAACCAAGCTCCGCCCTGCTTAGCTTCAGTACTAACCAAGCCCAGCTCTGCTTAGCTTTAGTACTAACCAAGCCCAGCCCTACTTAGCTTCAGTACTAACCAAGCCCAGTCCTGCTTAGCTTCAGTACTAACCAAGCCCAGCCTTGCTTAGCTTCACTACTAACCAAGCCCAGTCCTGCTTAGCTTCAGTAGTAACCAAGCCCAGCTCTGCTTAGCTTTAGTACTAACCAAGCCCAGCCCTACTTAGCTTCAGCACTAACCAAGCCCAGTCCTGCTTAGCTTTAGTACTAACCAAGCCCAGCCCTACTTAGCTTCAGTACTAACCAAGCCCAGTCCTGCTTAACTTCAGTACTAACCAAGCCCAGTCCTGCCTAGCTTCAGTCCTAAAGAAGGCCAGCCCTGCTTAGCTTCAGTGCTAACGAAGGCCAGTCCTGCTTATCTTCAGTGCTAACAAAGGCCAGCCCTGCTTAGCTTCAGTACTAACCAAGCCCAGTCCTGCTTGGCTTCAGTACTAACCAAGCTCAGCCCTGCTTACCTTCAGTACTAACCAAGCCCAGCTCTGCTTAGCTTCAGCACTAACCAAGCCCATTCCTGCTTAGCTTCAGCACTAACCAAGCCCAGCCCTACTTAACTTCAGTGCTAACCAAGGCCAGCCCTGCTTAGCTTCAGTACTAACCAAGCCCAGTCCGGCTTAGCTCCAGTAATAACCAAGCCCAGTCCCACTTAGCTTCAGCACTAGCCAAGCCTAATCCCACTTAGCTTCAGTACTAACCAAGCCCATCTCCTGCTTAGCTTCAGTACTAACCAAGCCCAGTCCTGCCTAGCTTCAGTACTAACCAAGCTCAGCCCTGCTTACCTTCAGTACTAACCAAGCCCAGTCCTGCCTAGCTTCAGTACTAATCAAGATCAGCCCTGCTTACGTTCAGTACTAACCAAGCCAAGTCCACCTTAGATTCAGTACTAACCAAGCCCAGCCCTGCTTAGCTTCAGTGCTAACAAAGACCAGCCCTGCTTAGCTTCAGTACTAACCAAGCCCAGTCCTGCTTAGCTTCAGTACTAACCAAGCTCAGCCCTGCTTACCTTCAGTACTAACCAAGCCATGCTTAACTTCAGTACTAACCAAGCCCAGTTTTACTTAGCTTCAGTACTAACCAAGCCCAGGCCTACTTAGCTTCAGTTCTAACCAAGCCCAGCCCTGCTTAGCTTCAGTACTAACCAAGCCCAATCCTGCTTAGCTTCAGTACTTACCAAGCCCAGTTTTGCTTAGCTTCAGTACTAACCAAGCCCAGTCCTACTTAGCTTCAGTACTAACCAAGCCCAGTCCTACTTAGCTTCAGTACTATCCACATCCAGTCCTGCTTAGCTTCAGTACTAACCAAGCCCAGCCCTGTTTAGCTTCAGTACTAGCCAAGCCCAGCCCTACTTAGCTTCAGTACTAACCACGGCCAGCCCTGCTTAGCTTCAGTACTAACCAAGCCCAGCCCTGCTTAGCTTCAGTGCTAACCAAGCCCAGCTCTACTTAGCTTCAGTACTAACCAAGCCCAGTCCTGCTTAGCTTCAGTACTAACCAAGCCAACCAAACTCTCAGTTTCAGTACATCAGTACTTCAGCTCTGAACAAGACGGGTGCAATAAGCCACAAACAGGAAAGGATTGATGACTCCTGAACAGGGCTGATATGATCATGGCTGATGTGTAAGTGACTTTTGTCCTTTAACCCTCAGCTATGCATGAATTTATAACTTCATATTTACCTTTTCAATTAGTCTCTCATATGTCTTGTTTTACAAATACAAAAAAAACATTATTTATGGCAAATGACACATTATTTAATGCCTCGTAATTCTGATTTCAGGTGGAAATTTTTCCAAGAGAAATATCACCTTTCACTCAGGCAAAGTTGTCTCCTTCAGAAACTCTCAGTCTGTTTTTCTTCACACGCCCCTATCACTGGTCACCAACCACAAACACATTGAGTTTCATGCAGGCGTAATAATCGCACTGTTTATGGAAACCATTCAGTTTCTGCTGATAACGTTCACTTGCACTTGTTCTCTGCATGTTTACATAACAGCACTGAGGTGCCTATAAATACAGATGCAGGTGCTGTCTTTCAGAGGCAGAAGGACCCTTTGCCCTGGTGTTTGGCTGTATCTGTACTGTTCCCATGGCAGACTCTCGCTACCCAGTTCCCCCAGAGGAGTACAGCTGTCCCCTCTGCTCGGACATCTTGCGGGACCCTGTCACCATCCCCTGTGGGGACACATATTGCCTGGAGTGCATAAAGATCTACTGGGACCAGGCGGACCACCTGGGTGTGTACAGCTGCCCCCAGTGCAGGGCCACCTTCACCCCCCGGCCCGTCCTGAAGAGGAACGTCCCAAACGTGGCGCAGGATTTCCACCAGCTGCCCGAACTCGCCCCCTTCCCTTTCCTGCAGCGCGATTCGCTCTGCGACTTCTGCATCGGCCGCAAGAGCAAAGCCGTCAAGTCCTGCCTGATGTGCTTGGCCTACTACTGCGAGACCCACGTCAAGCCGCACTATGAGTCGCCCACCTTCAAGAAGCACAAGCTGGTGGACGAGACAGGGCAGCTGGAGCGCAAGATCTGCCCGCAGCACGAGAAGGGCCTGGAACTGTTCTGCCGATCCGACCAGATGTGCATCTGCGTGCTGTGCACCGTGAGGGAGCACCGCGGCCACAACATCGTGTCTGCCGATGAGGAGCGCGCTGAGAAACAGGTGATTTTCAACAATTTAATATGAGGGTGAATCTTTACTGTGAGGGTGAATCTTTACTGCGAGCATGAATCTTCACTGTGAAAGATTTAGTATGTCTATAACATCATTACTCTCTCTGATACTGAATGCTTTCTGACTGTGGTTTATTAAAACTCTAAACACTTTCTGACTGTGGTTTATTAAAACTCTAAACACGTTCTGACTGTGGTTTATTAAAACCATAAACACGTTCTGACTGTGGTTTATTAAAACTCTAAACACTTTCTGACTGTGGTTTATTAAAACTCTAAACACATTCTGACTGTGGTTTATTAAAACCATAAACACTTTCTGACTGTGGTTTATTAAAACTTTAAACACTTTCTGACTGTGGTTTATTAAAACTCTAAACACGTTCTGACTGTGGTTTATTAAAACTCTAAACACTTTCTGACTGTGGTTTATTAAAACTCTAAACACGTTCTGACTGTGGTTTATTAAAACTCTAAACACATTCTGACTGTGGTTTATTAAAACCATAAACATTTTCTGACTGTGGTTTATTAAAACTCTAAACAATTTTAGTTTCTATACTCAATGACTTTAGGGGCACATTTTTTCACCAGGATACAAACCTGTCTCAGCTTAAATAAGTGTTTTACCCATTCTGTTTTGTGCTACTGTATCAGTCTGTTTGTCTTTGGCCAGCAGTTTTACAGGAAAGCAACAAGATAGAAAATATATGTGGATGAAATTTTTATATAAATCAGCCATCACAGAAAGATGTATTTACTAATCTGGCCAGCTGTCTAAGAGGAGGATTAGGTAATTAGGTGATATGACAGTTCCAATGTGCTGCAGTTCTGGGGGGGTTTGAGTTGAATCATTATCCACCTACAGACCAGGAGCCACATGTATAAACAGTGCTGAGCAGAAAAATGCCCTCAGAAAGCCGCGTAAGCGAGTTTCCACAGAGAAATTCAGATGTATAATATAACACGTGCTGTGAGAATCTGTGTATCTCTGCACAAGATGGACACCATACATACGCAATCTTTGGGGTCTGTGTGATATGGCGACACCATGACCGAAAGGCAGTGGTAGAAAATGCAAAACTTTTTTAAAGCAGATTTCCGACTTTCACCCTGGGCATTCTTTTACGCATGCTTTTACTCAGAGTTTTAAACATGTGGCCCCTGGTTTGTGTCTTCAGATGGGACAAGACACCCCTGATACAGATGGCTTTTTATTTAATTGTCATCAATGTCTATAACCACGGTAACCTGGATAAACTTCCAGTATTCATCAGTCACCTGAAGTTTTCCATTTCATAACAATGAAACAATTATCAAAACTGTATTCTGGCAAAGTCAAGTTGTGTAAGCATTCAGCTGAGCTGTAAGCATTAGACATGTGATACTGCAGGTACAGTCATATTATATGTTTCTTTGGAGTGAAATCCCTGCTGTACATGGAGTAATAACATTTCTCACTGTGTTCCTGTAGAAAGTGCTGGTGGTGACACAAGCAGAAGTTCAGCACATCATTCAGGACCGGATGAAGGAGCTACAGGAGCTCAGACACAATGTGGACGTTCTTAAAGTAAGTTCCACTTCAAACAGCCTTCTATTTCCAACGTACCTACTCCTGATTTACTACAGACAACCTATACCTCATCATCTTTGCTGCTGACCCCTCCTCTCTTTTTCTTCAATGTGTGACAGAGTTGCTCGCAGAGGGCCATGTCTGACTGCCGAAAGATCTTCACTGAGATGGCATCGGCTGTGGAGCGCTGGCGCTCTGAGATCAACAGCTTGATTGAGGCCAATGAGCGGGCAGCCATGACTCAGGCAGAGAGCTATGTGGAGCGGCTGGAGCAGGAGATCATGGAGCTGCAGCGGAGGGACATGGAGCTCCGACACATCCTGGAAACCGAGGACAACATCCACTTCCTGCAGGTACACACATCTACTTCCTGCAGGTACACACATCTACTTCCTACAGGTACACACATCTACTTCCTGCAGGTACACACATCCACTTCCTACAGGTACACACATCCACTTCCTGCAGGTACACACATCTACTTCCTGCAGGTACACACATCTACTTCCTGGAGGCACAAACATCCACTTCCTGCAGGTAAATACATCTACTTCCTGCAGGCACAAACATTCACTTCCCGCAGGTACAGACATCTATTTCCTGCGGGTACAACAGCACTTCCTGTAGGTGCAGACATCCACTTCCTGTAGCTACAAGATTTAGTTCCTGCATATTCATATATACAGTAATATCCATTTCCTGTAGGTATAACAGGTACAAACATCCTAAGTACTAAAATTAAAATGAGCATTTTCAGATTTTTATGTCAGTATGTTTCAGGTAATGTATACGCCTAGTTTGTGTACATTACTGTACTGGATGGGTAAAAATGTAATAATGTATGTATGTAAAATCTAATAATGAACCTGAAAACACATTTAGTTAAAGAGATAGAGCTGGGGTCAGCTGCTATCAAGGGACAGTGTCTAAATTACATAGCCAACAGAGTGACAAGGAAGACCTTTTTTTACACCATGTATCACCACAACCAGGATTAGCAATGAACGGCAGTGTATTCTCACATCTTTTGACTGGTGCAGAATTTCCCTACGCTGTGCATTCCTCCTGAGCCAATGGTGCCCAAGGTGATCATAAACCCAGAGTTTTCCTTTGGAGAGGTCACCAAAACAGTCACCGACATGAAGGAGCACCTAGAGGACATCTGTAAAAAAGAAAAGAGCAAAATCTCCAAAACAAGTAAGAATTTTTACCTCAACTCACTGCAGATGTCATGTTACCATATGCCATGGTTGAGAACTCCCCTCAACCACCCAGCTAATACACAACATTCCCAGACTGACCTGCTCAGGGTTCACACACTATTTCCAAAGCAAACTTCCAGGACAATGCAAGGGACTTCAAGGACCTTTTTAAAGACTTTGGTAAACAACATATCGCACAGAAGCCAATGGCCTCAGGCTGTAACTTTTTTATTAAGAGTTTTGGAAGACTGTATGATGAATGATATCACTCACTGCTTAAGTTTGGATTTTGTTTTCATTTTTTTTAAATAAATTTTTTTACACTAAATAAAGAACTTTGACAGGTTGGTTGGAGTTCATGGGTAATGTAGTAAAACACATAAAACACAGCTGATTAAATGGTAGTTGGGCTAAAGATAACACAAATGTTCCCCTTTACAGTCAGTGAAACTCCAGTTTATATACTGCTACCCAGGAATGGAGGCAAGCGTTTTAAAGGTAAGGCTATCCGTGTCATGCTGTAATCACATGTGTAAATGTTGGAAAGTATACAATGTGTAAAAATTATTATTGTTGTGATGTTTTATGATTATTGTGGTGTTTTGCATGGAAATTAGTGTAAATTTACACCATTTTTTTTTTTCTCATTGTTCCAAAGCTCCGTCCAGGGCAGAGCTTCAAGAACCTGAAACCAGAGCGGACTTTTTAAAGTGTGAGTTAATGAATTTACTGCTACACCTGTGTGTGTGTGTGTGTGTGTGCCTGAGTGTGTGAGAGAGGACTACTTTACATAATTATACGTAGCTTAATTTGTCTGTTTTTTGCTTTTGCAACTCGCCAAAAGTACGAATTAAGTATTTGTATTCACTCAATAATTGTTGTTTTCAGCACCACAGTCCTGTGTGCGTGCGTGCGTGCCTGCATGCGTGCCTGCATGCGTGCCTGTGTGCCTGCGTGCGTGCGTGCCTGTGTGCGTGCGTGCCTGTGTGCGTGCGTGCGTTCGTTCGTTCGTTCATTCGCTCTGGGACCACTGAGACGCTTCATTAACCTCTGACACACGGGCACTTTTTGTTCCGGTCCCTCCTGTTCTACAAATTAAGCACTGAGGTATATATATACTGAGTATAACATGATCTGAGTATCTCTCGTGTATATATATATATTTTTAAATTCAGATTCGTGCCGGCTTACCCTGGACCCCAACACAGCTTACAGAGAGTTGGCCCTGTCTGACGGTAACCGTAAAGTGAGCAGGAAGAAGGCGGTCCAGTTCTACCCAGACCACCCGGAGCGATTCGACAGCTTTTCCCAGGTGCTGTGCCGGGAAGCACTGAGCGGGTTCCGGTATTACTGGGAGGTCCAGTGGAGCGGGGAGTTTTCCATCGGAGTGGCCTACAAAGGCATCAGCCGTAAGGGGAAGAACTCCGGCAGCCTGCTGGGCTACAACGACAAGTCCTGGAGCCTGCTCTGCTCCGAGACCGGGTACTCTGCCTGGCACAACAAGGTGGACAAGGACCTGCCGCCCTCCTCGCAGGCCTCCAGGATCGGAGTGTATCTGGACCATGCCGGGGGCTCGGTGGCGTTCTATGCAGTCTCCAATTCCATGCAGCTCATCCACCGCTTCCAGGCCGGCTTTTCTGAGCCGCTGTTTGCTGGGTTCGGGGTTGGCTCGTCCGTGTCCATTTGCCATCTGAAGGACAGTCCGCCCCGTTTCAGCGACAGCTTGAACCCATGAAATATCGGGGTCAGTACACAGAATAGTCAGGCTCCTGATTTGCTGTACTAGGGTCATTGCTGGTTTCACAGATACACTGATGTATAAATATTATTTGTCCTATAGGTAGAAAGGTGCTAATAACATAGTAGCACTGTATATGCATTAAGTTCAGAAATATTATGGATTTTACTCATAAATATGTTATCATAAATAGTCACTTATGCAAATTATATTCCCATGTTAATGTTCTAAATTGTAATAGCACATGTATTGCGTTCTGTAATGTACATAACCTGATTGTAAGTAAAAGAGCATGTACGTTTTGTTTATGTAAGTTGCTCTGGCTAGGAGTTGTCTGCTAAAATACCTAAAATGTAAATGGTAAAATTGTTTCATTTCTTATCAAGCCTTTTTATTAATTAAATATAACCCATAATAACTGAGTCCACTGAGAGACAGGTAGCCCCAGTGTGAGCTGCGCACTGCACCCATTTTATAACGGGGATCTTTTTACACCTGTGAAACACAGCAGCATACCAAACTCAAAACGTTATTTTCAATCCTTATGTTCTGCAGTCATATTGAGATCAGTCTCAGTCACCTTCATTCTTGTTTTATGTGACAAACACAATTCATGATTAATGGCCATAGTGATTAAGGCCAGTTATAAACCCCCCTGATCTACCAACCTCAAATCTGTCTTTGAGGCTGCAGGGTGGCGGGTAAGGCACTGGTCTCGTTCTTGTTCATGGGTGGGCCCCACATTCTGGGAGGAAACTCTGACCCTGCCACAGTGGCGACTGGCTGGTAGCCCCACAGTGCGATGCATAATCAGCAGGAGCATCACGCAGGATTAGGGAGGGTTTACCAGGGATAAGTGGTGTTTGTCTGCAGAGGAGAGCATGTTTGTGTTGTGGAGTGATAATTGGTGTTTAGCTGTGCAGTTCTGCAGAGGGGAGCACATGTTTGTGTTGTGGAGTGATAATTGGTGTTTGTCTGCAGAGGAGAGCATGTTTGTGTTGTGGAGTGATAAGTGGTGTTTAGCAGTGCAGTTCTGCAGAGGGGAGCACATGGTTGTGTTGTGGAGTGATAAGTGGTGTTTGGCTGCAGAGGGGAGCACACGTTTGTGTTGTGAAGTGATAATTGGTGTTTGGCAGCAGTGGAGAGCACGTTTGTGTTGTGGAGTGATAAGTGGTGTTTAGCAGTGCAGTTCTGCAGAGGGGAGCACATGGTTGTGTTGTGCACTCCTGAATCCATGGCAGAAGAGATTCCAGCATTGAGCGCTGTTTGTATGTGCATTCCAAATAGAGAAAAAGGGAAACATGACTTTAATCTTTAATGTGTTCTTATGCCAAGGTGGTAGTTAAGTAATGTTTTCTTTACATAATGCAGATAATTCACCACATAGCACATTCACACAAGAGGTTTCATTTTAGCTAAATGATTCCTTTATTTTGAGAAAATTTTGAGACAGGAATATCTGTATGCTGAGAGGAGAATGCCATCAACATGGAGCAGTCTGACTGCTGAGAAGCTTCTGTGGCAGTTTGTTTATAGCTGACAATATATGATGGTGTCTATGATCTTACAGCATTTAACAGTATTACATCATTGATAGACACTGACAGTTGCATTGAGCTATGGACAGGCATCAATAGTGAGAATGTAATTTTGAGTAAGGATAAAAACCGGTGCACACCAAGTCCAAATATTTGTGTGAAAAATTCGGACGAAAATATTTTAAAAGTACACATTTCTATACTGTTACTTGCACACTGAAGATTTAATTTTGTCCATTTTTTTTGGAGCGGTTTCATTTGTTGCAAAATTCGACGTATTTTTCCATAGTTCAATAGGAAAACAAGTTGGGAGAAACAACCCTTAAAGTGATCCATCCAGAGCTACTGCATATCGTTTGATACCTCAGACCCTTGATGATTTACAGCTATTTAGCCAACCATGTGTTCCATACTATTCCAGTGTGATTTACAGCTTAATCTAGTCCCCCCCCCCCCCCCCCCCCCCCCCAATTTCCATAGAGATCCATTCAAATGCAGAGAGATCATTTGAGAACCTGAAAATAAGATATCAAGAGTCTTTTGTTGGGTATTGTTGGGTCACAGACATTAGGAAGTCATGGCATGCAATCAAGTATTAAATATGATGACTAAGTTTATGTTCATTTGTCTAATTACTTTTGGTCCCCTAAACCAGGGGGGGCGGGACTATGTGTAAAAATGGCTACAATTGCCACACGGTTCACCCTCAAATTAAAGACGAAAGTCTGATGAATCCATTTGATTACATCAGCGGCGTGAATGGAAAACGGATATGAGATCACAAAATTTCACATTGGGTACGCAAGGCCCCAGTGCGTTCATTTCTTTCAATTCTCGCATTTTCGCATCGCACTGGTGTGCAACGGGTTTAAGACACGGCACATTTGGTCTAAGAAAGCACAGATCAGTATGAGGTATATAAACTGACCTCGCAAACCAGTGAAAACATACGCTTTGATGAAGGCTGTCCTAGCTGAAACGTGGTAGCGCTTCATTATGATTTTTTTTATTTGCCAAAATGAATGTGTAAATGTAAGAACACCGGACGTTTTATTTATTCGTGGGATGTGCTACCTCACTCGTTTGAGTTTCAACATCATTTTCAGGTCGTCCTACCAGCTGAGCCCTCAGTTCCTCTGCAGGATCACTGAGAACCTTTCCTACTACACTAACAATACCACTGACTGAACACACACATCCCACAGCATAAACATAGCGTTAAAAAAAACAAAAAAACATTTTAATGCCAGGAACAACCAATCATAGACAAGTATCACTCTGCTGAAGTGGCAGGACTACATCCATGGGCACGTGCCAGGAAGTGCTTCATGCATCATGTCACTGGCACGACCAAGGCTGTGTCCAGACCAGCGAAACGGTTCCACAATCTGAAACGGCAATGTACCGAACGTCCGGTTGCAGAGTACTGTTACTCTGGCTTCCGTATGTAGCGTAGGCCAACTGCAACTCCGCCATTCTCATGTGGCCTCGCAGTACAACTGCTGGGCAAGCTGGTGGAAGTCAGACAGGCTGCGAAGGCCCTCCTGATTGGCCAGGCAAGCCGCTGCTGGGTTTGTCCCTGCTGTGGGTCAGCTGGTGTCTCTTGAGCGCGTCCTTGAGCTTGAAGGTCCAGCCGCACTGCGCGCAGGGGGAAAGGCCTCTCCCCGGAGTGCACTCGGCTGTGTTTGTTCAGGGTGCGTCGATGGTGGAAGGCCTTCCCACACTGTTGGCAGCGGAAAGGCTTCTCCCCCGTATGGATGTTACGGTGTTCCTGCAGGCTACTCACCTGCGTGAAGGAGCGGCCGCAGTCCGGGCAGCAGTGGGCGTAGGCGCGTTCAGCGGGGGGGCGGGGTTTGTGCGGGCGGGGCAGCGCGTCCTGGCTCCAGGAGGGGGCGAGGCCGCTCTCCAGTGCGCCGTGAGGAGGCTTTCTCTTCAGGCCCAGTTTGGACAGGAAAGGCCTCCACCTAAAGTCCTCCCTGTCCTTCAGGCGCACGTTGGCCATGGCGTCCTGATACCGAGCCAGGGCGGAGCTGCACGGCAGGGGCGGAGCCAGCTGAGGGTTGACTGACAGGGCCTCGCAGGGAGTGGGAGCTGGCACAGGGGGGGCAGGGGGTGCGAGGGGGGGCAGGGCGATGCTGCAGTGTCTCCTGGGCTGACGCAATGGCGGTACAGTCCCGTCGTGTCTCTCTGAGTTCAGTACCATCCTCTCGACTGCGGTGAGCGATGATTGAGTCTTTGTCCTTAGTCTGCACCTCCTGTCGGCCCCCTCCTGCTGCAGGGGGTCCTGTGTGCAGATGGGGGCTCCCTGTGGACCGTGCTCTCTGTCAGGGGCAATTTGAGGCGCTTCTGAGGCCGTTGGGAAACCTGGCTCGCTCACTTCCTGCTTGAGAGCAAGGTTTTCCTCCAGTCCCTCATCGTCCAGGTAAATCACCTCCAGCTCTGGGATATCCAGGCTGAAGTGGACCGATTCCAGTTTCACCGTGTCCAGCTTGTTCAGAAATGACTCAGTTATGTTTTCTTTGAGGCCTGCTTGATCACAGTTTCTGTGTTGTTTCGCAGTCCTGAAAATAAAAAGTGTGAAGAACATACTGGTATGAGTAGGATTTATGGCCATAAGCGGCACAATAAAGCAGCAAAGCACATAAAGACCTATCTCAATAATGTTTTAACATTTAGCTGGGAAAACATTTAGCTGGGAAAACCACTCTGATACTGGTTATTAATGCAGGTAATGAAAACACATTATCGCCTACCCTGAGTCCCCCGGCTCGGTCTGTCCATCGGATGCGTCCGTCTGTCTTGTGGGCGTGGCGCTGGTCGGAGAGGAGCTTTCCTCACTGGGCCGGCTCAGACACTGCTCAGCCAATCGGATGGCTTCGTCCATGTCCCGCGGGTGCCGCCTGTGCACCCAAGACCCCGCCTCCTCCGGCAGGAGGGAGACGAACTGCTCCATGGCAACCTGCTGCTCCACCTGCACAGCGGTCCTACGCTCGGGCCGGAGCCAGCGCTTCGCTGCCCGGTCCAGTCTCCGGCCCAGCTCTCCCACCCCCGCCAGGGGGTCGTACCTCACCGACAGGAAGTCCAGCCGACTCTGGTCCTCCTCCGCCCGCACCCGACTCAATATCCTGGCTTTAAGGGCGTCATATTCAGGCAGGGTGGACGATGTGGAGGTGGGACACACCTCCTCTTGCGCCTCCTGGCCTATGAGCCCTGCTAGCCTGGCACCCCACTCCACCCTGGGCAGTCTGCAGGAGGCAGCAGCCTGCTCAAACACACTGAGGTAGGCCTCAAGGTTTCCCTCCTCCAGCCTCAGTCTGGGCATCCGCAGGGCCCCGCCCCCTGGCCCCTCCCCCTCCAGCAGCTGTGCCAAGACTGCAGCCTGGATCTCCCCCTGGCGAGCCAGAGCCTGCAGCTGCTGCCTGTGCAAGTCCAGCAGGGACCCCACAAACTGCACCACATCCATGGCTGCTACCGCCCGGGACAGAGGTGGATACGCTGGAGAATTACCAAACTAAAATTCACAAGGAAACAGCGACATCGTTCCCGTTTGATTGAAGTAAAAGGTGTGGCCGCCTTGCAGCGCCTATAAAAGTGTCAAATGTAGATGCAGCTGTACTTCCATATAACTGAACAAGAAATTACATCCGTTGGTTCGTTCTCTCCAGCTGTACCCATTCACTGTGCGTTTCCTGGAAAGGGGAAATTGCATGCTTATTTTGTTGCTGAGAGAACCGACTCCAAATACTCTCTTTAACGATACACTGATAAGCTAGCTAGGTGACAACTCAATGTGAACCACATCATTTACTTGCCAGTTATATTATGTCCACTTCATGGTCCGGAAGAGTCGGACATGTCGTCATGGCAAAATAAGTAACCTAACAATAATGCAGGCAGCTGAAGGCGGGTATACACTGTGCCATATTTGCAACGATAGTGCAGTCCCAGACAAAATTTGTGAATCGCGTATGAATTCTTTCGTCGTGAGCCGAAATCGGCTGTCTTAGATCCCTCAGTGTGACATACTAAGAAAATTCTTGCAATGTGACTGCTGGTATGAGCATAGGCTATGGACGTCTAATGAACAACCAATAGGAGCACAGCAATGCATGATGTAAACACTGTGCGTGCCAACGAGACTGCAGGTACTTTTATTTACATATTCCATATATTAACATTACAAGAAGTTTCATCGAAATGTTTAAATAAAAATGAAGTCAAAGGGGCCTATGGGATTCTTACAAAGATGCGGAGAATGTCAGAGTTGCGGCAAATGCGCACATAGCGCGAATGTCTGTTTGAAGTTTCCTCAGCTACTTATGACACGTCCAAAAAGATCCGGATGTCCATTTAAGGGCAGCTACGTCATTCGGGTCTCGTGCCTGTATGATAGCAGCAACATCTCTTCAGAAACATGCTAATAATTAGCCTGCAACGTTGTCCACATTCATTTACAGTGCAATCTAGCAATTGTATTAGAAATTAGTCCAGTACATTAAATACACGGCCTCCTGCCGGACGCATATTAGTCCGCCATTAGAGAAAGCGACGTAGAAATATAAAACTATGACAATGTTATTATTGGCCCACGTTTTATAGGCTCAGAATTAACGTACATCAAACAGCCAAAATATCTCGCGTAAAAAGTCGGCTGATGTCGCACAGCGTATACCCGCCTTAAGACAAGATATTATTGGGGCTAAACCGTACAATGATGCAATAAACGTTAAACACAGCTGATGTCTCAGTGTTGAGTGTAGCTACTCGCCTTAACGTTCGTTATTAGGTGGGCTGCAGCTAGCTACAGGCTAATGTTCACTTAAGTTATATGACACCTGCGGTTTCGCAAATTAAATTACATAAAAATCCGCTTATATAAGTTATAAGCAATATAAAAAGTCTAAAACAGTAACGTTAACCCATTTTGTGAGCTAGCTAACGTTAGCCAGCTACTAACGTTACGTTAGACCTGTGTAGCTACGATACATTACCAGGTGATCTAATAAAACTTATTAGCAAAATTTAAGATTAGACAAAGACTGTAACATCAGAATTAACTTATAACTTAAGTGCAACTACGACTACCTAAATCTTTCGAATCAACGTTAGCTTTTTAAGCAGGTAAGTTACAAAGCTAGCTAATAACGTTAGCTAGCTAGCTGCATCTCGCTAGGTAACGTTAATATGGCTAGGCGGTTTGTTTACGTTAGATGGCATTTGTTTTTTCTCAAAATCTACGTGAAATTCAGTCAATAAATGCGCACTATTCTTACCGTTTTATTTATCTAGCAATACAAGACGTTTAGCGAGCTTGCCTTGGATTTACAGGTCTGAGTGAGAGCCCCGTGAATCTGGCAGAGACGACTTCTCGGCTTCTTCTTCTTCTTCTTCTTGTGTGATTTCCGGCAGGATGGTCGCTTCGAGGCGTATTACTGCCCTCCGCTGGTCAATTAAACAAAATAATAATAATAACTCAATGGATCATCAATTTATATTCCTAAAAATAATCCAGTTGCAAACAAAAAATCTACAACTTTCTTTTCAATTAGTTGTTGGTTCTTTTTGTCTGGACAAAGCAAAGTTTTAAAAGAAAAGGAAGAAATAATTCTGAAACAGCTTTGAATAATATCTTTCCCTATATTTCTTGCATGTTATAATGACATCCTCAACTGTCCCGGGCATACCACACTCACATAGCCCATCTGGGTGTTTCCCCGCCGTCTTTAAACAGCAGTTTAGGCCGCAGTGCCCCATCCATGATCGTGTCAGTTTAACTGTAATGCTCCATTCTTCAGACAAATATATTTTTTATTTTTGACAGACTGTTGAATTGAATAATAAAGCTACCCTCTTTTGTAATTTTTCCACTCCTCCTGCTATGCCTTTATAATTCCATCAATAATTATTATCAATAATAATTGATTTTACTCCGATATTCAGCCAAGATGTACCATAAAAATCACACTTTTCTCTTCCTAAAGATTTTGCAATAGAATCCACCTTTTCATTCCTCCCAACGTGTCCAGGAATCCACAGTAGACCCACCCCACAGCCCAGTTTCTGTAGTCTAAATAGACACACCAGCATCTCTTTCACTAAATCTGGACGAGCTTCTGATTTGCCACTCTTCAAAGGCAACAAGGCAGCCGCTGAATCAGAATATATAACAACATTGCCTGGGGTTCATTCCAATTGCTTATTTTCACTCCTTGCATCCTTTCCTCGCATCCTTTCCTGGCTCCTTGGCTCCACCCAACCGAGGACGCGAGGAAGAGACGCAAGGATGAGATACGAAGATGGAGGACGTGACATGCATTAGGCAAATGGAATGTCCTTGCTCAGTCAAGCGTCAGCCTCTTATTATGCTTACGCGCTTAACTATAATGCTTTTTAGCCTCTTTTTTCATGAACATAATTTTGTTAGTCATAAAGAATGAGTGTCATTATAGATTAAAGCGCTTTATAATATATGGAAAGGAATGGTAAAATTGTATTTGTGTAGGGGTGTACCTGGCACATGGCAGGTCTGGAGCGGTGGATCATTTATAACGCGTTCCGGAGAAAGGTTTTGCAAAGCCAAAAACGGGAAAATTTGCCAAGTCACCCGATCTGAATCCAATTGAACATGCGTTTCATATGCTGAAGAGAAAACTTAAGGCAACTAGGCCCCGAAACAAGCAGCGGCTGAAGATGGCTGCAGTACAGGCCTGGCAGAGCATCACCAGAGAAGACATTCAGCACCTGGTGATGTCTATGCGTCACAGACTTCAAGAAGGCATTGCATGCAAAGGATATGCGACAAAGTACAATACATGACTACTTTCATTTACATAATATTAATATGTCCCAAACATTATGCATTTAAATAATTAAGTATTTATTTAAGGATTTACTGAAGTATCTCCCTTAAGTAATAATTTCCCTTTAAGCATTCTCTTAAATAATTAGGCAGTTGCGAAAAACACCTTAAGGGAAAATTTGAATTCCAAAACTTGAGTCCCTTTGAGATTCCTTAAAACAAACTGTCAATGGAAACGGCCCTAACCCTGCACTTTAACCACATGCAAACTGTCCGATTTCAAATCTAAAATCGTGGAGTACAGAGCCAAATCTCCATCTCTTTGCCTACTCCTTGGGTTGAAGCATTCCTCTATCTCCATCTCTTTATTTGTCACTTGTACGTTTCTCAACATATCTGTCTGTTTGTGAAGCAATTATATAAAATCATTTTCAAAGTAAAAATTGATAACTGAATTGTGAAGACTGGATAGGATGCAAGTACTCTAATGATGATCAGACAATGAACAGCGTAATGGCTCATAACGGGAGTACTCCCGATTGCGTTTAAAAAAAAGTATTTATTGGCCAGACGTGCGACGCAGTCCGTAGGGCGGCGGCCAACTCTGATGTCAAATACGAGTCTCCCACTCGGGCGGTGGTTCCAACTCATACCACGGCACACTCTTAACCTGTTCTCCATCTGTACCCTTCTCTGCTTTCTTCCCGTATGAATAAATTAAAAAGTATGAGTGCCTGCTGTCCTTTAAAAAAAAAAAAAGGATTTCTGAACCTTATAAACATGTATGGAATATTTTCTTCACTTATCTGTCAAAAGATTCTCAACCAAAGAGAAAATCTAAACAAAATGGCTGACATCAGCTAACACGTTCAAGGCTTTGGTCGCTGTTTTTCAGAAGCCCTTGAGGCCAGCTCAGGCTGCCGGCGTTGGCTTTTTCCTTGTTGTGGGTGAGCTGGTGCTTCTTCAGAGAGTCTTTGAGCTTGAAGGTCCAGCCGCACTGCGCGCAGAGGTACGGCCTGTCGGCGGAGTGCAGCTGGCAGTGTTTGCTCAGCGTGCGGCTGTGGTGGAAGCCCTTGCCGCACTCCTGGCAGCGGAACGGCTTCTCGCCCGTGTGGATGTTGCGGTGCTCCCTCAGGCCGCGCTCCTGGGCGAAGGTGTGCCCGCAGTCGGGGCACTGGTGCGGGCGCTCGCCCGTGTGCGTGCGCTGGTGGCAGCGCAGGTTGTAGCGGTCTCTGAAGCGCTTGCCGCAGTCGGCGCACGCGTGCGGCTTCTCGTGCATGCGCAAGTGGTGGTTGAGCTGCTTGCTGCTGCTGAAGGCCCTGTCGCAGCACGGGCAGATGTAGCTCTGCGCTGCGCTGTCGCTGCACTTGTGTCTCTCCAAGTGGCCAGCCCTGGTATAGCAGCGCCCACACTCTGGGCACTCAAACTTCCTCTTATTGGGGCTCCTCTGGGCCCCCACACGGAGGGCCCCTGACGGCAGTGGGGTGTGTGAGGCCTGCAGGCCATACGCTGGCCCTTCAGGGCCCATTAAGCTTGGAGCTAAGGTGGGTGAGTGACCTTCCAGTGCCTGTGAAAGTTGAGGGGTCGAGCTTGGCACACCTCTCTCATCTATGGTAAACACTGGCATCTGATTGGGCTTTGTCAAGATCCTCTTCCTCTCTGCCTTTGCTGGCTGTGCAAAGTAAAAGCCCTCTATCTTGCCCAGAGCCTGTGCCTCCACAGCGCCCTCCACAGCCCCCTCCGCTGCCATGTACAGATCCCCCAGCTCCTGCACCTCCAGGTTGAAGCTGGCAGACTGGTAGAGGCTGGCCGACTCTTGCTTGTTAATAAATGGCTCGGTCAACCTTTCATGGGCATCCATCTGATCACAGTTCACTCTCAGTTCTGCTGATCTGAAAATTATAGCATGAAATAAAGTTTAATACAAGCATTTAAAATGTACTTTATTATGGACAAACACTGAACACTTTGTTAAAATTGAGTTTTGCAGTGTGAGCAGTATGCAGCTGAGGTTACAGCTCACTGCCTGTTATGACTCAGTTTTATATTCACAGTCAGTCAAATACATGAGATTGGCAGTGAAATATGAAAAGCATCTTCCACATGCCTAACTGTCAGGATGTCAAAATGTCATATCACCGATGTGAAATTTAGCACCGGGAATGCTGCTGTCAGCTAATGACATTGTTTCTCCAAAAGATCTTACTATGAAAATAACTGTCACTGTGATTAAAGGTGCACTATGCAGGATTTTTACCTTGAAAATATAAATATAATATAAAATAACCATGCTCCGTTATATCTATGATGCACTAGCAATCTCTGTCTTTGTGCACATTTGCTGAATCTGTGCTCCTCTGCCTGTATTTCTTCTTCTAAGATGGGTTTGGGACATTTCTGGGCATGGCTCTCTTTTCTGTATGGGGAGGGGTGGGTGTGGCTACAGAGCCAGTAGGGTGGGATCAGGTTTCAGTGGAGGGTTTGTAGCTAGCTAGCTACTGCAATGGCGGAGGTGAAGAAGCACAAGTACAGCGAAACGACAAGCCAACAGGGCTCCCTAAAAAACCAACGTCAACCTTGAATTTTCCTCAATGGCGACAGCTGAAGTTCACCACGTGGATGAAGAGCAACGTGGAGTTGGAGTGTTTTCTGTTGGACCTGTAACGTTCCCTCTAGCAATCCAGCTAGCTACGTTAGGTTGCTAGATGGCCGAAGTGGATACCTTTTGTTCCAAATCCTGGGAGGGGTTGAGGATAGAGGAGACTTCTCTGATTGTAAACACAGGACCACAGCAAGGCTAAAATTCCTGCATAGTATGCCTTTAAAGTAATTAATAAATAATATATATAATAATTCACTTTGTTATTGTGAATGTACATGTGAGGGGAACCAAATATAGAACCTACCGTTCTCCCTGCCCTGGTCTGGGCAATGTCTCTGTCTCCAATTCAATCTGGGCATGAGCAGGAGCGCCCTCTCCATTGGATGGACTCAGATGCTGTTCGGCCAATCGGATGGCCTCCTCCATACTCCCAGGACACTGCTTGTTCACCCAGGCCTTGGCTTCTTCCGGGAGGAGGGAGACGAACTGTTGCATGGCAACCTGCTGCACCACTTCAGCCGCTGTTCTGCGCTGGGGCCGGAGCCAGCGGTCAGCAGCCTCTGAGAGATGCAAGCCAAGGTCCCGTGCCCCTTTCAACGGCTCGTACCTCACAGTGCTGAACACCTGCCAGCTCTCATCCTCCTCCGCCCGCACCTGACTCAATATCCTGGCTTTAAGGGCCTCATACTCAGGCAGGGTGGACGATGTGGAGGTGGGACACACCTCCTTTTGCGCCTCCTGGCCTATGAGCCCTGCTAGCCTGGCACCCCACTCCACCCTGGGCAGTCTGCAGGAGGCAGCAGCCTGCTCAAACACACTGAGGTAGGCCTCAGGGTTTCCCTCCTCCAGCTTCAGTCTGGGCATCCGCAGGGCCCCGCCCCCTGGCCCAGGCCCCTCCCCCTCCAGCAGCTGTGCCAAGACTGCAGCCTGGATCTCCCCCTGGCGAGCCAGAGCCTGCAGCTGCTGCCTGTGCAAGTCCAGCAGGGACCCCACAAACTGCACCACATCCATGGCCCAGGACACAGGTGGATAGAATGGAGAACCCTGAAATGGCAGCTGTGAAACAAACTTTCTTTAAAGATGTGATATGGTACCCTTTTCTTCCACGGCTGTGTGATAGTTGCATCAGAGTTCTAAGTTCATAGTGGTGTTCAATGTACCTGGTAAAGTTCTGCTAAAAAAAGTGTTGCTACCCACTTCACCTCATTTTCAGGTGTAGCAGACCCGTATCAGGTGTGAAGTTTGTTTTCTGTGGATGAGGGAAAAGGCAAAAGAACAGCTTGGTCAAACAGATGACTGATGTTTGTGGAATTTCAAAATTTCATGATCATTGACCACTTCAAATTTAAGGTTCTTTGCTGGAAATAACTGGTGTCTCCTTAGCTCACACTGCACTCAAGCTATATAAAAGATATGCTGAAGTTAGAACACCAGCAGGTAATCAGAAACTTGAGTAAATATCCCCCTTCGCAAAGAAAATCTGTCAAAATCTGTGAAAAACAGTGTTGTTATTCGCTGCCCCTGTAACTACCAGTGAGTCTGTGCTCTAGAACAGCCATCAAATAATTCTGCTGCTACAACGTACAACAGGGTTTATAATGTGTTATGCTAGACCGTACAAGCTCCGGATGTATTCAGTATAATGCCACACAGAATTGCAATCACAGACAGTTCTGTGACTGCAATCAATGGAGGCTAGGAACAAGTTCTGACTCCTTGTTCAGACCGACCTCCACTGCAGCCAAGGTAGCATTAAAATCAAACTTTACGCCACGTTTTCTCTGATATGTGCACTGTCTCTTTCAAATGCATACACTGCTGGCTACATTTTAAAGCTGCATTTTCATCGCTACGTTACAGTATAGAGTACAGATAGAGTATCAATAACCGTGTCGGATATAACTTATATCAGTTAAGGGAGATACACGTAGCTAGTTAGCTAGCTAACGTTTGAGTTGGCCAATGGACTATATCCCAAGCCAGTACAGCAAGTTGTAATTTTATTTGACAACATCAAATAATTTACCCCACGGACCTAATACTTGCATAACTATATGCATAAATACGCGCATATTTATTACCTTTATATGACGTCCAAACAACAATAACGTTATTAAGTGCAGTACAAGCGTGAAGCAAGAGAAAAATGTCACTCCGATAAGCGCGAGAGCGGGAAATTTCACAATAAAAGTTAGAATCTACATTTTCTTATTGTTATTGTTTCGGGGTATTGAACCGAAAACACACTATATGAACATAATCCTGCCCTATAACATTGTTGGCTTATTCCTGGTCAGGGTCGCAGGGGGCTGGAGCCTATCCCAGCATACATTGAGCGAGAGGCAGGAATACCCGCTGGATACGTCTCCAATCCATCGCAGGGCACACACACCATTCCTACACTCATACCTACAGGCAATTTAGAGTGTCCAATTAATCTAAACCAGAATGGGAGGAAACCTGGAGTACTCGGAGGAAACCCACGCGGACACGGGGAGAACATGCAAACTCCACACAGAAAGGATTCGACCTCGGTACCTTCTTGCTGTGAGGCAACAGTGCTATCCACTGGACCACCGTGCCACCCTCAATCACGTTTATCAATAAATTAAATGCATTACGTGTTCCCAACAAGGATTTCGTAAACTAAAATTAAGACAAAAATTAGGTGTGAAAAAACATTATCATAAACTGAACAAAAATTGTAGACTAGAGTTTTTTGAATGAAACAAGAACTAAACTAAAACCCGCAAACCCATTCTTAAAACTATGAAGGATTATTCAGCCCAAAATGAAAAAGGAAAATGGAAAGAGAGGATTATTCTGCCCAAATTTTAAATTGAAGTAGAAAATTATCATTGGCTTCATTGTTTTTTATTTTTTAGTGCAGTTTCACTCTAATGACCCTGAGACAACCCTGTTTATTTTTCTGCATGTTTGTAAATCGCTCTGGATAAAAGCGTCTGCTAAATTATTAGAACCCCCCCCCCCCCCCCCCAAGTTTAGAAAATGGATACGCCCTTGATGGTACAAGTCAAGAAAGAAGATTTATAGCCTAGTCTAATCAGACTACGGCATTGTATCTATCACATTCTGTCAAACTGACAACTAAAGTGGGGCGGAGGAGGACGTGCTGGCAGAGTGTCATGTTGCCTCTGTGTGGTTGCCCATTGTATTACATTACAAAAGCAATTGAATAGAAAAGCAGAACACCAGAAAATTAGGTTGTAATACACTGATGCCTCAAAAATTTATTGATATAACGTGCCGATCAATGTTCGATATATTGCCATTTTATGGCATTCCTAATAATTAGTAATGTGATTGCGGCTATCCAATGCAATATGACCTACATTTAATTGATCAAGCTTTTATTGCTTTTGCTGTAGAGCACCATTTATCTGTGGAAACTGTCTATTTTTGCAATACTACTGTGACACAGATCCCAAGCATATGGTGTAACTTCCATTTCATTGAGCGAAGTTGTAATACCTTTGCTAGAGTCATTTTAAATTAATATGTTTCTACGCATGAATTTTCATTGGCTTTAGAACCATTTTTTTGTCTTGGTTTGTTAAATAGCTAAAATGTATTGACGTTTTGCGCTTTTATTTTGAAGTTGTTGCTCGTCTGTTACACAGGAAATTGAATCGTTAACTTTGCTAGCTAAACACTGCTCACACGTTCACAATGTAGTAGCATTTTAGTGGAAGTTGTCCTTGGCATTTTGATAACTCTGTGTACTGTGTTTATCTGATTTAGCTAGCTAACATTTTCAGTTGGACAAGTACAATTGTTTGGCATCCATAGCACATAAAGTACAATGTAAGTATCAGACTTTAGATTAACCAATGCTGTATCTTGTAAACAGCGCTCGCAACTTTTCCTTTAAGTATAAGTTACATTCTCTTTTTCTTGTTTATTTGTTTATCTATTTTACTATAGTTATCCAGTTGTGTAGGTAGTCTATGACACACAGTACCTACTGGCTATTAGAATAGACGACAGTGTTTTTATTTTGACGTTGTGCTAGCTAGGCTATACGTAGGCCTACTGTAAATTAACAAGGAATACAATTTAGTGGGATTAGCTGAGCAAATCTAAGGGGGAACTGCAATGTTTTACGACGTTTAAAGAAACGTAAGTGCTTAAAGTAAGACATCGGAGCCGTTAAAAATGTATGAGAACAAGTAAAATTCGTTTGAAATATCACTAGCTTGCAGCCATATTGTTTGACGTATTTTGATGACGTCAGTGCACTGAGTCCACTGCAAGGGACCAACTTTCGGCTCTCAACCGGATATAATGTCGCCCCGCTGCTGATATCTTTGAACTGTGGTCCTGTTATTGAGTCCATAAGCCATGAACAGGGAATAGAGGACTGTGAAGGTTTAGGGGTAAGAGGGTAGAGAATGTCAAGGACAGAAGATGGAGAGCAGAGCAGTAATAGAAACGGCAAGATAAGAGTAAAGAGAAAGACCAGGGCTGCATTTGAATCCAATTTAACACACTCCCTTCCCTTGCTCACTTCCCTTGAGGGAGCTATCTTGTGACGCAATTTGCTACATGCAGCAAGCAAACTTAAAAGGTGCTCTGCAAGGGAGGATTGACGAGAAACAAACAAAAACGGAACCGAACCGCCCTCGCAACATTTCGGAAGTGCAACATTTCGGAGTTGAAATGTGACCGCCACATAGTTCTGTGGTGACCGCCCACTTTTTCTACATGGAGCATTGCATTGTGGGATTCCCTTCTTGCTGGAAGCTTGCATTTTATACCCTTGGTGGAAGGGAGAATAAACCAGGGAGCGAGGGAATATAATTACTCCCTCCCCTTTCTTAAATTGGATCCGAATTACACTTGGTGTGGCTGCCATATTTCATCCTGGCATTTTGGGGATAAATTTCGGATCCGAACGCAGCCCAGTAAATGGGAGGTGACTGCTGAAGTGAAGCCAACAGTAGAGGATGGGCATCATGGATCATGTGGATACCATCCTTTAGAAAGTACATCTATCCACTCAATGAAGTTTCCCATGATCCCAGGCAGCCTGTAAATGACAATGTACATTCTTTACGGGTTAGTGATGTGAACAGCATGAAAGTCAAATGAGGACTTGGAGACACGAGGATGGGAGAACAGAGAATTCTCAAGGGGCGATATGACGATGTTATCGTGAAACACGATATTGGCTGGCCACGATGATCGTCCTCACGTGCCCCGATAACAACGATATTCACAAATAAGTATTTGCTCACAGGGCCCGACGCTTAATTTGAAATGTGGTTGCTATGTCGGGCTACCAGCAATCAGTTTTTGGTAGGACCAATGGACCAGATGGTAGCCCCAAAACTCTTTGGGCAAGTCAAATTAAAATTGTGAATTCTAAAAGACCAACACAGACATTTGATTAAATGAGATATTATTTAATCAAAAAAATTTAAGTGCAATGTTACAACAAAAATAAAATAAATACTGTGTTTTTGAATAAAAATACTCAACAATAGATTGACCTGTTTTATTGATCTCAGCTGATGGCTATCGCCTATTATGTAAAATAGCGCGTAATGGTGCCAAATCGTTTTTAATCGTTTTTCTTAAAGCAATATTATCAGTAGGAGTATTTCAATATCGCCCAAGCCTAATGGTAGCAGTAGTGAGACTTTTTTTTTTTAGCTTGACTTTTGCAGAAACATTTGGGAATTTGTAGCTAAAGTCAGTGTTCACCTGTAATAATATTGTACACCTTAAATAGTTATGTTATTGTTTGTTGGAAGCAATTAGTAGAGAGGATTCAATGGATAATATTGTCCAGCTGCTCACAAGGAGCTCTGTTAAACCGTACAGTTGTTACTTTCTGCTTATCTTTGTTTTAGAGATGGATGAAGAAGTTGAGTGGGCATTGGCTCTGGAAGACGAATTGCCTGACATCGACGTCAGGTGACTGAATCCACAAAACCGTGAAGCTCACAGATTGTGCATTAGCAGAACTATCTTGTGTAATTTCCTATCATTCTCCTTCTTTCTCACAGCGAGTCTTCCTCAATGGAGAGTCATGAGCGGCCATTCCAGTGGAACTTACCCTGGGTCTCTGACCCCAGCTTTCAGCTTGGCAATCTGGTGCCCATGAACGTGACCGCAGAGGACGGACGATCTGAAATTCTCGTCCCCAGCCAGGATGCTGAGAGCAATCGGCTTTGGGGACAATGCCTACAGGTATGTTGAAGGAGTCTGCCAACAGACAGGCAGATACGCTTGTGTACAGCACAAATAAGACATTCCATGTGAGTTCGGCAAAAAAAAAAAGATCCCTTGACGTCTCAGGTTTTCCTGAAGGTTTCCACAAAGAAAGTTCCTGTGGTGGATGGACATTGTGTGCCACACATTAGTGTTTTTTGAAGTACTTGGACATCTTTGGCCTTATAGCTCCATCATGCAAGACCCTGTAAATTTTTAAGTGGACATTGTACTGATCGTCTTGGCATTGTTACAGTCCTTTTACATAACATTACAATCATTTGTGAGCATTTGTGAGTTTCTTACAATGTAGTACTTTTGGATAAGACCTTATAGGATGTTATAATAGCAGTTCTGTAAGTTATTTTGTATGCTAAATTTTTCATTTCATGTTATCTTTTCATATGTTGTTCTTTAAAAGGTATTATATAAACAGCACAGCAATGCACCCCTCAAAATCAAGTTCAAACAGGAACTGTCACAAATATATTTAAAAATATCGATTGGTGGCTCTTGCTGAATTTTTGCGTCATTCCTTAGCCACTGTTTGGGTCTCAGTAGTCTGGTTTAATATGAAGTGTGAGGTGTATTAGAAGCACAGATGTGTGACACATGCTCTGTCAGTCTGTGTGATTCAGTGAATCACTCTCTGTCAGTCTGTGATTCACGGACACACTCTGTCAGTCTGTGTTCACTGAGACACTCGCTGTCAGTCTGTGATTCACTGACATTATGTCAGTCTGTGATTCACTGATACACTCTTTGTCAGTCTGTGTGATTCACTGACACACTGTCAGTCGGTGATTCACTGACACACTCTCTGTCAGCCTGATTCACTGACACACTCTGTCAGGCTGTGATTCACTGACACACTCCCTGTCAGTCTGTGATTCACTGACACACACTCTGTCAGTCTGTGCGATTCACTGAATCACTCTCTGTCAGTATCTGTGATTCACTGACAACACGCTCTCTCAGTCTGTGTGATTCACTGACACACTGCTGCACTGTTTCCCATGCAGACGGATCCATGGACAGCAGAAACTGGAGCGAACACTGAAGAGAACTGGGAGTTGCTCATGGTACGGTGCTTGATGCTCTCTGTGTGTTCTGCGGGCACATTGACAGGTAGATGCTTGATTCTCTCTCTGTGTTCTGTGGTCATAGCGGCAGGTAGATGAGAGGGCCACACACCTGGCCCTTCAGTATGAAGCCCTGCAGAAGCAGCAGGAGGCCGACCAGGTGCAGCACGACAGCCGGGTCAAAGCCCTGGAGTTCCAGAGAGACGGCGGCATTCGTCAGCAGCAGGTCAGAGAGCCTACGCTATAGGCCCCTCATACTCCACTCCACTGCAGTGTAGCTTTAAATGTGGAATGTGTTGTGTATTAGGTTCCCTAAGCCAGTTATCGTTTCACTCAAGTTGTAGCTGGCCTGTAGGCACACGGACGGACCGAGTGACATCCTGACGAGCTTGTGATTCCCCAG
>CM056385.1:34643365-34710865 GCA_029718625.1 Synaphobranchus kaupii | reverse complement strand
GACTGTCTGCAATTCAACCTCATTGTCATTGTATCCTTTCAAACTCAAAGTGCTAGAGTACAGAACCAAAATAACAAAAAATGTGTCACTGTCCTATGAATTATGGTGCTCACTGTATATAACTGTTTGTTAAATGAAGTGTGCATGTATCTAACTGTGTTTCACTGTGTGTGTGGGCATGTATATAACTGTGTTTAATGGTGTGTGTGTGTGGGCATGTATAACTGTTAAATGGGTAAGTGCGTGTGTGTATTTCCCAGTGTGTGATGGTGTGTGTCTGTGCACAGACTGACGTGGGAGCATGAGCTAGCTGAGCTTCAGAAAGAGGCTGACAGACTGTGCAAAGAGACGGAGGAATCTAGCCAGTCTGCACTGAGAGACGAGGTTGGTTCTGGGGTCGACAAAGTAACCATCGTAATATGATTAGAAACTCATACTTTTTCAGTTTCTGTAAATTATATTGAGAAGTGTTACAGCTGCACCGCAGGCACTTAGGAAAGCAGACACATTTTTTGAAAATACACCAAACGCAGTCACCCAAAAAAAACCACATGCTCCACAGGTAATAGGGCCATTTATTCAAAGATGATGATGCCAATATTTATTAATTCTATTCATTCACAGAATTGCATCCAAGTTAATCCTTGATATCTTCAAACCATGGTTATTGTAAAATCTGTCATTATTGCTATTTTACTGTTAACACCCCCCCCCCCCCCCCCCCCCCCCCCCCCAAAAGATATATGTAACTGTGTAACTGTTGGGAATACACATTCCCACCTGTGTGTGTCTGTCCAGGATGAGTTCATGCTATAATATCAGGCAAATTATTTCTATGGCTGTAATCCATACCTGTTTTCATATCAGGATTATTGACTGCCTCAAGATTTGTGTACATTAATTTTTGTGTGTATGTGCGCATGGGTATACGTGCGTGCAGATATCAGCTTTGGAGATGCAAAAGGAAGTGACCATCTCACAGGTGGAAGAATGGGTCGCTGAGGCAGAACGATATCTCCAAACCCTCCGGTACAGTCTGCCTGTCTGTCTGCCTGCTGTCTGTCTGTCTGTCTGTCTGTCTGTGTCTTTCTGTCTGTCTATGCCTGCCTGCCTGCTGTCTGTCTGTCTGTCTGTCTGTGCCTGCCTGCCTGCCTGTGTCGCTCTGCCTGTCTGCCTGCCTGCCTGTGTAATTGATGTGCAGGTGTGTGTGATATCCAGGTGTAGGTGATGTACAGGTGTGTGATATCCAGCTGTTGGTGATGTACAGGTGTGTGTGATATCCAGCTGTTGGTGATGTACAGGTGTGTGTGATATACAAGTGTAGGTGATGTACAGGTGTGTGTGATATACAGGTGTAATTGATGTGCAGGTGTGTGTGATATACAGGTGTAGTTGATGTGCAGGTGTGTGTGATATACAGGTATAGTTGATGTGCGAGTGTGTGTGATATACAGGTGTAGTTGATGTGCGGGTGTGTGTGATATACAGGTGTAGTTGATGTGCAGGTGTGTGTGTGATATACAGGTGTAGTTGATGTGCAGGTGTGTGTTATATACAGGTGTAGTTGATGTGCGGGTGTGTGTGATATACAGGTGTAGTTGATGTGCAGGTGTGTAATATACAGGTGTAGTTGATGTGCAGATGTGTGATATGCAGGTGTAGTTGATGTACAGGTGTGTGTGATATACAGGTATAGTTGATGTGCAGGTGTGTGTGTGTGATATACAGGTGTAGTTGATGTACAGGTGTGTGTGATATATAGATGTAGTTGATGTACAGGTGTGTGTGATATACAGGTGTAGTTTGTGTGGTTCAGGTGTAGTTGATGTGCAGGTGTGTGATATACAGGTGTAGTTGATGTGCAGGGTGTGTGTGATATACAGGTGTAGTTGATGAGGGTGTGTGATAAGGTGTAGTGTGTTCAGGTGTGTGTGTGATACAGGTGTAGTTGATGTGCGGGTGTGTGTGATATACAGGTGTAGTTGATGTGCGGGTGTGTGTGATATACAGGTGTAGTTGATGTGGGTGTGTGTGATATACAGGTGTAGTTGATGTGCAGGTGTGTGTGATATACAGGTGTAGTTGATGTCCGGGTGTGTGTGATATACAGGTGTAGTTGATGTGCAGGTGTGTGTGATATAGGTAGTTGAGGTGTAGTTGATGTGCGGGTGGTGTGATATACAGGTGTAGTTGTGCAGGGTGTGTGATATACAGGTGTAGTTGATGTGCGGGTGTGTGTGATATACAGGTGTAGTTGATGTGCGGGTGTGTGTGATATACAGGTGTAGTTGATGTGCGGGTGTGTGTGATATACAGGTGTAGTTGATGTGCAGGTGTGTGGTGTGATATACAGTTGATGTGTGTGCAGGTGTGTGTGATATACAGGTGTAGTTGATGTGCAGGTGTGTGTAATATACAGGTGTAGTTGATGTGCAGGTGTGTGTGATATACAGGTGTAGTTGATGTGCGGGTGTGTGTGATATACAGGTGTAGTTGATGTGCAGGTGTGTGTGATATACAGGTGTAGTTGATGTGCGGGTGTGTGTGATATACAGGTGTAGTTGATTTGCAGGTGTGTGTGATATACAGGTGTAGTTGATGTGCAGGTGTGTAATATACAGGTGTAGTTGATGTGCAGGTGTGTGTGATATACAGGTGTAGTTGATTTGCAGGTGTGTGTGATATACAGGTGTAGTTGATGTGCAGGTGTGTAATATACAGGTGTAGTTGATGTGCAGGTGTGTGTGATATACAGGTGTGCTGTAATAAAAGGCAGCCATTTTCCTGCAGGTTAGACACGTCCCAGCAGCATCTTCAGCAGAGACTGGACTGGGAAAAGAACGTGAGCGTCGGCCATAGCTACATGGGAAGTCTGCAGGTAAGTCAGGAGATTGAGGGCCAGGTGGAGAGAGGAGAGGACATACTCACCGGTCTTCCTCTTCTTCTCTTTCTCTTTCAGCGTGAGTTCAGTGAGAAGCTACAGTGTCTCCACAGAGGCCAGCAGCTGGACAATCTCCCCCCCGTCTCCCTCCCTCCTTTACCCCTGGTCCCCACAGTGAGTGTCTGAGCCATTCTGCCTGTCAATCATTAGCATTACTCAGTGCTACCTGTTTGTCAGTGAAAGGTCCCTGGACCTGATTTAATATTACCTTTGTGTAACTGACTGGTACCTGAGTTTAACTGAATGGTACCTGTGTGTAACTGACTGGTACCTGTGTTTAACTGAACGGTGCCTGTGTATAACTGACTGGTACCTGTGTGTAACTGAATGAGTGCCTGTGTGTAACTGAATGGTCCCTGTGTGTAACTGTCTGGTACCTGTGTGTAACTGAATGGTGCCTGTGTGAAACTGAATGGTGCCTGTGTGTGACTGAATGGTGCCTGTGTGTAACTGAATGGTCCCTTGTGTATAACTGACTGGTACCTGTGTGTAACTGACTGGTACCTGTGTGTAACTGAATGGTACCTGTGTGTAACTGACTGGTACCTGTGTGTAACTGAATGGTCCCTGTGTGTAACTGTCTGGTACCTGTGTGTAACTGAACGGTACCTCTGTGTAACTGAATGGTACCTGTGTGTAACTGAACGGTGCCTGTGTGTAACTGAACGGTGCCTGTGTGTAACTGAACGGTGCCTGTGTGTAACTGAACGGTACCTGTGTGTAACTGAATGGTACCTGTGTGTAACTGAATGGTACCTGTGTGTAACTGAATGGTACCTGTGTGTAACTGAACGGTACCTCTGTGTAACTGAACGGTACCTCTGTGTAACTGAACGGTGCCTGTGTGTAGCTGACTGGTACCTGTGTGTAGCTGAACGGTGCCTGTGTATAACTGACTGGTACCTGTGTGTAGCTGAATGGTGCCTGTGTGTAACTGAATGGTACCTGCATGTAACTGACTGGTACCTGCGTGTACCTGACTGGCACCTGTGTGTAACTGATTGATTGGTACGTGTGTATAACTGATTGGTACCTGTGTATAACTGATTGGTACGTGTGCATAATTGAATGATGCCTGTTTGTACCCGATTGGTACCCCTGTATAACTGAATAATCCTGTGTCATTGTAGCTGGAGTTGGTTCTGGGTCCTATGATGAATCCCTCGCCCCGCCCCTTTGTCCCGATGCAGATGGCCCCTCAGCCCCCTCCTGTCTCCATGGTGATGTCCTTCCGCCATCACCACCCCCCTTCGACCGATACCCCTGCGAGACTAACCCCCCAGCCTCCTGCCCCCAACCCCCAGCGTACCCTGTCCTCTGCCACCGTGGCTAAACCACACCCTGCTCCCATGCCCCCTGCTGTCAGTCATGCCCCTGCCCCCTTTAACCCCGCTCCCACCCTGTTAAACCCTGCCCACACATCCTTAAACCCCACCCACACCCCCTTAAGCCCTGCCCACACCCCCTTAAAACACACCCAGCCCACTGGCAAACTGGACAAGCTGCTGGATAAATTGGGCACCCGATTCCCAACCTGCAGCAGGTACAGCGCTCTCTCTCTCTCTCTCACTCACTCACTCACTCACTCACACACACACACACACACACACACACAGACACACAGACACACACACACACACACACACACACACACACACACACACACACACACACACACACACACACACACACACACATTCCCAAGCAGCAGACACAGCACTGCCTCTCTCTCACACACATTTGCTGGTTGTCCATTGCATCCGATGATAACCATATTCTCCTATCTATGGGTCTTTTGGTGGCTGTATGGTCCAATCCTGGATGCACAGCTGCGGTTGCATACCGGGAATGTAAAAGTTGTAAATGTAATACACAGAATGTAATACACTGAATGTAAATGTACATTACATACACAGAATGTAATACACTGCATCAATGGTAAATTCAGGGGCACTGGTGCAAGACAAAATAAATACCTGTTACAGATTGAGTTTGTATTTCTTTTTGTGAAAATGCTGTCCAAACCGACCGGGCGAGTTGTGGGGGGAAAAAAGGTTCATGTTGAACCCTGCTGAGTGTTTAAAGCATTGATGTGATGGCTCGCTCTCTGTGTTGCTGATAGTTCTCTCTCTCTGTGGTTGACGGTGGTTTCTTTGGTTAGGAGCACACTGATCTCGGTGCTGCAGCAGATAAAAACATCACGCTCGGGCACCATAGCCGGGCTGTCTATGGAAGAGCTCTCCTTGCAGGTGTCACAGAGACTGGTACAGATGGAGCGACCGGTGAGACTCGCACGCACGCGCGCATTTGCACACACGCATACCCCCACACACACGCATACCCCCACACGCATACACACACACACATGCTTGTAGGTAAAATTCAATTAAACAGGCAAGAACCGCATTTGCAATAATCTGCATACTTGTTAAAATGCTTTACGTTGTCATTCTGTCTGGGCTCCATTTAAAATGTATATATACAGTCAAGCCGGAAAGTCTCCCCACCCCTTTCACCTTCTCCACGTTTTATTACGTTACAGACATATTCCAAAATTGATTAAATTCCTTTTTTCCCTCAAAATTCTACACACAACACCCCATAATGACAATGTGAAAAAAGTTTTTTTGAGATTTTTGCAAATTTATTAAAAATAAAAAACTAAAATTTCTCATTTACATAAGTATTCATACCCTTTGCTTTAACGTATTTTTAAAGTATCATATTTCATATTTGGTCGCATATCCTTTACATGCTGTTACTTCCTGAAGTCTGTGACCATCAACATAAAAAAAACTGTCTATCTTATTTTCTGGTACTGTTACAAGCGATACTATAACCTCTCTGCATTTGAATGGATCTCTATGGAAATTGGGGGGTGAGACTAGATTCAGCTGTAAATTACACTGGTACAGTATGGAACACATGGCTGGCTAAATGGCTGTAAGTTATCAAGGGTCTGAGCTATCAAATGAGCCCCAAACCATCACTCTGTTGCCAGATATGGAGTAGATGTGGATGGATCACTGCAAGGGTTATTTCTCCGGACTCATTTTCCTATAGAACTCTATGGGGAAAAAAGTCAGGAGAAACAACCCTTGCAGTGATCCATCCACATCTACTCCATATCTGGCAACAGAGTGATGGTTTGGGGCTCGTTTGATAGCTCAGACCCTTGATAACTTACAGCCATTTAGCCAGCCATGTGTTCCATACTGTACCAGTGTAATTTACAGCTGAATCTAGTCTCACCCCCCAATTTCCATAGAGATCCATTTAAATGCAGAGGTTATAGTATCGCTTGTAACAGTACCTGAAAATAAGATATCGACAGTTTTTTTTATGTTGATGGTCACAGACTTCAGGAAGTAACAGCATGTAAAGGATATGCGACCAAATATGAAATATGATACTTTAAAAATACGTTAAAGCAAAGGGTATGAATACTTATGTAAATGAGAAATTTTATTTTTTTATTTTTAATAAATTTGCTAAAATCTCAAAAAACCTTTTTCACATTGTCATTATGGGGTGTTGTGTGTAGATGTTTGAGGCAAAAAATTAACTCAATCTATTGTAGTATAAGTCTGTAACGTAATAAAACGCGGAGAAGGTGAAAGGGTGGGGAGACTTTCCGGCTTGACTGTATAAGCCGGTCGATCGGTATCCGCAGATTTCCCTTCCATGTGACTCAATCGGCAGTCCCTTTAAACACAGATACTCATAACCAATCTGTGCTCTCATAACCAATCTGTGCTCATTATAATCTAACTGTATGCCTTGTTCATATAGGCCTACAACAGTCTTGTGAGCGCATGAAAAAAGAAACTAAACGTGAAATTAGCAATCTCAACATCTCGCGTGAACACTTGATGCTATCCCTTCACACAAAACTTGATGCTATCCCTGCTGCTAGCTAGACATCATTTTTAGTTTAGTGTGACGGTGCCTAATCTCGCCACTTTTTCAGAACGTGTGCCTTTAAAAACATATTTTAAAAGAAAGCAAAGGCACAGATAGAATCATTGTGCGTCTTGGAAATGTGACTTACTGGCCATCAAATTCATTATTGTATTTATGCTAGTTTGGTTTCTATTTTTAACTGGACCATCAGTTCCACCTGATTCCCTATTTGATGGTCCCAATCTCGCCATTCCATGAGCCGAAATTCGCCACGTACTTAATAAAACGTACATTTTTGACGTTTTACCCCGCGGAAAAAATGTTTGAATTGGGCTCGTCACGGGTGCTCAGTTTAACCGGTGGCATACTAAAAGCATATTAAAAGCTATTAAACATCCAGAGACAGAGGTTAATTTAATTTCATTAAAAGCTGTTCAAATGCAGCCACATTCACAGACTTTTTAAATTTTCTCGAATTGAAAGCTGTTTAAATGGAGCCACATCCAGAGACTTTCCCCCCTTTTCTTGAATTAAAAGCTGATCAAATGTTCTAGAGCTTTGTTGTTACTGTTATCTCAGAAAGCTTGTTGGACTGTTTCATTTGACTTTTTTCATTTAGAGCAGTTTCCCAATGAGTCATTATAATCTTTAAATCTTTCTCCTGAATTTTATAAATAATAACAACATTTATTTGTAATAAAATATATCGGTATCGGCTGATCTTACATAAATAAATCTGTGATCAGTATGACCCCCCCCCCCCAAAAAAAACCGAAACAAAATAAAAAGAAATCCTGATGAGGGCATACCTAGTAAATATGGGTCTTGCATGTATTAAGCAGATAGATTTTTATGTTTATTTTTGTCTCAGAATTTGGGTCCAATCAGGCCTCCAACTGGAGCCAGGAACTTTCCTGGCTCAGCTCCCCAGCTGCAGAGAGCCCCTCTCCCCACTCAGGGCCCAGCTGTAGCCCAGGTCTTCCCAGACTCGATCTCCACAGGTACAGACTGGCAGACACCTGTTGCCCCGCCTGGGTAACAGCGACTGTGTACTGTAGATTAGGCGTGCTGTTACGCTCTATTTTCTGCCCTCTCTCTCTCTCTCTCGCCCTCCCTCTCCTTGTATTATTCTCTCCATCCCACTCTCCACTTCTCCTTCCCTCTCTTCTAGCCTGCGACTCCCAGTCTTAAAATGTGCCTGGTATGCCAGAACCTGGTGGAGGCAGGCAGTCAGCATGATGTCAGCTGCTCTCACGTCCGTTCACAAAGAGGTAAGGGCCCTTACGCGCTGCAAACGCCAGCTGTAAAGGCAAGGAAAGCGATCTGAAGAGTTATCGGTACAATACTGAGAATGGCAGGTAAATGTGAAATTGTGACCTGTTCAATAGCTCAGTCTGTAGAAAGGCAGAAAATATAACAGCTGATCCTTCCCCGCCCGTTCTTACCTTCAGTTTGAAATGCTCCCTTCAGAAAAATGATTGAGTACCAAGGGCTAGCAAAGATATTTTTAATCGGCTCTTCATCGCCGTGTAATACAATCGTTTAACTCGATGTAATGAGTGTATTCCAATTCACATTCACATTATTTTTCTAAGTCTGAATTTGTCTACTTGCATGTGATTTTGTACTTTATGTATGTATTCAGTGGTTTTTACGGGTGAGGCCAAAGACGAATGTCAATAGACGTGGACAAATAAAATTCTTCTAATCGAAAACTGAACCCTGAACACTGAAACGCTTAACGTTGAACATAAAACTTATCAAAAGTTATCTTTAGGGTTTTTTTTTGAGTATTAATGACATTGTAGTTTTAGAAAGTGGTTAGATTACCTGCTGTCTGTAAACTTGTCCTCCATGTTAGAGTACTAGTGGTACTGCAGTTTGTGATGCTGGTTAGATTAAATTTGTGCTGGTCATACTGTATATCACTTCACAATTGAGTGAGCAGGGCTTTTCATACTGGTAAGTTTAAATTTATGAATCGTCTTTTTTGGCTGTCTTTCAGTGCATCAGTGTTTGGCTGCAGTCTTCCAAGAACAACTCCTGTCCATTCTGTCCTTCCAAATAACCAAGAAGGAAAGGATAAAGAGATGGAGGATGGATGGATGGATAAAGGATGAAAAAGAGATGAGGATGGATGGATAAAGGATGAAAAAGAGATGGATTGATCAAATGACCTGAACTCACATTATGAGTGAAAACCACTTTGTTGGACATTATAGAACAGTGTGTCTGCCAGGGGCTTGGTGTACAGTCACCCCCCACCACCCACCATATTATCAGGTTCCGGTTGAGCCCTCTAAATTGGGAATGTCACTCAGATTACTTCTTTGAAATCGTAACCTGTGAAAATGATCAAATAATTCAGTTAATGTCCTCATCTGTGTTTTTTTTTGTGTGTGTTTTTTTTAAATTACAGTAATAATCTTTCTATGCACATAGACATTTACAGTGTCTGAAAACATTGCATTAGAAAGAAAATAAAAAATAAAAAAAGTTCCTTTGAAAATGGAATCACTGGAGTCTGATTCTACTGAGTTTTAGCCAGCATTCCGTTATTATAGGCAGGTCAGTTGGCTTGAATCTCCTTTTTCGGAGCCACACCTACACCTAGCCTACTCATGATTCATCAGGAAGTAACTGACATCCAAAAGGCCATTAAAGATTAATTCCACCCAAAATAAACATTAACCTTATTGAACAGACTAACTAATTAAGTCTTTCTTTGTGGCTGCCAAAAAAAATCTGTACTGTCTAAGTTATGTGAATATAAAGTTGAAAATTCGGTAGAGGTATATGCCATTTTGTTAATGGAATGAGGTTGGATATCAGGGTGAGAAATGGTGTTTCCATGTTTTCACCGACATCAGTGCATTACAGTTGCACTGGGAAAGTTTAAAGGACCTTGGCCGTTGTAATTTATCGTAAACCATGTACCTGGCACATGCGCAGTAGTTTGGGACTATATATCTGCTCTCACTACAGGTAGAAATTTAGTTGAGATCTCATTTGAATCAGGAGGAGGGCTACTTTTCTACAAACCAAACATGAACTTGAAGAATTTTATTAGAATATACATATTCTGGTTCTGGTTCCTACATTTGTAAAGAAAGTTATGTATTTTATCCGATGGAGTTGATGTCAATGCTGACAGAGGTGGCTTCACTCTCGATTCTCTTTAATTGAATCATGTTATTGAAGTTGGTATTTAAATTACTCCATTGAAAATAAATAGCTATTCCTAAACATTCCTAAATTGTTTTTTCTAGCTGAAAAATCTGCTTCATTGAGCAGAAATAGCTTTGTAATGGGAGTCGTGTGAGAATGTTAAGAAGTCTGGGTATTAACTGGTAGAGGAGGTAATCTAATGAACTATTGTAATGATGCATCTCTAGATGCACCAGGGACACATCATCAGTGATGTAACCTGGGGTCATCGGGGTGATTTGGGGTCTTTCAACATCTGACACCCTCACCCAGGCAACCCAGCCAGGGTTGATCAGGCCCCAGCATGTGTCCTAGTGGCAGGGGGCTCTCCCAACGATTGGCCCTCCTGATCCAGAGCCATCTCAACTCATTCAATGCCAGAATGTTCTGGAATACATTTTCCTATAGAACTCTATGGGGGGGAAAAAGTCAGGAGAAGAAACCCTTAAAGTGATCCATCTATATCTACTCCATATCTGGCCGTAGAGTTATGGTTTGGAGCTCGTTTGATACCTTAGACTCTTGATGACTTACAGCCATTTCACCAGTCGTGTTCCATACTGTACCAGCATAATTTACATCTGAATCTAGTCTTACCCCCCAATTCTCATAGAGGTCAATTCAAATTGAACCAGGAGAGGTTATAGTATCGCTTGTAACAGTACCTGAAAATAAGATGTTTTAACAGTTTAACATAATGTAGAATCAAGTACTCATTTTTAATATTTGGTCCTTAAAAATATCCTTTGCATACATGACTGAATTAGATGCCAAATTGTGATTTTTGTTGAAACCATAATGCTTAAATTCTTCTTTTTTTTTATATACAATTTTTCATGTTCCATATTTGAAAAAGGCAACTTTCCACCAGATGCAAGAGGAATCAGTTAAGGCAGGAAGTGAACTGTAAGACCAGAGAAGCAGAGAGACAGAGGAGCAAGACCGTGATTGGAGACTTGAAGCATGAGCTGCCGTCGTTCTGGACATCTGTAAGAGGAAAGAGCAGAGGCTGGTAACTATGACCTAAAGATGCGAGATTAGGGAAGAGGAATTGGCCTGAGTTGCCATTAAGGAGCTGTCGGCCATGGAAGGGCAGTGTGTGAGGAAAGAATGCGAGCTGAGGGCTATGGCAGAGGCTTTCCAGGAGCAGGAGGACCAGCTGGCAGCCATGGCTTTCACACTTCAGATGAAGTGGGAGAAGATGGCTGGTCTGACTCAGCTCTGCCAGGAAAAGGCGGGAGAACATGGCTGCCTTGCAGAAACTGCAACGAAAAGGACTCTGCAGCGTCTCAGCATCAAGAGGCCGTCCTGCAGGAGTAAGTACGGTGGCTGTCGAGGGACACGTGGGTTTTGCAAATTAGCGACAGAAGGATGGTGAGTTGTTTGTGGCGGCTTTCAGCTACAGTGACGTTGGGAAAGGTGTGTTTATGCATAAGAGCGTTTGCAGGCAGAACCTGAAGCCTCTATACTCTGCCTTACAGGAAGATCACTGAGGAGTTGGCCCAGCAGCTGGAAATCAACAAACTGAAGGAGAGGGTCTCTGTCCTGGAGGGTGAGACGGAAGAAAAAGCAAATCATCCTGATGGCCCAGATAAGCAGTCTCACCCCCACACTACCAGCACAGTGCACTCAGCAACAAGACTCTGCGCAATGTGTACAGTTTACCGTTTACCGCCATTTTGTACATAATTACTGAGTGTTTGCAATGCTTTGTCCCAATGGTTTGTTACAGGAGGAGGAACAGAGAGAAACAGGCGGTCTGTGGAAGAAGTGAGTTCAGCAGCAGTCAGCACTTTATTGATGATCACCCTGGGATGGGAGATGATGGCCAGCGATTGAATAATCACAGGGAAACTGCTCAACGGAAACTTTGCCATCGGCTAGGCTGGTGACTGTGGTTTTGGATCCATACTTGTTACTCAGTTAAATGGCTGGTATTTGGACTGGTAGTGGAGTTAAATAGGTGCTTTTCACACTTTGGTGGCTGAATGCTGTGATTTTCTTTGTTTACAGGCTCACAGAGATCAGCAGTGAGCTGGCTGACCTGAAAAGATCAGCCACTCGTTTCCACCCATGGCCTCCCCACTGCACAGGAGATCATTGCTATGGAAGGTGTGCATCTGTGTATGGTAGCTGCAACGCTAAGTGCTGCAGTCAGACATCACACTAAGGCATTACTGTTCACCATACACAGTCACAGCCATCTGGATCAATACATCGTAAAAGCTAGCATGCTAACAAGAAAGATATCAGCAGCAATTAAGCGTCTATCTGTATTTGAGGCTAATTAATGCCTAGTACCATGTAGTGGAAGCTAGTTTGGGTTCTGGCCAGTAATGTCTGAAGGTGAGGACAGATTTAGATGGTTGTAAATGTATTATCTTTCCCTGATTACTGTTTTTGTCCTGCCTCTTATAGGTGAATGCATGTTCCAGAATAACACAGCTTCAGAAGGACATGTAAGTGTCTGCACTGGACAGTACAGCATTAACAGAATATTATAAATACCAGAATTATTTTATTGATGGTCGGCCATCTTTGGTTGGATTTTGTCTTCTCAAACAAATCCCTTTAAAATGAGTTTCTTTAGCTCTGCATGCAGGTGAACAGTTTAGATTTAGTACTGGGTTTTCTGCTACAGGGAAAGGAGGCTGACTCAGTAATTGCAAGGGAAGGGAGTGAGCTGGAGGGATCCAGGCAACAAGACATCGCTCAAAAGCAGTGAGTATCAAAAAAGGACGGTGTCTGTGGAAATACTGGCATTGCACACAAGGGGGCGACAAACACAACAATTTGGACATTTATGAAGGGCATCATAGCACTGTAATCAAGAACAAGGCTGTAGTAAGATGTGACCTTTTACCCAGACAACTTGTGTAAAATGGCAGAGACTGAAGAGAATGTTAAAAAACATACTCACATGCTTTGGTGGAGAAAAGATTCAAAGTGTCTGGTTCTTCAAAGATACAGGATATAGTTGAGGTTTGAGAAGTTGTTGGAATGAGGGTGTGAGAATGATTTGTGTGGTTTCGCTCTGATCAACATTTTTTTAAGCTGGAGAGCCTTCCTTGGGCGCTGCGAATGGAACGAGAGGCCTGGCCTCTGGTGCAGTCACCGGTATTGCGCACAAGGTAAACCCAGGCGGCCTACTCTGTTCACTTTCCCTTGCCTTTTTCAAATCTTACCCTTTATCCCCTTCTTACCCTTTATTCCCCTGATAGCTGCCTTCTCTATGTTGCAGGAAGCCAGCTCAGGAGGGCATGGCCTGGAGGCAGGAGGAGAGACCCAGACCAATCACGGCCCAGGAGGTTTTACACCGAGGGGCATCAGACCACCCAGCACTCCGGCTAGACAGTGAGGAAAGACCGCCAGTGCTAATACAGAGTGCTAATGCAGCACTGCTACAGAGCGCTAATACTCACTAATATAGCACTGCTACAGAGCACTAATACTCACTAATATAGCACTGCTACAGAGCGCTAATACTCACTAATATAGCACTGCTACAGAGCGAGCGCTAATACTCACTAATATAGCACTGCTACAGAGCGCTAATACTCACTAATATAGCACTGCTACAGAGCACTAATACTCACTAATATAGCACTGCTACAGAGCGCTAATACTCACTAATATAGCACTGCTACAGAGCGCTAATACTCACTAATATAGCACTGCTACAGAGCACTAATACTCACTAATACAGCACTGCTACAGAGTGCTAATACTCACTAATATAGCAGTGCTACAGAGCGCTAATACTCACTAATATAGCACTGCTACAGAGCGCTAATACTCACTAATATAGCACTGCTACAGAGCGCTAATACTCACTAATATAGCACTGCTACAGAGCACTAATACTCACTAATATAGCACTGCTACAGAGCGCTAATACTCACTAATATAGCACTGCTACAGAGCGAGCGCTAATACTCACTAATATAGCACTGCTACAGAGCGCTAATACTCACTAATATAGCACTGCTACAGAGCACTAATACTCACTAATATAGCACTGCTACAGAGCGCTAATACTCACTAATATAGCACTGCTACAGAGCACTAATACTCACTAATACAGCACTGCTACAGAGTGCTAATACTCACTAATATAGCACTGCTACAGAGCGCTAATACTCACTAATATAGCACTGCTACAGAGCGCTAATACTCACTAATATAGCACTGCTACAGAGCACTAATACTCACTAATATAGCACTGCTACAGAGCGCTAATACTCACTTATATAACACTGCTACAGAGCGCTAATACTCACTAATATAGCACTGCTACTGAGCGCTAATACTCACTAATATAGCACTGCTACAGAGCGCTAATACTCACTAATATAGCACTGCTACAGAGCACTAATACTCACTAATATAGCACTGCTACAGAGTGCTAATACTCACTAATATAGCACTGCTACAGAGCGTTAATCAGTAATATAGCACTGCTACAGAGCGTTAATCAGTAATATAGCACTGCTACAGAGCGTTAATCAGTAATATAGCACTGCTACAGAGTGCTAATACTCACTAATATAGCACTGCTACAGAGCGCTACTACTCACTAATATAGCACTGTTACAGAGCACTAATACTCACTAATATAGCACTGCTACAGAGCGTTAATCAGTAATATAGCACTGCTACAGAGCGCTAATATAGCACTGCTACAGGGAGCTTATACTGATTACACCCGTAATTTGATTTGATTGCACATTTAGGCCTTTAGCCCAGGCAGACTACCCATCCCTTTCTCCTTTGCACTCATCCCCTTGTCTTTCCCTCCATATGTGTGTGGTAGAGAGGATGATAGGATTGGTGGGTGCGGGAAGAAGAGGTCGGAGAGGTGCGTGGAACCGAGGACTGAGACAGGGATGGAGACACTGGGAGCAACACTGCGATCGCTGGAAGGGTTAAGTTTTCATCATTGGTTCATCAAGGGAGCGTTCTGACCAGAATTATTCAAATTAGAGCATGGAACACAGCTGTTGTTCCTTGTCTTCTGGTCTGAACCCACCCTTAGTGATCCCTGCTGTTCACAGGTCCACCTGCAGGGGCGCTGTTGTACCATTTGTGTTTTTTGCCCTCTTTTCTCTGTGTCAAATTCGGTTTTTAGTTTGGCTGCATGACTCCAAATTTGCCACAACATATTCCAGAATTGCTCTTAAAGTAATACTTTTGTCGCCATTTATGGGGCAGAGGGGGGATTTTTACCCAATTTTTCCTTTACTCAGCTAGGCAATCCGATAATCGACTGACGGAAAGGTGTTTTGTGGTTTTTCGCCCTCTCAGGAGTAAATCATAAGATTGGAGATTGTGGAGACCAATTTTATCCCTATCAGACCATCCAATCACGGCAATGTCCATCAGTTTGGGACCATTTCACAAGTCACGGAAGACTTTATGTGGAGCCCTGATATAGGAAAGAAGCCAACAATGGCTATACCTGCTTTCCGTAAGCGTGGTGTGCTACAATTAATTTCAGCAATGTAGTCTCCTTCTGGGTGTCTGAACTGCTTGGCTCTTTTAGACAGACATGGTGGTTAGCTGGCTGCATAGCCATTCAAAGGTCATTTAGGGTCTGGCATGTTGATTGGCTGGCTGCGTCGTCAGGAGTCGCGTGTCATTTAGCTTCTAGCATGGTTATTGGCTGGCAGAATAGCCATGAGAATGATGCCATTTAGTATCCAGAATGGTGATTGGCTGGCAGCGTAGCTACAAGGAGGATGTCATTCAGGGCCAGTCATGGTGATTGGCTGGCAGCGTTGCGCTTAGGAGGATGCCATATAGGATACAGCATGATGATTGGCTGGCAGCATTGCCTTGCAGAGCCTCAATCCCACCTGATCAGTTTGCACCCTGACCACTAGATTCAGCCCAGCTCTGGCCAGTGGCTTGGCCACACACCCCAGGGGGGTATTTCACAAAGCTGGATTACTGGGTTAGCTGGATAACAGCACTGAGTAAAACCCGGAACCCTCCCAAATTTGAAACATGGACTGAAGTAAATAGAGCTGTTCTGGGTTTTACTCAGTGCAGTTATCCAGCAAACTTAGTTATCCTGCTTTGTGAAATACCCCCCAGGTCTCCTACCTGGGCATGAAGTAGGCAGGCGAGACACCGCGCAAGATTCCTTGTTGCCTTTGCTCACTATGAATGAATGAATGAAGTGGTACTGACCAATCAGAAGAGCTAAATAACCCCTTCATATATCCAGCCAACCGGCATATCAGTCAGGCCAACAAAACATGGCTACTTGCAACAAGGAGTTAGAAATGTGCTACAGCACAAAAAAGTTAAGCACACCACACTGAAGAATCCTGATGTTGCCAGGGCTGAGAGTGTCGTTGATCGTCCATAGCGTTGCCTAGGGAGGGTTTAGCCTGCCTGGTTGTGCTTCAATAGCAACCCTACCTGGTGAACTGGTGGCCTTCAGTCTACATGCAGGCATTTTGGTGGACTCTCCTGCCGGCTGCGTACCCTCATGATTTGGACAGTTCAGTGATGCGATGGCCCCAATCTTCTGATGGGATAAAGTACTATACTTAAATAAATACTTCAATGAATATATTTACTGATTTGAAGACTACAGTGTTGACGTCTAACTTTTAGGGTTATTTCATGAAGGAATAACTGACATTCTCACAGACTCTCAGTAACGCAATTTCCTATACATCAGTTTACAATAGCTAAGTCAGCTGAAATCAGGCTTGAGCCAGTCTTCAACCCACAGCTCAGTCTAAACTAAATTCACATGAAGCAGTTTGCATCAGCACTCACATGACCTGTGTTAGAATGATTTAGTCCAACGGAGGGCCAGCCAGGTTCAAAAACAGAAAACCGACAGCTGCACAGCATGTTGCCCAAAAAGACGGAGATGTTGAAATAAGCCATTCCGAAATGTTTAAACGGTTGCCAAAGCACATTTATGTAATCCATCTCTGTTGCAGACCAGTTTGTGTGCAAGCAAGCACAACAATTGGAAAGTGGTGTGTCTGACAAATGGTAACAGCGACAACAGGATTGAGGATGTAACATCAGTCAGAGATACTAAAAAACACAACCAGTGTTATTGTAAAGGGTATATGAGTATATTCATTATGGGTGAAGGCAGGTGTGTATGAAACACAAACCTGCTTTTTTTTTGTTTTCATTGAAAATGACAGCTTATGACTGATATATTTACATCCAGCACAACTACAAAATATTCACACATGATTTAGGGAATGATTTTGTATTGTAGAATGGCATGAACTCAAAGAGCTTGACTTATACCATCATTCAAATGCTGCTTTAAATCCATATTACAGTAACTAGTCATGGTCTTTAAGGTTGGACTTTTTGTGTAGGTTATGTAATTGCTGAAAATCCATATTTTTTAACTCTTATGAACTATGGTTATATATTTAAAAAGCCTGACTTTGAAAACAGTGAACACGTTTTGCACTACTGAGCAAAGCAAAAAAAAAAAAAAGACCAGTTTGTCCACTGTCTCGAGACAAACGATAATCTTCCATGTCAGCTTTATGCTGGATGCATATCGATTGCTGTTGCTACGTGTGGAAAGTTTTTCTTTGTGCAGACTGTTGATAGGCGATGTTTTGGACGTGTCCTTATTATCTGACCCTGTTAAACCTGATGAACCCTGGTGCAGCCTACTGGCTCGGATTAATTATTAATGATTTCGGATTACTTTTTACTTATAAATATTTGAGATATTCTGCATTTCCAAATATAGATTAAAAAGTAATTCAGAAAATCAGCTGTAATGCACTTGAAAAAAAATCTGTATGTTTTGGCATGAAAAAGATCACCCTACAAAATACAGATTTTATACACTGCCTGGCCAAAAAAAAAAAGTTGCACACTCTAATATTTTGTTGGACCGCCTTTAGCTTTGATTACGGCGCCCATTCGTCATGTCATTGTTTGGACAACCTTATGCAATGTCACAACATTTATTTTCCGTCCAGAGTGGCATTCATTCTTGGCCAAGATCTTGTATTGACGACGTAGAGTCGAACGACTCCGTAAAGTCTTCCCCATCCCAAAGACTTTCAATGCGGTTAAGGTCAGGACTCTGGTGGCCAATTCATGTGTCAAAATGATTCCTCATGCTCCCTGAACCACTCTTTCACAATTTGAGCCCGATGAATCTTGGCATTGTCATCCTGGAATATGCACATTGATGGGATAACCTGGTCATTCAGTGCATTCAGGTACGCAGCTGACTTCATTTTATTGCTGCATAACGTTGCTGAGCCTAAACCTGACCAATTGAAGCAACCCAGATCATAACACTGCCTCCAGAGGCTTGTACAGTGGGCACTATGCATGACGGGTGCAACGGCTTTTATTTTTGGCCAGGCAGTGTAAATATACTGTATGTTGGAAATTGAAGACTTTTTACAGGCAATCATATGGGAATGGTTTGAAATATGGATTAGAGAGTGAGAAGATTGTGCTCAAATTTTTACTAGCCACAACAATTACTAGGCCTTTGAACTTGAAGTGGTCTGAAAACACTCCTGCATAAACGCTCTTACTTTTTCTTTTCTTTTTCGCAATAAAATACATTATTTTATGTGGGGAAAATGTAGTCTAATGTTTGACACATTCTACTGTGATAGCGAGATAAGTTTCTCTAAAAGGGGGATGAGCAGGGGAACAGACTAGTAAAAGAAAAGAACATCTCGTTCAGACACACAGAACACCATGATTCTACCCAGACCTTTGGCACCTTTTGGATCAGAACCTTCCTGCTCTCCATGCGTCTTCAGCGTGACTTGCTGTTTTTACTGAGGTTCATGGCACACCAGTCAGGGATCAGACTGAAGTGCTTCTGGAAATTTCAAAAATAGCATCTGCCATTCGATCCTGACTTCTGCCCCCTTTTGTGGTGCTATTATCAAAGATTACTGTCTTGAAATAATACCATTTCACCCATTTCAAATGAGCAGTTATACGTGCATTCCAAAGCATTTTTGATGATCTTAAGATGAAACCAGATATTCAAAATATCTGCCACGCTTCAAAAGGAAAAGGGTTTTCTTTCAGTCAAATGCCGTCATCCACACACTCAGAATGAATCAGAAAAAAACTGTCTACATTAGCCCACTATGCCAGAAAGGAGGGCTTGAAGTTTGATGATAAACATGATCGTGTAAGCAGGGAGTGGAATTAACTTTTTCACCCACTGGCCAGATTGGCACGTGGATTGTAAAAATCACCAGACATTTTCAACATTTTAGCAGCCACATTACCTTTTACACTATAACACAACCTGGTTGGTTACCTGCCAAAGTAGCTGCTAGAGTAGAAAATCTACCAGCCACAATCAAAATTTCACCAGCATTTGGCTGTTGGCGGGTGTTAGTTTCATACCCAGTCTAAGGACAGTGCAGGTTGTTCCTGTAGTGGTTACTGAACTGGGTATGTAGCCTAAAGACTGAATGACATGTAGCCTGAGGGATGCATGTTTGATTCCCCAGGTGGGGCATCACCGTTGTGCCATTCTAACCTGAGCTAAGCCCCTACCCAGTGTCTGCATGATGTACAATCTATTAGCTATCCTGGTTAATGAGAGGGATGAGCAGTCCCGCTCTGTATTATCCTCTTGGCCTTTTGTGCCAGAGAAGTCGTGGCCCGTAACGGGGACCCAGTGGACATTTTATCTCTGCGTTTTTCAGATAACAAACGCATGATCTCATCAGAGGCCAGGACGCTGAAGCAGGGGTCAGAGCCCCTGTGAGTTTGAGCTACCGCATAAAGAGAGGAACACAGAGCTATCCTCTATCACTCGGACACGCACAGACACGCACACACGGGCACTGCTTCACTACCCGTTCCACAGGATATCCCAGCAAGATGCAAGTGGCAGCACTGTTCTTAGTGACTCTAATGTTCTTCCACCAGGTAAAGATCCACCTGCATTGAGATCATTATTATTGGCTGATATCCCACCTTATGCTGGCACGTTACTACATTTGTCATAAATCAGGTTTTGTTATTGTTGTTATGATGGGGAATGCATGCACTTTGACATCCAGGTGTCCAACCATGGGTGCTAGAGGTACTTTCTTCTGTGTGCTGCTGTGGAACATGGGTGTGATGTGTCCCCAGAGTCGGGAGTAATGTCCTCCTGCACACACTATAGCAAAGCCGGATATTCTGTAGTACGGGAACAGACAGTGCAGTCCGTAAGTATTTCGACAGTGACACAATTTTTGTTGTATTGGCTCTGTACTCCAGCACGCTGGATTTGAAATGGAACAATGAGGTTATAGTGCAGACTTTCAGCTTTAATTTGAGGGTTTTTACATCCATATCGGGTGAACCGTGTAGCAAAGCCGGACATTCTGTGGCATGGGAACATAGTTCTGTCCTGGAATTCCTGACTGTCCATTTGAATGAGTATGTATGTATGTATGCATGTATATACATGTGTCTGGAACATTAGTTCAATCTATTTATTTTGCGTCTATATTTTCTCACATGCATAATTTGACCAATGACTAGTTACATAGATTAATCTTTTAAAGGTTATTTTGCGTCTGTTTTTATGTTCAACAGATAAAATAGACGTGTTACAATGGGTTTATATTTGTTTATGTGGATTTCAAATGTTCTAATTGTATAACAGACCATTTTTGACTGTGGCTGTTTATATCAAAGACAATCATAACCTAAAGTGCTTCTTATTAATGAATATAATTAGAATTGCATACACCAATGTGGTATATCCATTCCTGTCGTCAGTGACCATCTACTGGTAATATATTTACCACTGTGATCATATAGATTTGGATTGAAATTTTTATTTTATTCTATTTTATCTGTTGAACATAAAAACAGGTAAACCTTGGTTACCATTTCACACTGAAGATTTTCCAAAATGTATACATTTTTCTGCAGTTTTTGCACTTATTTTCACACTTTTCAATGTACTTTGAAAAATGAAAACTATGAGTCATTAGAATGATCAATTATTCTTAAACTCAATTATTATTTTCAACAGATTACATATGGCTGAAAACCTCAAAAAATATTTTAAATAATGAAACAATAACTTTCTCACAACAAGATATTTCTCAAAATCTTGTTGCTCTGATGATACATGTTATGGATACTCTTGTGGTACAGTATTCTACAGATAATTTACTTTTTTAGCACAAAATTACTGTTGTTGCCACTTACAACAGTAGAGTAATTTTAGATTTACAAAATTGAAAGATTTTACATACAATGACAAACTTGTGTTTCCACTGTCCAGCAGAGATAAATAGAAACCATATTGCTGTATGAAGATACAATTAGTCTTCTACAAAATTAGGAAATGTGTAAGAAATTAGTTTTTGTACAGGTGAGATGTGAATGGCTTCAGTTGGTATTGATTATTTTCAGCTGGAACCGTTTTGTCCTTCTGAACACAAATTACATTACAGTAAAGGTTTACGTAAAATGTGGAGAAGGTTCTGAAGTGTTTTTATGAAAGCATAGTTTGGCATTTCAATTATTATTAAAAAGTGAAACGAACCAATCAAATTTGTAGTTTTGCAAAGTTTCAACCAAAAAATGCTAAGAAGTAGAAGTAGCCTACCTTGTTTTTGAACTTTCATTTACACAGTTTCAGTCACACTCTGAAATATTTTTAAAAACTGGATTGTGTATTATTACTTGATATGTAACGTTCCACTCCCGTCCTATTGTTTCTCTGTGTTTTCCCTTTCCCCCTGTCTCGTGTTTGTCTCTCCATTGTCCGTTTTCCCCCTTGCTGCAGGTTGGGCGTGTTTTCCCGTTTGTGTCACTATTTCAATGCACTTATCTCAGCCTATCCCATTCCCCCGTTTCGCATGCATTCCACACCCTCCGCTCTGTTAATCACTCTTGCATACATTCGCACGCGGCACCTAATTGATTCCAATTAAATGTTTGCATTTAGTCACCCGGTGTTTTCTGTCCTGTGCCAGTTCGTTAATGCTCTTTGTCTGAAACCTCTGGTCCTGTCTGGTTCCCTGTCTAGTTACTGCCTTAGAAGTCTTGTTCTGTGCCGGCGTTTACTCGCCCTGCAATTCTGCCTAGTCTAAGTCTGCTCAGTCTGGAACAGCACTACCCGCTGTTCATTGTTTCGTCTCGCTATACTAACTCTGTCTGCTTCAGTCTGCCAGCCTGCAGTCGTCTGTAATCCCTGCCTGTGTTGCGGTTTCCCTGCCTCCCACCTGACGTGTGTGCATGCAGCTTGGGCTCCTGCTCTTCCACCCTGCGGCGGTGCCCGCTTACTGCCAGTGTTGCGGTGCTGCTGATGTGCTGTCGCTCCTGCCTCTGCTGTCGCTGCTGCCACCCTGCTGTTGCCGTGCTGCTACTGCCGCTGCCCTGCTGCCACGCCTGCGTCCTGCCCGGACTCCGCTCCACTGTCCTGCTCTACCGCTCCCGCTCCCACTCATCCCCTGCTCCACCAAACCGGTTGTCCGTCTCCATAACCTTCCCTGGCTTCTCCTGCTCCCACTGCTCCCCGCATCATCATACCTGGACTGTCTGTCATACATGTTCTCCCTATGCTTCAGGAGTTTTGGTCGAAGCATAATTTATTAGAGCTATGCGCTCTGTTGTCTGTCTGCTCATCCAGTTCCGGCTTGGAACACTAACCACCTTTTGCCTTTCTCCCCATGCTCAGGACTACCCTGATCATTAAATAAATATTGAGTTTTGGCATTCCTGTCTACGAGTCGTGCATTTGGGCCCAGTCCACTTCCGGGGTCGTAATATTTATATTAAAGTATGCAGGTGTATAAGGACCTGCTTTACCCAAGCCTCGAACCATGTCTATATCTAATATTACTACATAGCCAAGGCTGTATTGGTGGGAGGTATGATGGTCATGTGATGTGCTGATGGGACTTATGACAGTCATGTGACATGTTGGTGGGCGGTTTGACGGTAATGTGACGTGTTGGCGGGAGGTATGACGGTCATGTGACATGGTGGGAGGTATGACGGTCATGTGACGTGTTGGTGGGATGTATGATGATCATGTGATGTGTTGGTGGGCGATATGACAGCCATGTGACGTGTTGGTGGGAGGTATGACAGCCATGTGACGTGTTGGTGGGAGGTATGACGGCCATGTGAAGTGTTGGTGGGAGGTATGACGGTCATGTGACATGTTGGTGGGCAATATGATGGTCATGTGACGTGTTGGTGGGAGGTATGACGGTCATGTGACATGTTGGTGGGCGATATGATGGTCATGTGACGTGTTGGTGGGAGGTATGACGGTCATGTGACATGTTGGTGGGCGATATGATGGTCATGTGACGTGTTGGTGGGAGGTATGACGGTCATGTGACATGTTGGTGGGCGATATGATGGTCATGTGACGTGTTGGTGGGAGGTATGACGGTCATGTGACATGTTGGTGGGAGGTATGACGGTCATGTGACATGTTGGTGGGAGGTATGATGGTCATGTGATGTGTTGGTGGGAGGTATGACGGTCATGTGACATGTTGGTGGGAGGTATGATGGTCATGTGATGTTGGTGGGAGGTATGACGGTCATGTGACATGTTGGTGGGAGGTATGATGGTCATGTGATGTGTTGGTGGGAGGTATGACGGTCATGTGACATGTTGGTGGGAGGTATGATGGTCATGTGATGTGTTGGTGGGAGGTATGATGGTCATGTGACGTGTCACAGGTATTTTGCAGCCCTGAGGTGAAACGAGGTGAGCAGTCTGCTGTCCTGCAGGACCCGGGGACACTGAAGCGTGTGGCTCGCATGTCACCATTATGGCGGATCATAGGAAGCAAGCCCCATGGTGCCTACTGCCAGGATCATTATGAGTGCTCCACACAAATCTGCAGGCAAGACTGTGTCCTCCCTTAATAATAATAATAATAATAACAATTATTATTATTATTTTATTATTATTATCTTTAAGAGTATGAGCCTGGTACCAAAGCCAAAGGACCAGACAAGCCTGCTCATCCCTTATCTATTTATATATTTATGGATCAAAAACAGCTCACAGTTAATTTATATTACTAAACTTTAATCATTTCTTTTATTTTCTGACTCTTTAGGGATGGCCATTGTTCCTTCAGCCATGCTGTTCATTCCAAGAAGTAAAAAACCAGAGGCTGGTTCTGTCCAATCAGCTATTTTCAAAGGCTGGTTCTGCCCAATCAGCTATTTTCAGAGGCTGGTTCTGTCCAATCAACTATTTTTCATCTTATTTCATGACTATATTGCATACTAATATTAACCACATACGTTATATAATTCCTTTAAAGAAGGTGTACGTTGGGGGTTGATACTCCAATCAAAGAGATATTTTGAAAAATTCAGACACAAGATTTAGTTTCAAACATATATCCATAGCTGGATTCAAGAGAGGCCTTGACCACCATAAGACATATGTTTGTGATGGTCATGTCTAATTGTGAATCTTGAATGTGTTTGAAACTAAATTTTGTGTCTGCATTTTTCCAAAATAAAACTATTTGTTAGTCAAAGACAATTATTATTAATTATTAGGCTAATAGAATTTGTCTTTACTAGAGTTACCACCTAGCTAAAAAAAATTATATATATCAGAAACTATTGCAACATACAATTTTTCTTGAAAACAAAATAATTTCCAGCATTCATTATATGTGAACTTGAATATACATTAAAATGTCACTGAAGCCCTACTGGAAGCAAGATTGATGAGGAAATTACCCATTATGAATGATGAGATCTGCTCGATTTATACTTATGTCTACAGAGAAGCTATTTTAACCAATTACATATGTGTACTGTACTGTATTTGAACCAAAAAGTATTTTTTAAATGAAATAATGATTACATATATTTTTGAGAATATAAAACGTATGGTTTTCTTTAAAGTAAAGTTGAATAGTTTTTAAGCTAAAAAACGTTTTTAAAAAAAGTTAAAATATAACCTTTAGACAGTTTATGCTGCAATATGAACCGAACTGAAATAGGCAATATTACTATAGGGAGAAATGTATTTGTATATCTCATATACTGTGCAATGCACAATTTATAATACTCCCAAAGAAACCCCAGGTATTAATGGATTCATGAGAGGCTAATTTGCCAAATTTTTGAGGACTGAAACATTGCTTGGTCCCACTAAGCAAGTACTGTTGGAAAGTAATGCTAACAGATATTAGCGCCAGTGGTGTATTGGTGCCTGGAGAAGTAGGTGTACTCTAGAGAAGTGGTTATACTCTAACTTAACAAATTGATGACTACTAATTGATATGTGCACCAGTAGAGGTTAAGAAGTGAGTATACTCTATGCCCACTAAGAAATAAGTGGGTATACGCATACCCTCCACTACACTACTGATTAGTGCACTCAATGAGTATTTTATTCTGTCCTTTGTAATGTGTATTATGCCAAATGCTCCAAAACAGACCATTCCAAACTCAGTCCTGGTACTCAGTCCCGCATCCAGCTTAAATGTTCTAACTACAATCTCCCAACTTTAATGAGCTGGAAATGGAACTGAATTAGATAGATTTGTCACAATCGAATATGCAGAATTAATATGCTGTACCCCATTAAATTAAGAACTTGCTCATCAACCTGGTCTCTTCTCAGACAAATTTACTCATTGACAAATTCATGTTCTGTAATGTACTCTGTGAGACATAACTGTCATAGAATAAAAGTATACATTTATTTGATTGATGAATTGATTGAATGACAGTTGGAATCACACTGGGATCCCAGGTGCTGAACGTTTGTAAACCTGGGAACTGAAACTAAACTGAAGAGTCAAGTAGACCTCAATCCAACCAGCATTCCAGTCACTTTAAAGACAAAAATCATGGAAACATTATATTTACGCTAATTTGATCTGGCTTTAAGTATATTTGCAGGTATCTAGTTAACATGGCTGACAATGTTAGTCATATTACTAGATACTGGGGGCAAAACTGCTAATCACACCAAGCAGAATTCTTTTGAGCAGGATGGATCAATCCTACGTCAATACACAAATGTTTTGTGTTAATGGTTTACTGGGATCAGAGATGCACTAATGTTTTGTATTAATGCTTTACTGGGATCAGAGACTGACCTTTGTTATTATTGTTCTTTTTTAAAAGCAAGCACATAAATAAAATCTGTAAGGGCTTATATATATTCTATAATGTACTGTATGTCATGATCAGTAGGATTGTGGCCTTTGAAGGACAATTAAGGATTTATGAGAATGCCGAATATAGCAAAGGACTTACAGCGCCCTGCAGAATTGCTAGTACCCTTGGTTAAGATGAGCAACAGGCTATGAAATTTTTTTATTGTTTATTATTAGCTTGATCAAATATGAGATAAATCTAACCGTTAATTGATGTCAAATTGTTCAAAGAAAATATTTCTATTCATCAATAAATAAATATTTTAATCTAAAACATGTTTCACAGTTATTGGCACCCCTAGAAATTCTTATGAGCAAAAGCTAATGTAAGTATATTGCCATTCATATTCTTTGAACGCCAACAAGTTATTTGGAAGGCTTACCAGAAGAAAGCCTCTACTGTCATCAGACCACAAACATAAGAACCGAGAGTTTGCAAAACATCATTGGAACTGGGTTCTTTGATTTGATTGTTTCCCTGTGCAGCGTCTTTGTGACAGTTCTCTGTAAAAAGCGCTATACAAATAAAATTGAATTGAATTGAATTGAATTAATGAGCTGCAGTATAACTGAAATAACTGAAGTAAATGCTGATTTTCGACACACTATTCTAATTTCTTGAAATACTGTTTTGGGGGGTTTTCTGGAGCTGTAAGCCAAAATTATGAAAAATGAAACAAATAAAGGCTAGAAATATTTCACTTTGTGTGTAATGAATCTATAATCTATGAAAGTTTCACTTTTTGAATGGAATTATGGGGGGGAAAAAAACTTTTCCATGATATTTAAATTTTTTGGAAAGGATCTGTATATATTTTTATATAACACTTTTTTTTATGTAGGCTTATTTATTTCGTGCGTCAGGGTCGGAGTTTCATTTCATGAGTTTGTTTGTACGAGCTTGATCACGTGCGTGATTGGGAAAACGAACAATCTGACTCAACTTTGGGCTATATTTGAAACAGCTAGTATGCGCTGTAGCAAGCTATGCAGTAGCCTAGCTATTGATGTGCTATTTTCAGTAAATTAATTATTTCACTTCGAATAATTCTAACCAAAAAGTGTAAAACAGCGAAAGCAGCTTTGCGCTATACTTCATAGACTCAGCAAGGTGTATGTGAAAGCAGTGTAACAGATACGCGAGCATGGGGCCTCTGACATTTCTTTCCCCGATGGTGCAACTTTTGAACGCGGTGCAGCTGTACATAGTAATATAAGCCAGTCTGCAGTTTGCTCGTGAAAGACGGACAAAATGCGGAGCCGCAGTAACTCCGGTGTCAAACTTGACAATTATGTACGAATGGTGCAAAAAACTATCCTCTGTTACCAGGTGAGTAGGGATGTGGTGTACATGTTGTGTTTTTATTATTAGATTAAAAAGAAATCCTGCCTACGTGAGCTTTTGGAATTCAGGATTGCTGTGTTGCTGTTAATAAGGGCCGTTTGGCGAGAGTCCTGTAGGAGGCGTCTACTTTGATGTTGTAGGTAGATAAGATTAGCAATGTGGTGGTAGTGTGACGTCGTCCTTAGTGTGGCAAATTGGCAATGTTTGGGCCATCTGAATTACTTCCGTTTAAATATACACCTGTATGAATGAGCATGGTGCAAATAACAATCTGGAAATTAATGATGTAATGAAGTAATAATTACGGGATGTAATATTTAGGACCCGGTGACAGGCCTCTTCCCCGCCAGCGTGGACAGCCCACATGCCTGGGTTCGAGACAATGTCTACAGTATCCTGTCAGTATGGGCCCTCAGTCTGGCGTACCGCAAGAATGCAGACCGAGATGAAGACAAAGCCAAGGCCTACGAGTTGGAACAGGTGGAGTATGAGCCCTACCCCTAACTAGGTTACTGAAAAACTGTTATTTGCATTAGCCCCCCCCCCCCCCACCCCCAAAAAAAAAAATGTATGTGTACATGCGTGTGCATGCGTGTATGTGTCTGGGTAGCACCCTATTCAAAATTTTGAATGTCTCTTTAATTGCAACTGAATTCTTGAATTTTAATTGAAATTGAGGCAGCAAACGGGATGCAGAATTGCAATTTGAATATGAATTAAAGGAAGTACAATTTAAAAATCCAATGAAATTCAAATAAATTCATATGCATAATTCAGGTGTAGCTTTTCACAGTAAGGCTTTATATCTTAATATGCCTTGTACATTAAAAACATATTATCATACCAGTGTTTCCCACAGGATTTTCCGAAACTGGTGGGTGGACCCTGAACTGTCTAGGGGGGTCCGGGGGCATGACCCCCCCAGGAATAAATTTTTGTTAATTTCAACAGCTAAATGTATCAATTTGGTGCTCTTCGAGATTAAAATTTTAAGACTAGATCCACAATTTTTTGTTATTGGAACATGGGGAATGGAACGTGAAATAAATACAATTTTGGTTAGCTGACATTTAGTAGTCTGATGAAAAATGTTCATAAAGTTATGGTCAGCTTACAAGACTATGCAGAAACTACCACAATGCATGTTAACCTGTTCTGCCCCAAACCTGCGCCCTGTCTTAAGTGGGACTGAACTTGAAAACTAGCTTACAATAAAAAGAAATAAATAAGAAAAACAAGTTCAATAAATAGAAAGCCTTGGAATCTGATTGGCTGGCTATTAAATGTTTGCTTCCTTTAAATGTCTAAATAAACAATGCCTTAAGTATCTGTAAAACATTCAGTTGGAAGTTAAATGGATGTGGGTGGCACTGGGTGCAGACTTTTGTTCCAACCAAGCAGTAACACACCTGATTCTGCTAATCAAGGTCCTTAGCAACGGGTTGTACCCTACATTTTGTGGTGCATTGTGGGGGATATTGAGTGAACTATTTAGGGTGTCATATTTGACATTTTGAATTCGGACACCCTACAAAATGGCCGGTACCCTAAATAGTGCACTATATAGTGAATAGGGGCCGATTTCGGACACAGCCCATGTTTAAAAGCCACAATCCCTTTCATTTCCAACTGAAGGTTTTACAGACACTTAAGGCATTGTTTATTTACACATTTAATTCATATGGCAGCATGTATTTAATCAGAATGATCATAATCTGCTTTAAAATAAAAACAAAATTCTCTGTATGAGGTCTAGATCATAATAGTCTAAAACATCACTAACCTAGTTAGTCTAGTAGGTACTAAGGTTGAAATATAAAAGCAATATTACTTGTGATTTTGTGGTGGATTATATATCAGATATAATAAAGTTCTCTTGGTGTGTGACTGAGTGGAATTTCTTTGAATTGCAATGAGTTAAATTCCAGTTTCTGTATTTTCCCAAGTCAATATCCTATGGGCTGTAGCCAATTCAGCCAATTCCAGCTCATTAATTGAATGGGAGAAAATGGGTAAATTTATGAGTTTTGCACAACCCTGGTGTGTATGTTAGCTACAGGGGCACACATAGGGGAATGCTAGACCGCAGTGATGAGGGGTGTCAAGTTACTGTGGTGGGGGGCGTCTGTGCTGGAAAGGTTACAGTTTAATTTGTCTCTGCTGACGGTTCTAGGAGGAGAGGGGTGCCCCAGCTTCCTTTCACGTCTCTCTCTCCCTCTCCCCCCTCTTTCTCTCACCCCCCCCCTCCTCTCTCTCTCTCTAAATTAAATTGAATTCAATTTGCTTTATTGGCATGAAATACATATAAGAATATAATGAGAAAAAAAACTATTGAATGATTAAAACTATAAATAATATTCAATTATTTTTAATTATTCTCTCTCTCTCTCTCTCTCTCTACAGAACGTGGTTAAGCTGATGAGGGGTTTACTCCAGTGCACCATGAGGCAGGTAGGCACCGTTAGCAGGTGGTTATTCTGGGTTCTGGGGTCCCCCGTTGGAGCAGAGAAGAAAGGGGGAGGTACCTTACTGAAAAAAGGAGGGGTCACTGAAGGGAACAAAGCACTGTCTATAATAAAACTAGTAAATTCTAGGCCTGCCATTATAGGTATTGATATCAAAGTTACAACACAATATTGGCTGTCGTAGCTCATACTAATTAAACAAGCTCTATTCCAAAGCAATGCTATCCAATTCTTCTTAAAAGTGATGGTCACGGAAAATCCGTAATATGCTTATAACCACGTTATTTATGGCCATTAAGTTATGTATTGAGCACCAATAAAGCGCGAGGAATAAATTCCATTGCGTCCATCTCGTTAAATTTCAGTCTATCTATATCTCTTTATTCCTGTATGCTGAAAAAAAGGGTGGAGCTGAAATGGGTCCATGGTGATGTAGATGTGAAACCTCAACCAATACATACTTTGATCTCATTACATAACTCCTCCCATAGTTTGAGGCGAATAAAACTGTCCTGTTCCACTAAGAAATCCTGTCTGAAGTCTGAACCAAACGCTCGTTTTGTTTGCCCTTGAGAATAGTTGTCCGCGTTATCAGCATTTGGATTTGGAGTAGTTAGCTGAAGTGTCTATTTTTTCCAGCTCTCCTTATCCCTCTCTCCTTATCCCTCTCCAAATCTTTCACCTTTTTATCCATCCCTCCGTGGTGCTAGCTAGTAGCATTAGCTTGCTCCTTGCACAGCTCAAGGGTCCAATTACTCCATCAGCGACTCGGGTGGAAACGCGTATAGCAGGCCGTCCGGCCACTCGTGCGCTAATGCGTCTATCCCCGGGGGGCTCGAATACCCGTTCAGGGAGAACCACTGGGGGCAATGAGTAGACTCCTGAGAGGCGAACAGGTCTGTTTGAGCATGACCGAAGCGCCGCCATATCTCCTCCACCACCTCAGGGTGGAGATGCCATTCGCCGGGATGAATCTGCTGTGCCGTTCCGAATACCTGGTAGGTGAATGGCACGCAGGGAGGTAAGTCTGAGAAGTGCCTATGTTAGCAGGCGCTGGGTCGCTTCCAACGATTGGCGGGACTTTAAACTGCCTTGATGATTTACGTGATATACTGCTGAGGCGTTGTCCGACCTCACTATCACGTTTGCCCAGTAGTACGGGCAAGAAATGTCTCAGTGCTAGAAATACTGCTTGGAGTATGAGCACGTTGATATTGTCCGACTGATGCTGTCGAGACCCCTGAGCTGGGAGGTGCTGGCAGACAGCCCCCCAACCGCTCAGTGAAGCGTCCGTCGTAACGACAACGCGTCGTGAAGGTATAACCCCCATCCGGACCCCTTCTTTCAGGTGGCTCACTCGTCGCCATGGGCGGAGTAGCCGGCAAATTTGAACTGTTACCCTGATTCGGGCATGACGGGCCCACCTGGGGTGCAGCAACTCGGCGCTCAATCGGTGTTGAAGTGTTCTGGCTGTCAGGAGTCCGAGAGGCACGCCTGCTGAGGTGGCCGAAATTAGGCACATAAATGTCTTTTCAAGAAAACTCAGCCTGAATGTCCTCATTTCGAGGAACTGATTCACTCGGAACTGAGATACCGCGTCGAGCACAGTGATTATGCAATGGGGCGTCAGTGATGCTTTCATGCAGCAGACCGATGTATTCGATTGACTGTATCGGAATCAGCTGGTTCTTGCTGTAATTGACGTTGATGCCCACCTTGCAACATGTTCCAACGTCTCGGCAGTGTGTGTGAGCGCCATACCATACGATTGTGTGCATATCAGCCAATCGTCTAGCTATGGTATGATTCTGAGCCCCCTCAGCCTGAGCGGCGATAGAACCACGTTCATGCAGCGAGTAAGTACACATGGGAGACCGATCGAACGGGAGGGCATTGAACTCGAATGCCCGACCTCAGAATGCAAGTTGTAGGAAAGATGATGCTGCACCCTGACAGGGATGTGGAAGTATGCATCTTTTAAATCCACAGCCGTGAACCAATCCTTCCTGTTTGTATGGCATGTATAATGTTCAACGTCCGGACCATCCAGAAAGTGTATCGTTTTAGATACATATTTAGGCCTCTCAGATCCAGTACCATTCTCTCGTGAGAGCCTTCCCATTCACCAGCTGGTGTCGGCGGATGGACCTACGGACTTATGTCGCGAGTCCGGTCCCAGTGCGCGGGCGGACACATGATGAAAAGCTCCCCTGCCATACGCAGGTTGTGCGTCCCTACTAACCGTTGGTTGGGACCAGCGCACACCAAAATGTTGAGGGGGGGGGCATCTACCGCTCCCTGTGTCTTAACGCCTGCACAGACCATTCCAGTGCCTGTCTGGCTGCTTCAGAGAAAACCTGGCCGGGACAACCGGCCGGTCTCTGATTTCTGCCTCTTTAGTTTCTGCCTCTGTGGCCCAGGTAGGGGCTGTGTCCGAATCAGCACCCTTCCATACTATTAGGCTTGTTGAGTAGACAGGACGAGAAAGTCGTTAAGTAGGCAAAATTATCTCAAAATGGAGTTAACACCTCTGTATGCTATACTTACTTCTGTGGTTTCGCTGAGTATATTCGGAAGCGCACTTTTCAAGAAGTATGCAAACATTTTGGTTGGATAAATATGACGCGCAGCTTCATTTTAAAAAATGAGGCACAGCTTCGCTGACGTTTTCCTTCAACAACAACAAAAACAACATATGACAGGGCCACGCAAGGGTGGGACGTCTTACGACACTTCCACAGTACAGTTGGGAAATAGTATGGAGGATATTTTTATGCATACTGCACGTCACATACTAAACAGTGCACATTAAACAGCACACATCTGCCAGTACACTGTACACAGGAGACAGGACGCAATAGATAGGGCTCTGATTCGGACACAGCCACAGTCCCAATAGGCTCAGAGGTGGTGATGAACTACTACTCAAGTGTGAAAGACAGCTGCCAAAATGTGCCTCTCTGCCAGTTTTGTTGGGGATGGACCCCTTTCAAACTGAAGTGAAGGTTGGAAGCTGGTCAAAAAGTCTTTTCACGTGGTGTCTGGTGTGAAAGGGGTAATTGTGGTCTTAATGTTTAATATGATACAGTGTCGTATGTAGAGATAGATCTTCTTCAGGGTGAATGGAGACTAAGACAGAACATTAGAGCCCTGAATGTCTCGCTCAGGTTGGTATGAGCTAGAGGACTTATTTACAGACAGGCATCCCATGAATTCCAAGAGAAGGTCACTGCATTTGACATTCACACTCTATACAGGGAACTAAGTCGGTTAAATTAACAGTACCAAGAGTGATGAGTACCAACAGCCTTATATTCAAGTGACACACACACACACTAGCAAACAAAAATTCTAAAGAAAATTTAAGAAAACTTGCCAAGACTAATATCTTATTTCTGTGAATTAGACTTTCTTTGGCCATCTTTTGTGTCCATGTGTCTGTCCTCAGCTGGACAAAGTGGAGAAGTTCAAATACAGCAAGAGAACCTCAGACTGCCTGCATGCCAAGTACAACACACACACCTGTGCCACGGTGGTGCAGGACCACGAGTGGGGACACCTGCAGGTGGACGCTACGTCCATCTTCCTGCTCTTCCTGGCACAGATGACTGCCTCAGGTACAGCCCGTCTGGGCTCCCACTAATCAGCTGTGCGTCTCCGCCCTTTATGCTGACATAACACGTCAACTCAGGAAAAAGTGAACAATCAGCTTTATGCTCTCTGTAGGGCTACATATTGTCTATACCAAGGATGAAGTGGACGTGGTCCAGAACCTTATATTTTACATTGAGTCTGCATACAAAGTGGCGGTAAGTTTCCGGCGTGCAGTGTGGAGGCATGCTGTCTGCGTATAAAGTGACGGTGAATTACTGGCATACAGTTATATGTGGTTTGTGTAATGCAAGGAATGGTATATGTACAGAAAGTAATTGGACCCTTTGTAGCAGTGGTCCCCAACACTGTTCCTCGAGAGATCTCGTCATTGCAACCCTAATTTGGCACACCTGATTAGCAGCTCAATGAGATGGAGCACCTGCTGTTGAATGAGGTTTGCTTTGTTAGGGTTGGAGTGAAAACCTACAAGACAGTAGATCTCCAGGAACAGGGTTGGGAACCACTGCTTTACAGCCTCTTCTTAGAGTGGGTCAAGTGATTCTCCTCATGTCTGTCTCTGGTTTCTCAGGACTTTGGCATGTGGGAACGAGGAGACAAGACGAACCAGGGGATTCCAGAGATCAACGCAAGCTCAATCGGCATGGCCAAGGTGGGATCTGTTCTGGGATTCTGCCCTTTCTCTCACCGCACCAGAGCAATAAAAATAATCCTGTAACACTACGCCACCACCCTGTGACATAACATAACCACCACCTTAATCAATGTCCCATACCACCACCCAATCCACTACATCATACCACCACCTTAATCACTGTCCCATACCACCACCCTGTGACATAACATAACCACCACCTTAATCAATGTCCCATACCACCACCCAATCCACTACATCATACCACCACCTTAATCACTGTCCCATACCACCACCCTGTGACATAACATAACCACCACCTTAATCAATGTCCCATACCACCACCCAATCCACTACATCATACCACCACCTTAATCACTGTCCCATACCACCACCCTGTGACATAACATAACCACCACCTTAATCAATGTCCCATACCACCACCCAATCCACTACATCATACCACCACCTTAATCACTGTCCCAGACCACCACCCTGTGACATAACATAACCACCACCTTAATCAATGTCCCATACCACCACCCAATCCACTACATCATACCACCACCTTAATCACTGTCCCATACCACCACCCTGTGACATAACATAACCACCACCTTAATCAATGTCCCATACCACCACCCTGTGGCATAACATAACCACCACCTTAATCAATGTCCCATACCACCACCCAATCCACTACATCATACCACCACCTTAATCACTGTCCCATACCACCACCCTGTGGCATAACATAACCACCACCTTAATCAATGTCCCATACCACCACCCAATCCACTACATCATACCACCACCTTAATCACTGTCCCAGACCACCACCCTGTGACATAACATATCCACCACTTTAATCAATGTCCCATACCACCACCCAATCCACTACATCATACCACCACCTTAATCACTGTCCCATACCACCACCCTGTGACATAACATAACCACCACCTTAATCAATGTCCCATACCACCACCCTGTGGCATAACATAACCACCACCTTAATCAATGTCCCATACCACCACCCAATCCACTACATCATACCACCACCTTAATCAGTGTCCCATACCACCACCCTGTGACATAACATAACCACCACCTTAATCAATGTCCCATACCACCACCCAATCCACTACATCATACCACCACCTTAATCACTGTCCCATAGGACCACCCTGTGACATAACATAACCACCACCTTAATCAATGTCCCATACCACCACCCAATCCACTACATCATACCACCACCTTAATCACTGTCCCATACCACCACCCTGTGACATAACATAACCACCACCTTAATCAATGTCCCATACCACCACCCAATCCACTACATCATACCACCACCTTAATCACTGTCCCATAGGACCACCCTGTGACATAACATAACCACCACCTTAATCAATGTCCCATACCACCACCCAATCCACTACACCATACCACCACCTTAATCACTGTCCCATACCACCAACCTGTGACATAACATAACCACCACCTTAATCAATGTCCCATACCACCACCCAATCCACTACATCATACCACCACCTTAATCACTGTCCCATAGGACCACCCTGTGACATAACATAACCACCACCTTAATCAATGTCCCATACCACCACCCAATCCACTACATAATACCACCACCTTAATCACTGTCCCATACCACCAACCTGTGACATAACATAACCACCACCTTAATCAATGTCCCATACCACCACCCAATCCACTACATCATACCACCACCTTAATCACTGTCCCATAGGACCACCCTGTGACATAACATAACCACCACCTTAATCAATGTCCCATACCACCACCCAATCCACTACACCATACCACCACCTTAATCACTGTCCCATACCACCAACCTGTGACATAACATAACCACCACCTTAATCAATGTCCCATACCACCACCCAATCCACTACATCATACCACCACCTTAATCACTGTCCCATACCACCACCCTGTGACATAACATAACCACCACCTTAATCAATGTCCCATACCACCACCCAATCCACTACATCATACCACCACCTTAATCACTGTCCCATACCACCACCCTGTGACATAACATAACCACCACCTTAATCAATGTCCCATACCACCACCCAATCCACTACATCATACCACCACCTTAATCACTGTCCCATACCACCACCCTGTGACATAACATAACCACCACCTTAATCAATGTCCCATACCACCACCCAATACACTACATCATACCACCACCTTAATCACTGTCCCATACCACCACCCTGTGACATGTCATAACCACCACCTTAATCAATGTCCCATACCACCACCCAATCCACTACATCATACCACCACCTTAATCACTGTCCCATACCACCACCCTATCCACTACATCCATCACACCACCTTAATCACTGCCCCATACCACCACCCTATCCACTACATTATACGACCACCTTAATCACTGTCCCATAGGACCACCCTGTGACATAACATAACCACCACCTTAATCAATGTCCCATACCACCACCCAATCCACTACATCATACCACCACCTTAATCACTGTCCCATACCACCACCCTGTGACATAACATAACCACCACCTTAATCAATGTCCCATACCACCACCCAATCCACTACATCATACCACCACCTTAATCACTGTCCCATACCACCACCCTGTGACATAACATAACCACCACCTTAATCAATGTCCCATACCACCACCCAATCCACTACATCATACCACCACCTTAATCACTGTCCCATACCACCACCCTGTGACATAACATAACCACCACCTTAATCAATGTCCCATACCACCACCCAATCCACTACATCATACCACCACCTTAATCACTGTCCCATACCACCACCCTGTGACATAACATAACCACCACCTTAATCAATGTCCCATACCACCACCCAATCCACTACATCATACCACCACCTTAATCACTGTCCCATACCACCACCCTGTGACATAACATAACCACCACCTTAATCAATGTCCCATACCACCACCCAATACACTACATCATACCACCACCTTAATCACTGTCCCATACCACCACCCTGTGACATGTCATAACCACCACCTTAATCAATGTCCCATACCACCACCCAATCCACTACATCATACCACCACCTTAATCACTGTCCCATACCACCACCCTATCCACTACATCCATCACACCACCTTAATCACTGCCCCATACCACCACCCTATCCACTACATTATACGACCACCTTAATCACTGTCCCATACCACCACCCTGTGACGTAACATAACCACCACCTTAATCAATGTCCCATACCACCACCCAATACACTACATCATACCACCACCTTAATCACTGTCCCATACCACCACCCTGTGACAAGTCATAACCACCACCTTAATCAATGTCCCATACCACCACCCAATCCACTACATCATACCACCACCTTAATCACTGTCCCATACCACCACCCTGTGACATAACATAACCACCACCTTAATCAATGTCCCATACCACCACCCAATCCACTACATCATACCACCACCTTAATCACTGTCCCATACCACCACCCTGTGACATAACATAACCACCACCTTAATCAATGTCCCATACCACCACCCAATCCACTACATCATACCACCACCTTAATCACTGTCCCATACCACCTCCCTGTGACATAACATAACCACCACCTTAATCAATGTCCCATACCACCACCCAATACACTACATCATACCACCACCTTAATCACTGTCCCATACCACCACCCTGTGACATAACATAACCACCACCTTAATCAATGTCCCATACCACCACCCAATCCACTACATCATACCACCACCCAATCCACTACATCATGCCACCACCTTAATCACTGTCCCATAACACCACCCTGTGACATAACATAACCACCACCTTAATCAATGTCCCATACCATTACAATACATTACAGGCATTTAGCAGACACTCTTATCCAGAGCGACTTACACAGCATTTACATGGTATCCATTTCTACAGCTGGATATATACTGAAGCAATGCAGGTTAAGTACCTTGCTCAATGGTACAACGCAGTGTCCTACCTGGGAATCGAACCTGCAACCTTTCGGTTACAAGCCCAGTTCCTTACCCATTATACTACACTGCCACCCTGCTACCACCATACCACCACCCAATCCACTACATACCACCACCTTAATCACTGTCCCATACCACCATCCAATCCACTACATCATACCACCACCTTAATCACTGTCCCATATCTCCACCAAATCCACTACATCCATCACACCACCTTAATCACTGCCCCATACCACCACCTTATCCACTACATCCATCACACCACCACCTTAATCACTGTCCCATACCACCACCCTAACCACTACATCCATCACACCACCACCTTAATCACTGTCCCATACCACCACCCTATCCACTACATCCATCACACCACCACCTTAATCACTGTCCTATACCACCACCCTAACCACTACATCCATCACACCACCACCTTAATCACTGTCCCATACCACCACCCTATCCACTACATCATACCACCACCTTAATCACTGTCCCATACCTCCACCTAATCCACTACATCATACCACCACCTTAATCACTGTCCCATACCACCACCCTATCCACTACATCCATCACACCACCTTAATCACTGCCCCATACCACCACCCTATCCACTACATCCATCACACCACCACCTTAATCACTATCCCATACCACCACCCTAACCACTACATCCATCACACCACCACCTTAATCACTGTCCCATACCACCACCCTATCCACTACATCCATCACACCACCACCTTAATCACTGTCCTATACCACCACCCTAACCATTACATCCATCACACCACCACCTTAATCACTGTCCCATACCACCACCCAATCCACTACATCATACCACACACCACCTTAATCACTGTCCCATACCACCACCCTATCCACTACATCCATCACACCACCTTAATCACTGTCCCATACCACCACCTAATCCACTACATCATACCACCACCTTAATCACTGTCCCATACCACCACCCAATCCACTACATCATACCACCACCTTAATCACTGTCCCATACCTCCACCAAATCCACTACATCATACCACCACCTTAATCACTGTCCCATACCACCACCCTATGCACTACATCCATCACACCACCTTAATCACTGCCCCATACCACCACCCTATCCACTACATCCATTACACCACCTTAATCACAGCCCCATTCCACCACCTTATCCACTACATCCATCACACCACCACCTTAATCACTGTCCCATACCACCACCCTAACCACTATATCCATCACACCACCACCTTAATCACTGTCCCATACCACCACCCTATCCACTACATCCATTACACCACCACCGTAATCACTGTCCTATACCACCACCCTACCCACTACATCCATCACACCACCACCTTAATCACTGTCCCATACCACCACCCTATCCACTACATCATACCACCACCTTAATCACTGTCCCATACCTCCACCAAATCCACTACATCATACCACCACCTTAATCACTGTCCCATACCACCACCCTATCCACTACATCCATCACACCACCTTAATCACTGCCCCATACCACCACCCTATCCACTACATCCATCACACCACCACCTTAATCACTGTCCCATACCACCACCCTAACCACTACATCCATCACACCACCACCTTAATCACTGTCCCATACCACCACCCTATCCACTACATCCATCACACCACCACCTTAATCACTGTCCTATACCACCACCCTAACCACTACATCCATCACACCACCACCTTAATCACTGTCCCATACCACCACCCAATCCACTACATCATACCACGACACCACCATAATCACTGTCCCATACCACCACCCTATCCACTACATCCATCACACCACCTTAATCACTGTCCCATACCACCACCTAATGCACTACATCATACCACCACCTTAATCACTGTCCCATACCACCACCCTATCCACTACATCCATCACACCACCTTAATCACTGTCCCATACCACCACCCAATCCACTACATCCATCACACCACCACCTTAATCACTGTCCCATACCACCGCCCTAACCACAACATCCATCACACCACCTTAATCACTGTCCCATACCACCACCCAATCCACTACATCCATCACACCACCACCTTAATCACTGTCCCATACCACCATCCAATCCACTACATCATACCACCACCTTAATCACTGTCCCATACCACCACCCAATCCACTACATCATACCACCACCTTAATCACTGTCCCATACCACCACCCTATCCACTACATCCATTACACCACCTTAATTACTGTCCCATACCACCACCCTATCCACTACATCCATTACTCCACCTTAATCACTGTCCCATACCACCACCCAATCCACTACATCCATCACACCACCACCTTAATCACTGTCCCATACCACCACCCTAACCATAACATCCATCACACCACCACCTTAATCACTGTCCCATACCACCACCCTAACCATAACATCCATCACACCACCACCTTAATCACTGTCCCATACCACCACCCAATCCACTACAGATACCACCTCTCTAAAGGTGCTTATAGAGTGTTTAAAACAGGGGGCTGGCATGTACATGGATGGACAGTCCGCCGGACTTTCCAGAGACTTTTGCCTTCCATAGTCGAGTGTACTCAAGGCATACTCAATTTCCCATAATTTTTGTGCGCAACCATGGCGTCGTTCATGGAAGAAGATTATGGTATGAAGAAGGCTTGTAGGCGAAATGACAGGTCAACACGAAAAACGACTATGCATCCCATACCACTATGGGTCCACTATGATCATTTAGGTCCACACACTCCTGATTTTGGTTTTCGCCCTGAAAAAAACTGGATTCCTCCAGTCGCAAACATGAAATTCCAGTCATGACTAGGCAGAGTGACCATGGCTCCTTCAGATTCCTACTTATTTACATCCTGAGCAGCTGGGAATGCTGCGGTGATTGACAGTATGCCTTCAGTTACCCCTAACACTGCTACATACATTTACTCCTCACACTTACCCCCGCCCCACACACACACACAGCTACAGTCCCAACACTCACCCCACACACAGCTACACTCCCACACTCTCCCCACACACATCTACAGTCCTAGTTTTGTTTTAGTTTGAATAATGCAAAAACTTGGATTGGTTGAAATTGGCAGTTCACTGTTTTCATGATGCATAGCTGTCCAATCACCAAGCTACTCTGTGTGGCTATAGGCTGCGCTGGAGGCCCTGGATGGGTTGAACCTGTTCGGTGCCAAAGGAGGCCCAGAATCGGTGGTCCATGCTCTGGCCGACGATGTCCAGCATTGCCAGGTACAGAAAAGAGAAAAGTACCCCATGACTCATCACCAATTACCACATGACCCAGGACCACGTATCACATGACTCATCATCACTAGGGAAACAACATCAAGCACATGACCATCTGGGCTGTGCACCTGAATTTCAGCAAGCATCCTCTAGATGTACTTGTAGGCACTTTGAGCTCAGCAATCATCTGACAATCAGCCAAGATGTGACAAATTATGCAATTAATTACTAATGATGAGGTGTTAAACAGTGTTTTCCTCTCTCAGTCCATCCTAAACTCAATGTTGCCGAGAGCTTCTACCTCTAAAGAAGTGGATGCGGGTGTTCTATCTATCATATCTTACCCTGCCTTCGCAGTGGAGGACATTGATGTTGTCAACATCACCAAAGAAGAGATCATCTCCAAGTTACAGGTGACATGCACTCCTCTCTCACACCATAATTGGCCATCTGCTGTGGGGTTAGCACTCGGACATGCATGCGGAGGTGTAACCCTCCAGGATGTCACCCTGTCCTCCCCTTTCTCATCAGGGCCGCTACGGATGCTGTCGGTTCCTTCGAGACGGACACAAAACCCCTAAAGAGGTAATGCCCCAACCTGCCATAGGTGGTGATTTTTATGGCTGAGAATCCTACCCACATCTGTAGGCCCATGGAGATAAAGACACTCATGTAAAGATGTGCGTCTCCAAGTTTAGTGTGACGTAAAGGTGTGCGTCTCTAAGTTTAGTGTGATGTAAAGATATGTGTATCTAAGTTTAGTATGATTTTAAGATGTGTGTCTCTAAGTTTAGTGTGACGTAAAGGTGTGCGTCTCATTGTGTGATGTAAAGATGTTCCTCTCTCATTGGATGATGTAAAGTTGTGCATCTCTCATAGTGTAGAAATGTACATCTCTCATTGTGTGATGTAAAGATGTTCCTCTCTCATTGTGTGATGTAAAGCTGTGCAGCTCTCATAGTGTAAAGATGTGCATCTCTCATTGTGTGATGTAAAGCTGTGCAGCTCTCATAGTGTAAAGATGTGCATCTCTCATTGTGTGATGTAAAGCTGTGCATCTCTCATAGTGTAAAGATGTGCATCTCTCATAGTGTAAAGATGTGCATCTCTCATTGTGTAAAGATGTGCGTCTCTCATTGTATGATGTAAAGCTGTGCATCTCTCATAGTGTAAAGATGTGCATCTCTCATTGTGTGATGTAAAGCTGTGCGTCTCTCATAGTGTAAAGATGTGCATCTCTCATTGTATGATGTAAAGCTGTGCATCTCTCATAGTGTAAAGATGTGCATCTCTCATTGTGTGATGTAAAGCTGTGCGTCTCTCATTGTGTGATGTAAAGCTGTGCATCTCTCATAGTGTAAAGATGTGCATCTCTCATTGTGTAAAGATGTGCGTCTCTCATTGTATGATGTAAAGCTGTGCATCTCTCATAGTGTAAAGTTGTGCGTCTCTCATAGTATAAAGATGTGCATCTCTCATTGTGTGATGTAAAGCTGTGCATCTCTCATAGTGTAAAGCTGTGCGTCTCTCATAGTGTAAAGATGTGCATCTCTCATTGTGTGATGTAAAGCTGTGCATCTCTCATTGTGTGATGTAAAGCTGTGCATCTCTCATAGTGTAAAGATGTGCATCTCTCATTGTGTAAAGATGTGCGTCTCTCATTGTATGATGTAAAGCTGTGCATCTCTCATAGTGTAAAGTTGTGCGTCTCTCATAGTATAAAGATGTGCATCTCTCATTGTGTGATGTAAAGATGTGCATCTCTCATTGTGTGATGTAAAGCTGTGCATCTCTCATAGTGTAAAGATGTGCATCTCTCATTGTGTAAAGATGTGCATCTCTCATTGTATGATGTAAAGCTGTGCGTCTCTCATAGTGTAAAGATGTGCATCTCTCATTGTGTAAAGATGTGCATCTCTCATTGTGTGATGTAAAGATGTGCGTCTCTCATAGTGTAAAGACGTGCGTCTCATTGTGTGATGTAAAGATGTGCATCTCTCATTGTGTGATGTAAAGCTGTGCATCTCTCATAGTGTAAAGATGTGCATCTCTCATTGTGTAAAGATGTGCATCTCTCATTGTATGATGTAAAGCTGTGCATCTCTCATAGTGTAAAGATGTGCATCTCTCATTGTGTGATGTAAAGCTGTGCGTCTCTCATAGTGTAAAGATGTGCATCTCTCATTGTGTGATGTAAAGATGTGCGTCTCTCATAGTGTAAAGACGTGCGTCTCATTGTGTGATGTAAAGATGTGCGTCTCTCATAGTGTAAAGACGTGCGTCTCATTGTGTGATGTAAAGATGTGCATCTCTCATAGTGTAAAGACGTGCGTCTCTCATTGTGTGATGTAAAGATGTGCATCTCTCATAGTGTAAAGACGTGCATCTCTCATTGTGTGATGTAAAGATGTGCGTCTCTCATAGTGTAAAGACGTGCGTCTCATTGTGTGATGTAAAGATGTGCATCTCTCATAGTGTAAAGATGTGCGTCTCTCATTGTGTGATGTAAAGATGTGCGTCTCTCATTGTGTGATGTAAAGATGTGCATCTCTCATTGTGTGATGTAATGATGTGCATCTCTCATGGTGTGAGGGCTGTTTGGCTGAATGGACTGTCCCTTCCATGCAGGACCCCAGCAGGCTGTACTATGAGTCCTCTGAGCTGAAGCTGTTTGAGAACATTGAGTGCGAGTGGCCGCTCTTCTGGACTTACCTCATTCTGGACGGAATCTTTACCGGCTGTCCAGAGCAGGTGAGCTGTGCAGAACAAGTGAAATGATGGAGCAGGTGAGAATAGTGGAGCAGGTGACAATAGTGGAGCAGGTGATACTTGTAGAGGAATTGAGTAGCAGAGCAGGTGAGAATTGTGGAGTAGTTGAGAATGGTGGAGCATGTGAGATTTTAGTAGATGAAATTGGCTAGTTGAGATGATTGGAGCAGGCCGGTGTGATCTAATGTCAGGTGTGTGGTTTGGACACAGCCTGCTGTGCACTGCACAGATACAGTGCAGGTTGCTGAAAGGTTGTGGAAAGTTTTTCCTGACGGTCGATGCGGGTGTGTGTGTCCCACAGGTGCAGGAGTACAGAGAGGCTCTTGATGGGATTCTGATTAAGCAGCAGGATGGACTGCATGTCGTTCCTGAGCTCTACAGTGTCCCTGCTGATAAGGTTATGCGCTGCATGTGTGCCATGCGTGCTGTGTGTGTGTGTGTGTGTGTGTGTGTGTGTGTGTTCATTTGTTAGGATCCCCATTAGCTGTGCCCCTAAAGCATAGCTAGTCTTCCTGGGGTCCACATACATTAAACATAATCAAACATTACATTACAAGTATTATACAAGTATTATACATTACAGGTACACATTACAATCAACACAAATTGCAAAACATATGACATACATTAGAGAATAACATTAATATGTATGAATAAAAACAAAACAAAACAAAAAATAAATAAATACAAATCCGCATATGCGTAGCATCCTACAAATATGATGTTCCTAGGTGTTTCCTTATTTGATTTCTGTGTTAATTTAGTCAATAACAGTGGTAAAAAATTTCAAAAGTTTTCATTGCTCTTTATCCTACTGTGCATTTAAGGAAATTCAAATTTGCCTTGGGTAGTGAAAACCGGCCCTCTGTTGCCTGTTTGGTGGCATATGTATATGACTCTAAATTGTGTTTTAATTGACTGTACTGATATGATGGAGTTTTGGATTGTAAAACTTTCCATGTTGAGAGTAGAAGCACAGCTGTCATCCTGTCTTCAGCTTTTAGCCAGTGGAGACGGGAGTGCATGCTATTGAGTGCCGTTAGTGCTGTACGGACACTGGAGAGCAAGGTGTGTCGTCTTGTTCTGTACTAGCTGGACTTTGCTTAAATCTTTTTTTGTGGCATTCACCCATATTATCTGGCAGTAATCAAGCTGGGAAAGGATGAGTACTTACTACAAGTTTATTTAAATCAGGTGTGAGGTATTTTTTTGCATCGCCTTACTACAGCTAATGCCTCGCCCATTCTATTGACAATCGTGTCAATGTGTTTTGACCAGGACAATTTGTTGTCAAGGGTGATGCCCAATAGCCTGGTTTCCTTTACTTGCTGGATGGGTGTTTTATTTATAAAGAGTTTAAGCTCTGGTTCTCGCCTTAGAGACTGATTTGAACCAAATATTATGCTTTTTGTTTTGGATATGGTAAGCATCCGTTTGTTTTCAAGGATCCACTTTCCGATAATATCTAGCTCCCTGTTCAAGATGGCAGTCAGATCAGCAGGTGTTGTTGCTGATGCATATACTGTAGTGTCATCTGCATACATAGTTAGTTTAGCATTTTTTAGTACAAGAGGTAAATCGTTGGTAAAAATGGAGTACATAATTGCCTAAGCAGCTCCCTTGAGGAACTCCACATTCCACCGATTTGATCAAATATTGCTTTCTCAAAGATTTTACTTAGTGCTGGTAACAAACTTATGGGACGACTACTAGGGCCACTAAATTATGTTTTCCTGTCTTTGGGCAGTGGAATAACTTTTGCTTCTTTCCAAGCCTGTTGTTTCAGGCTGATATTTAGTATGTGATATATTGGGTGTGCAATATAGTCTATAGCCATTCCAATCAGTTTACCATCTATATTATCAATCCCTGGTTGTTTGTCATTACATGTTAACTTTATTCATTTATCCACTGTTTCCACTTTTAATTCACTGAACTCAAAATGGCAGGGTTAATCCCTCATATGATTTTTTTATGTTAAAAATGGATAAGCTATTGTCTGTCCCATGTGATAATTCTTTCCTTAATTTATATACCTTGCTTCTGAAATAATCATTCAAGTAATTAGCAATTTCTTTGGGTTTTGTAATAAAGGTACTCCCACACTCAATAAATGTAGGTTGTGGAGAGGTGTTTCTTCCCATTCTATTATTTAGTGTACTCCAAAGCTTTTTCCCATCATTCTTTATCCCGCTTAACTGTAGAGCATAATATTGTTTCTTTTTCTTTTGATTACATTTTGTGACATAATTCCTCAGTTTACAGTATTTTTGTCTGTCAGTTATAAAAACACTTTTTTGTGCTGTTTCCTTTGCCTTGTTCCTCTGAGACATATAGCCCTTTAATTCCTCATAAACCCATGGCGCTCTACAAGCCCTCATCATCAGTTTCCTAACAGGTGCATGTTTGTCAATAACTGGTTGAAACTTCTAAGAAATAGTTCTAGTCCTCCATCTGGTTCTTTTTCAGATGTTTGACCAACGTATATTACTGACATCCTCCAAGAAAGCTTCCCTATAGGACCTTTTGTGCACAACTCTTGTCTTGGCTTTGGGTACTTTACTTTCCTTGGTATATAAATCATCTTCACTCAAGTAAATATGATCGATACAAGATGATGTGTTGATACCCTTGTTGTTAGTGCTTAATCTCGTTGGTTGTGTCACCATTTGTTTCAAACAGCATACGCCAGTTATGGTAACCAGTTGATGTTTTAAGGGACAATTGTGTAATAGCCAGTCAATGTTTAAGTCTCCTGTAAAAGCAATTTCCATATTCAATTCACATACTTTATCCAGCACCTCACACATAGCTTCTAAATAATTAAGGTTTGAGCTTGGTGGCCTATAGCAGCAGCCCACTAAAATAGATTTAATGTGAGGTAAGTTAACTTGAAGCCATAATACCTCAATTTCATTACACATAATATCCTCCCTCACTTTCACAGAAATATGATTTTGAACATAAAAAGCTACACCGCCCCCATAAATGGTCCTGTCCTTTCTGTATAGATTCATACCTTTGTAGGCACACGGCATCATCATCAAATATCTCATCCAAATGGGTTTCAGATATTGCAAAGATGTTAATTGTGTTTGAAAACAACAGATCAGTAATTTCATGCACTTTGTTCCTTAAACTACAAATATTCAAATGAGCAATCTTCAAGCTTTTCTTTGGAAGTAGATAGACATGAGACATTTAATGTATTTCCCACCCTAATTTTATCTTTATATATTGTTTATGTGTTAATGCGTATTTTTCATGTCATCGGTTAGAAGTTGCATTTCTTTCTCCTTAATGACGTTTGTGGACGATAAGCTTGTCATACCTTAAAAAAGCAATGTCCCCTCTTTCTCTGGCAGCTTTCATCTTAGGAAGCAGCTCCTTTCTCCTCTGCCGAACTGAATCAGGATAGTCCTCATTTATGAAAATGTTTGAACCTTTCAGCTTTTTTGCATTACCCAAAACTCTGTCTCTGTCCTTAAGCCTTAGAAACTTGACCATTAGAGGTCCTTAAAGGGATAGTTTGGAATTTTGGACATAATGTCTCAATTATGACTTACTCATGATGTAGTTGATTGATGGAAACCATTTTCAGCTAATTCCATGCTGTCCCTTCTTTTGGACATACACACATTGCTAATGCTAGCGCAACTCTATGGCAACCGGTAGCATCCACTACCAAAAGCACTTAAACACTCCACAGTGCACCCAAAGCAAATAAAATACGACGACAGTCTATCGGGGGTGCGATACTTTACGTTACCTACGAATGTAGTGCCGGCACTGGTCGACTACAACAACAAAGAAGAGTAACAAGTTGCAGTGGCCATGTTCGCTCCGCCGCCATTCCTCCACAGAGAATATTAGGTCAGCACAAAGTAAAGGATTCAATGATAGTTTGAAATGATGGTATAAACACCCAAAATAACCCTGATAGACTGTCGTCATATTTTATTTGCTTTGGGTGCACTGTGGAGTGTTTAAATGCGTTTGGTAGTGGATGCTACCGGTTGCCATAGAGTTGCGCTAGCATTAGCAACGTGTGTATATCCAAAAGAAGGGACAGCATGGAATTAGCTGAAAATGGTTTCCATCAATCAACTACATCATGGGTAAGTCGTAATTGAGACATTATGTCCATAATTCCGAACTATGCCTTTAAGCCTTAGAAAATTTATTAGAGGTTGAGGTCTACCAGGGATATCCTCTGTCTCTGTTCTTAATGCCTTAGAAACTTCACCATTAGAGGTCGAGGTCTACCAGGGATGCCCTCTGTCTCTGTTCTTAATGCCTTATAAACTTCACCATTAGAGGTCAAGGTCTACCAGGGATGCCCTCTGTCTCTGTTCTTAATGCCTTAGAAACTTCACCATTAGAGGTTGACGTCGAGGTCTACCAGGGATGCCGTCTGTCTCTGTCCTTAAAGCCTTAGAAACTTCACCATTAGAGGTCGAGGTCTGCCAGGGATGCCCTCTGTCTCTGTCCTTAAAGCCTTAGAAGCTTCACCATTAGAGGTCGAGGTCTACCAGGGATGCTCTTTGTCTCTGTCCTTAAGCCTTAGAAACTTCACCATTAGAGGTTGAGGTCTGCCAGGGATGCCCGCTGTCACTGTCCTTAAAGCCTTAGAAAATTCACCATTAGAGGTTGAGGTCTGCCAGGGATGCCCGCTGTCACTGTCCTTAAAGCCTTAGAAAATTCACCATTAGAGGTTGAGGTCTGCCAGGGATGCTCTTTGTCTCTGTCCTTAAGCCTAAGAAACTTCACCATTAGAGGTCAAGGTCTACCAGGGATGCCCTCTGTCTCTGTCCTTAAAGCCTTAGAAACTTCACCATTAGAGGTCGAGGTCTACCAGGGATGCCCTCTGTTTCTGTCCTTAAGCCTTAGAAACTTCACCATTAGAGGTCGAGGTCTACCAGGGATGCCCTCTGTCTCTGTCCTTAAAGGCTTAGAAACTTCACCGTTAGAGGTTGAGGTCTACCAGGGATGCCCTCTGCTGCTTTACACACTTTTCCAGCCTGTTGAACTCGTTCTATCCCGATGGTGTGGGGATCGAGGTCCAGTCTGTCCTTGAAAAATGTCAGCACCTTCTCCTCTGATTCTGACCACCTTTCATTCTCAGTTTCAGGGATGCCATCAATAATCACATTGTGATGCCTGGATTGACTATCAAGAAAGTCCATTTTGGCATCTATTACAATCATTTATTCTGCCAGTTTGTGTATGTCAGCTTCATTTGATTTACAGATCGATGACAGGTGATTGTGTTCTCACTCATCCCAGTGCTGCGCGTATTCTACTTGTGTGCATATTCATTTGTCTACTTATAGTGCAATAGCACGCTGTAGAGGGCAGATTTATCTATACTCGTGTCATCATGACATAATCACCCAAGCATTAAATATAGCTAGGTCTCATTCATAGTGAAAGTGAGGGACATGGGGGGCGGGACTGTTACAACTAATACATGACTGATCACAGCAAGGATAAATGCTTGATTCAAATGAATGCTTTTTTGGTCCCATAACATTTCATTATGAACCAGTTGAATGGAGTGACCTGACAGGCTCTGTGTGTGTTTGGTGTGTTAGGTGGAGGAGGAGAACCTTAACCCCCACTCCGTGGAGAGGGTTCCCATGGGAACATGCCCTCTAAAATGGGGACAGTCCCTCTATGTGCTGGGGAACCTGCTGGCCGAGGTGAGGCCCATATATCTCTGTTCCAGTTCTGGTCCTGAATCAGTCTATGATGCCACTGTAAAGAAGAATGCATGATTGCACAGTAAAGATGAATGCATGATGCACAGGGAAGATAAATGCATGATGCACAGTAAAGATGAATGCATGATTGCATGATGGCACCGTTAAGATGAATGAATGATGGCACAGTAAAGATGAATGCATGATGCACAGTAAAGATGAATGCATGATGGCACAGCAAAGATGAATGAATGATGCACAGTAAAAATGAATGCATGATGGCACAGTTAAGATGAATGCATGATGGCACAGTTAAGATGAATGCATGAGGCACAGTTAAGATGAATGCATGATGCACAGTAAAGATGAATGCATGATACACAGTAAAAATGAATGCATGATGGCACAGTTAAGATGAATGCATGATGGCACAGTTAAGATGAATGCATGAGGCACAGTTAAGATGAATGCATGATGCACAGTTAAGATGAATCCATGATTGCACAGTAAAGATGAATGAATGATGGCACAGTAAAGATGAATGCATGATGCACAGTTTAAATGAATCCATGATGCAGTTAAGATGAATGCATGATACACAGTAAAAATGAATGCATGATGGCACAGTTAAGATGAATGCATGATGGCACAGTTAAGATGAATGCATGATGCACAGTTAAGATGAATGCATGATGCACAGTTAAGATGAATGCATGATGCACAGTAAAGATGAATGCATGATGCACAGTAAAGATGAATGCATGCTGCACAGTAAAGATGAATGCATGATTGCACAGTAAAGATGAATGAATGATGGCACAGTAAAGATGAATGCATGCTCCACAGTAAATAAGAATGCATGCTGCACAGTAAATATGAATGAATGATGGCACAGTTAAGATGAATGCATGATGCACAGTAAAGATGAATTAATGATGGCACAGTTAAGATGAATGCATGATTGCACAGTAAAGATGAATGAATGATGGCACAGTTAAGATGAATGCATGATGCACAGTTAAGATGAATGCATGATGCACAGTAAAGATGAATGCATGCTGCACAGTAAATAAGAATGCATGCTGCACAGTAAATATGAATGCATGATGCACAGTAAAGATGAATGCATGATGCACAGTAAAGATGAATGCATGATTGCACAGTAAAGATGAATGAATGATGGCACAGTTAAGATGAATGCATGATGCACAGTAAAGATGAATTCATGATGGCACAGTTAAGATGAATGCATGATTGCACAGTAAAGATGAATGAATGATGGCACAGTTAAGATGAATGCATGATGCACAGTTAAGATGAATGCATGATGCACAGTAAAGATGAATGCATGCTGCACAGTAAATATGAATGCATGATGCACAGTAAATATGAATGCATGCTGCACAGTAAATATGAATGCATGATGCACAGTAAAGATGAATGCATGATGCACAGTAAAGATGAATGCATGCTGCACAGTAAAGATGAATTCATGATGGCACAGTTAAGATGAATGCATGATTGCACAGTAAATATGAATGAATCATGGCACAGTTAATATGAATGCATGATTGCACAGTAAAGATGAATTCATGATGGCACAGTTAAGATGAATGCATGATGCACATTAAAGATGAATGTATGATGCACAGTAAAGATGAATGCATGCTGCACAGTAAATATGAATGCATGATGCACAGTAAAGATGAATGCATGATGCACAGTAAAGATGAATGTATGCTGCACAGTAGATGAATGCATGCTGCACAGTAAAGATGAATGCATGATTCACAGTAAAGATGAATGCATGATGCACAGTAAAGATGAATGCATGATGCACAGTAAAGATGAATGCATGATGCACAGTAAAGATGAATGAATGATGCACAGTAAAGATGAATGCATGATGCACAGTAAAGATGAATGCATGATGACACAGTAAAGAAGAATGCATGATTGTACAGTAAAGATGAATGCATGATTGCACAGTTAAGATGAATGCATGATGCACAGTAAAGATGAATGCATGATGCACAGTTAAGATGAATGCATGATGGACAGTAAAGATGAATGCATGATGGCATAGTTAAGATGAATGCATGATTGCACAGTAAAGATGAATGCATGATGCACAGTAAAGATGAATGCATGATTGCACAGTAAAGATGAATGCATGATGCACAGTAAAGATGAATGCATGATGCACAGTTAAGATGAATGCATGATGGCACAGTTAAGATGAATGCATGATGGCACAGTTAAGATGAATGCATGATGGCACAGTTGAGATGAATGCATGATGCACAGTAAATATGAATGCATGATGGCACAGTTAAGATGAATGCATGATGCACAGTAAAGATGAATGCATGATGCGCAGTAAAGATGAATGCATGCTGCACAGTAAATATGAATGCATGATGCACAGTAAAGATGAATGCATGATGGCACAGTTGAGATGAATGTATGCTGCACAGTAAAGATGAATGCATGATGGCACAGTTGAGATGAATGCATGATGCACAGTAAAGATGAATGCATGATGGCACAGTTGAGATGAATGCATGATGCACAGTAAAGATGAATGCATGATGGCACAGTTAAGATGAATACATGATGCACAGTAAATATGAATGCATGATGCACAGTAAAGATGAATGCATGATGCACAGTAAAGATGAATGTATGCTGCACAGTAGATGAATGCATGCTGCACAGTAAAGATGAATGCATGATTCACAGTAAAGATGAATGCATGATGCACAGTAAAGATGAATGCATGATGCACAGTAAAGATGAATGAATGATACACAGTAAAGATGAATGCATGATGCACAGTAAAGATGAATGCATGATGACACAGTAAAGAAGAATGCATGATTGCACAGTAAAGATGAATGCATGATTGCACAGTTAAGATGAATGCATGATGCACAGTAAAGATGAATGCATGATGCACAGTTAAGATGAATGCATGATGCACAGTTAAGATGAATGCATGATGCACAGTAAAGATGAATGCATGATGGACAGTAAAGATGAATGCATGATGCACAGTTGAGATGAATGCATGATGCACAGTAAAGATGAATGCATGATGGCACAGTTGAGATGAATGCATGATGCACAGTAAAGATGAATGCATGATGGCACAGTTGAGATGAATGCATGATGCACAGTAAAGATGAATGCATGATTGTCCTTGGTTTTTGTTTTTTTGCAAATGTATGTTTCAGGGGTTCTTGGCCCCGGGAGAGATCGACCCCCTGAACAGGCGCTTCTCCACCGTCCAAAAACTGGACGTGGTAGTGCAGGGTGAGCCTCTCCTTCTCCTTCTGTCCGGGCATGAGCAGAACACGTCACAAATCCACGCTACTCTCCGATGGCTCGCTTACCAGGGCTGGTCTCCGCTGGTTTACATCCACCCTATTAGGGCTGAGAGAAAAGATTTCTCTTCAAGGTTCTTTTTCTTGTGTCTGTAGTGTCCATCCTGGCAGAGAGTGAGGAGATTAAGCAGCTCTTACAGAAACAGGGGATCAATGCGGAGACCATGGAGGATGTTCATCCAATCAGAGTGCAGCCCTCTCGGGTCCTGAGCCACATCTATGCCCGACTCGGTAAAATGCCGTTACCACATTTTGTAGCAGTGGAACGTGTTAGTGGAACGTGGGCCACTTACTGGCCTTCTTCCCACTGTAGATACCTTCCTTTAGACCTACATCAAAACTCAGAAAAAACTGGTTCCTGCTGCGTTATGTGACTGTTACAGCATTTTGGATTTTGGCTCCTTTTACTTCATCCCATTTAGTATGGCACCTGCACATAATATTGTCTATTATTCCATTGTTTTAAAGTTTCAGTTGTACAAGAGTCCTGTATGTATGCTGTTGTAAACATGGCTGTATATCTTGGTAACACTTTACTTAAACTATATGCCATAAAGCCTATATCAAATTCCCAATCAGCTAGGTCCAGCATAAATTAATATTAATTGGATATTTCATTAAAGTAAAAACTCTTTTTGGACTAAACCACACATTTGTAAAAGAGAAATTTCATGGTTATATTTCCTAAATATACTGTATAGTATTTGAAAATAAGTCATAATATCGTCACACTACTTGTTAGACTTTTATATGTACAGATTTTAGGGAAGAGCTTCATTGACTGCAATATCTGCCTTTGGAAAGTCAACTAATAACAAGTATAAATGTATTATATTACACACTAAAACTATGATGTTTCATTTCCAGGGCGTAATCAGAGGCTAGGGCTGACGGGGAGGCCGTACCGTCGCATTGGTGTTCTGGGGACGTCCAAGTTCTACAAGTTCCGGAACACCATCTTCTCTTTCACCCCCCAGGTAAGCGCAGAGATACTGTAGATCACTGTGAGGAGCACAACCTGAACCCACACAGCTATGATAAGCCAAAGTGCAAATCATGCAAAATTCAGTAATTCTAGCGAGATATCCAGCTGGATAGCGTGGCGCTACCCAGCCGGACATCCCGCGATATCCGCCGACCCGGTTGGATAGCGCAGAGCTACCCAGTTCCACATCTCGCGCTATCCAACTGGGTCGTGCGGGATATCCGGCCCGCGCGACCCAGTTGGATAGTACAGAGCTATCCAGTCGGACCGCTTGCGCAACCCAACTGGATATATTGAGATGTCCCCTGGGTATCTCGCGATGTCCACTGGGTGGCGCAGGATGATTGGATTGGTGGTGTCTTGTTAACTGGACATATCTCGCTTAACAACTGGGTAGCGCAGAGCAACTGGATATACGGTGTCTAGTTTGCGTCAGCTTTTGAACAGTTTGGCTCTCCATACACAGCACCCCACACGCACACACCCTACAGACAGGGCTCTCGGAAGGCATGCCAACGAGGCAAGATATCTGACAGATCAAGGACGCCGGAATCAAGTCAGAATCGTGGGGTCTCAGTGTTCTACCAACTGCACTGGCCAGACAGAGACAGTCAATTTCAGAGTCATGCTGTCTGGTGCCTCATGCATAAAAATTAACCATAACCATGCCAAGCAAAAACGCTAGCTAACATGATAACACAGACCACATAGCAATGGTCTGAGTGCAAAAATACAGCCAATTGTACATACTTAGCCAGCACACCTGTTAAAAAGCATAGTTAACTAAGATCTGGTGTGTCTATAAAGGTTTGTCTATACACAAAAGAGTGACATTAATAGCCTACATTAAACTGCATGCTTCTCTCCTCTCCTCTCCACCTCTCTCCTCTCCTTTCCTCTCCTCCTCTCCTTTCCTCTCCTCCTCTCTCCTCTCCTCCCCTCTCCTAATCGCCTCCTCTCCTCCCCTGTCTACTCCTCCTCCTCTCCTCCCCTCTCCTCTCTCCTCCTCTCTCCTCCTCTCTCCTCTCCTCCCCTTTCATACTCTCCTCTCGTCTCTCCATCCATCTCCATAGTTCATAGACCACCAGCAGTTCTACCTGGCTCTGGATAGTCACATGATCATGGAGATGCTGCGCACGGACCTGTCGTACCTGTGTTCCCGCTGGAGGATGACGGGTCGCCCTACGGTCACCTTGCCTGTGTCCCAGGCCATGCTGAGCAAGTGTTCCAATTACCCCAAATTGCCCCAAACCACAGGACTTTTTAGAGAGGCGCTCTACAGACGTGTTGCAATTACCTGCGCCAAACCACAGGACCTTTTAGAGAGGCGCTCTACAGACGTGTTGCAATTACCTGCGCCAAACCACAGGACTTTTTAGAGAGGCGCTCTACAGACATGTTGCAATTACCTGCGCCAAACCACAGGACCTTTTAGAGAGGGGCTTTACAGATGTGCTCCAATTACCTGCCCCAAAAGCAAGACCTTTTAGAGAGGCACTCTACAGATGTGTTCCAATTGCCTGCCCCAAAACACAGGACCTTTTAGAGAGGCGCTCTACAGACATGTTGCAATTACCTGCCCCAAAAGCAAGACCTTTTAGAGAGGCACTCTACAGATGAGCACTCGCAATCCTCATTATTGTAAAATATAAAGATATGGGGGGTGTATTACAATGCAGCCACCTTGTAAGACTAGGTTTCAATGAATGAATTAATTCAAAAAGAAGATTTCTACAGAAATTATAATTATATAGTTTATGTTTTATTAACATAATTTCAGTGAACAAAGCAGTGCTCGTTTTTTTAAGAGATTTGTTAGTTACTCTTTGATAAACCGGCCCGCTCTACAAAATTCCTTCCCATTGTACAATTACTAAACAAAAACAAAAAACATTTGTTTGTTTCCCTCGTTTTACATGATTATGTCTATGAGGAGGTTTGATTGTGTAAACTGAGGGATATTGAAACCTTCGTGGGTTTTATTTTAGTTCATTTTAAGACTGTCAAACAGGAGCAGACACTTGGTTAATGTAATCTTGGTTACCTAAACATTTTATGTAAGAGACAGCAGCATTATTCAGCAAGTGTCATGGTTTGGCAGCCTCTTTTTATTTCTGCAGTCGTTCTCCCTTGGAGCGGCACGAGGGCACTCTTGCCTTACTTTTCCGTTGTCCGTTCCGGGCTTTCGCTCTGTCTCAGCACTTATTCCTCACACCTGTTCTAGGTTACCTGCCGGCTATAAAAGCTCTGAGTTTCCGTTTTCCGGTGCTTCGGTGTTGTCTTCACAAACTACACGTTGCCGGTACGGTATAGGCTTAGGCATTTAAAGGTGACCACTTTGCCTCATCGCCTAGCTTTGGAGTAACACGGGACTGGCCTTTTAATGCATTAGTGTTCCTTTAGGATTTTGTTTCGCTTTTGCATTCTCCATCTCTCGTTTCTGTTCTCCTGTGCTGCTCTCGCTGAGACAATTCCTGCTTTACCGTTTCCTGTCCACCTCTCTTTTTTCACTACTCTCTCGTATTGAGAGTGAGAGGTCTTTCTTTTCTCTCTTTTGTCTAGACTCATATCTACGATTCCAATTCGGCCAGTTTTCCGGGTCGCTTTATTTTCTATGCTTTTATCTCTATTTTACTGCTCTCTGGTATTGAGAGTGAGAGATTATATTTCCTTTTTTCTATCTATACTCAAACCTATGAGTTTTTTCACCCATTATTTTCTGGGCTGCTATAATTTCTCCTCTGTTTTCTGTTACCGCTGTTTGTCACTCTCTTAGTGAGAGTGAGAGGTACTCTCTTTCTTTATTTCGTTCCTCCCTTTTCACAGATTATTTTCCGTGTTAGTGGTTATTTCCTTCACAGGAATAACTTTCAGATTCCCCCTCTGTCGCATCTGGTCCTCCGAACCCAGCTCCCCTTTATAGCAAGCTTATATAATTATGCAATATCACACGAGAGGGAGTGCTTTTATACTGTATATCAACACGGCTGTGATTTAGTGGTAGACACGAGACCCCCGCTCATATAATAGAGGTATTTAGTGCTAATATCAGTCTCCCTAAAATGAGTGCATACAAATTCATCAAAATTGCACCCTAAAAAAGTGTTCCCTCTTTATTACATGCTGTTACCATTTGCTTGGTGCTCCTCACTGATTATGAATTATTGATGTTGTGCTCCTCACTGTCTAATTTCAGCTGAAGACCTTAAAGACCTGAATCCAGCAGTACTGGCAACTCTGAGGAAGCTCCAGGAAGGGTATTATGGGGGAGCCAGGTAAGGGCTGCAGGTAGACCCATAACAGGGGAGCCAGGTAAGGGCTGCGAGTAGACCCATGACATGGGGAGCCAGATAAGGGCTGCAGGTAGACCCATAACATGGGGAGCCAGGTAAGGGCTCCAGGTAGACCTATAACATGGGGAGCCAGGTAAGGGCTGCAGGTAGACCCATGACATGGGGAGCCAGGTAAGGGCTGCAGATAGACCCAACTACAACAAAATTAACAGAAAAAACTGTGCACTGACATTAAACCGCACGCTGCCAGATTTAATCTATTATACAGTACTGTGCAAAAGTCTTAGGCACATGTAAAGAAAATCCTTAAGGCGAATATCCTTTCAAAAATAATTAAATTAAAAGTTTCTAAATATCAAACAATTCATTACAAAGAACAGTAAACAATAAAAAACAGAATCAAATCAATATTTGGTGTGACCACCCTTTCCCTTTAAAACAGCATCAACTCTCTTCGTTACACTGTTGTTCAGTTTTATAAGAAAATCAGCTGGTAGATTGTTCCAAGCATTTTGGAGAACTTGCCACTGTTCTTCTGCAGAATTTGGCTGTCTCGCTTGCTTCTGTCTGTCCAGGTGATCCCAGACAGCCTCGGTGATGTTGAGAACAGGCCTCTGTGGAGACCATACCATCTGTTGCAGAACTTCTTGTTCTTCTTTTCTCTGACGAAAGTTCAATTAAGTGTTTGGAAAATCAATGTTTGGAAATCTACAATTTGCTCTTTTCTATTGACACACTAATGCAGAAGACAAAAAATAAACATCTAAGAAAAAATCTAGGGTGCCTAAGACATTTGCACAGTACTGTATTTCTGTCATACTTATTTAATCTGTGCATTTTTGTATGTGTATTTTTTCCAACTTGAAATGTTATTTTTACTCATTTGTTTTTTTTTAATGCAGCCAATTTGACCCATGCAGGGCTGAGATTACCCCTCAAAATAGCATTAAACATAGAAATCATCTGCGATGGCACCCTTATAATGCCTCCACTCTATTATATCATTGGGATGGCAGGTATGCCATCCGCCAAGTTACGGCTTGGTGGGGCATGCCCCATACCTATACAGCACCGAGAGTTTGGCACTTTTCAGGGTTTCCTACAGAAGTAACCACAATGACCATAGACTCTCAGCCCTTAAAAACATTAACTTCTGTATGTTCTGACCTCATGTAACCTCACAGCATTCAGATACAACTTCACACATCCACACAATAAAGCCCCAAACTTGGGTTATTTTGCCGTTTTTCTCCTTCCTCTTCAGCTTCTTCTTCTTATTCTTCTTCTTCTTCTTCCCATTGTCCTGCCAAACTGCCTGCCTCCGTCGCAATGTTATCTAATGGGGAGAATTATTATTTGAGGGTATGGTCCGTATTCCTGCTCATTAAGCTTATCGTCCAATAAAAACGCTTCATACTAATGTTTTTTAATGTTAATGTAGCTAATGGCTTCATGCTTTCCAGGAAGCTATTGTGGCTTAGTGGTTAAAACTGCAGTCTCTCACACAGTGGATAGTAGGTTCAAGCCCAGCAGGGCACATGTGTATTTTCCACAAAAACAATGTGCAACTGTTAAGTACTTTTCATTTCTTAGACTGTTATTATTTTCACATTGACACATTAACGTATTTTTATTGCAAAGGCAAAAGAGGTTTACAATATTAACTGTTCAATGTTTCACTTGTATTATATCACACCCTCCCCAAACCGGACGCTCGCTTTTGTCTGGTTTGGGGAGGGTGTTACGCTCTGCTCTTGCGGTCATGACTGACTGACTGTGGAAACATTTCTTTATTCATTAATTTCTTCACTTCAGCTCTGTTCACTTTATCCTTTTCACACATAACACAAGGTCACCATAAAATTAATTACTAGGAAAATTAAGAATTTACGATAATAGCCTACATTAAGAATTGAGGATAGCCTCTTTTAAGCTGCAAGCTCCCCAAACATATCTGATTCATGGTTAGTCACTTATAAATAAATAGATAGCCTCCGAATGTGGCTCTAGTCTACGCTACTCTGCTGATAATGTAGCTTACTGCAAACACTTTTAATTATTATAATAATAATAATAAGAAGAAGAAGAATAATCTCTGGTATGTACTTTCTTAGTAGTATCTACTGTTTTCTTTCTGGCTAAGATTCCTGGGAAATATGCGTTGTCCAATTAAGCTTGTTCGCCAACGTTACTTCCTGCTTCTCGTCAGGAAGCAGAAACAAGCTAGGCTACTACGAAGCGAATCAACATGCATTATAGCCTACATTCATTGCACTACAGAAAACGAAACTAAACCTAACTGTCCGGTACCAAAACATTTCCCACAGGTAACGTTCTACACTACCGGAAAAAAAACTGCTGTGCAGAACTCACTAGCTCGCTCGCTAGCTCGTAGCCCACACATGGAAGGTTGGAGTTACGCATCCGGCAATCCAGTGTTGAATAGCCTAATGTTAAATGTATTTCATAGAATACTAATATCCCTATTTTAAATCTGTATTTCCATATTTTACTGATGCAAACTATTTAGGCTGTACTAGCTATTTAGGCTGTATGTCTTTCAGCTAGAATGTGTTTGCGTCTAGCCCATTGTGCATGTATGTCTCCATGTAGACTTGGTTCATTAATTTACATGCTTCTTCATGATCCATAGCTCAGGTGGTGCTGTTCATTGTATTTCATTACACATTAAATACTGCTCATCTGAAAACTCTCTTAATGTAATTGTGTGCTGTCTGTAATAGGATAACTGTTCTCATTCTTGTCAATAGAGGGCGTTATGGTTAAGCGAATGTCTGCATACATTTCTTTGGAATGCGTGTCTCTCTCCGTGTTTATCTTCATGCATTATTCATCATTAGTTAGCTATAAAAAATAAGTGATATCAGATCAAAAACATCTGACCACATTCTCTTGAGATGGTAAGATGAAGAAACACAGGGCCAAGTTGCATTAAATAATTTAGGAAAGTTTGGATAGCATTGCTTTGGAATAGAGCTAGTTTATTTAGTGTGAGCTACGATAGGTAATATTGGTAGTTGTAACTTGGCCACATTTTGATATCAAGACTTTTAAAGGCAGGCGTAGTTTTTGCAAGTTGGAATTAAGAACTTATGGACAGCGCTATGTAGGCTATGCGTGAGTAACTTGGCTTTTTTTTTACGTCGTAGACGTTTTTGATCTGATATTAAACACACTGTAGACACTGGAAGTCACTCAGCCAGCACATACAGTATTAATGGGTTAGCTCACTACCAGTCACTACCATAGTTATTAAACAGTAACAGAATTTATTACAGGTAATCCATTTAGCAGGTACACTGCTTGGATATTAACTATGACACTATGTGTAACACCCTTATGATGTCCACCATATCTGTACCCTGCCCCTACAGGGTCCAGACGGGGAAGCTGTCAGAGTTCTTGACCACTTCCTGCTGCGCACACCTGACCTTCATGGACTGCGGTAAGCAGCGCGGCTGTAGTCCCTGCGAGGCTCGTGCGCAGTGAGAGTTGTCTTTGTGTTTAGGTTTGGTGACGGTAAGGGGCTGGCATTGGTACCTTTGGGGGGGGGGTGGGCACCAGCCTGTCTCCACGGCAGCAGTGGCGGTTCCATCGCCATCGCTGAAATCTAGAAGTTTGATGTGCAGGGACTTCTCTACACCATTTTACTAGCCATTTTAATAACCCTGTTAACCGAAATGCATCACAGTTTGTCTTAACCCTATTGTAGTGAGTGCTGGCTGTATGCATCTCATGTAGTGAATGTTGGGAGAATGAGGATCCCTGCCTGTGTGTTTGAATGAGGTGATGTGGACGTGAGTGTAGAGGTATGGAGGCGAGTGTGTGTGTGTGCTGTTTATGAGGCCAGGCAGGTGTGAGTGTGTGGGGAAGGGTAACGGGGTGGGGAGTGGCGTGTGTGTGAGTGAGGGGGGTGAAACTCTCGGTTTTGTGCACCCCCCCCCCCCCCCCCCCCAGAGGTGGATGACCTGGCGCAGTACCTGGACCAGCTGCTGTCCATGCCCAAAGAGAGCGTGAAGATCAGCGCCACCAAGGGAGGCCTCAACCGCTTCCGCGCAGCCGCCAACAAGGCCCGGGAGATGGTGTCCCTGGTGCACAAGGCTAGAGAGCTCAACATCCACAGTGAGTCTGTCCTTTTTCTCCTCTTATTCGTGTTCTCCTGTAAAACCGCCTTGTGGACCTGCCGTGCATCTCCTGCCCTCAGATCCACAGTGGACCTGCCGTGCATCTCCTGCCCGAAGATCCACAGCTCTGTGGTTCACTGTTTTTACTGCAGCGCTTACAAGTGCTTTTTAGGGCGGTGCGATTAGTATGTCTGACAAACCGATGATTGTGTTTTCTTCTTTAGACATTCACATGTACCTCCCCACCAAGCTGTTCCGGGCCCCTCAGCCGGCCCTCAACGTGGTAGATTCCGGGAGTCAGGTACTTCTCTGGCGCACACAGTCTGTAAAGCAGGCCACAGTTAGGACTAGAGGTCGACCGACGTGGATTTTTCAAGGCCAATACTAATGCCGAACTTTAATTAAGGGAGCAAAAAGGCCAGTCAGCCAATATCTGCCATTTTTTTGTTTCCCCCTAGGAAAAAAAGGTGTAAATACCAGGTGTAAATTTCAGGCGAGAATTGAGAATTCACACCAAATGTTCATAAATGGCTCCGGATTCCGCAAAATGTCATCCTCAGGTCCAAAGATTCTCTTCTGTTAGACGTATTGTCCCTGACTTACGGTGACTAGTACAGATTTTGTGTCATCGGCCTAAAGCCTAGGGCATCCAAATAGGTATAAAAGAGAAGAAAATATTAAATAAATTATCAATATAGTTTATAGCAATCTAATAGCAATATAAATTAATTATTCAAATGGCATGAGATATTAAAGTGGGGTTTCATATGTGGTAGCTATACTTTACCTTCCCTGTCCGAAAATCTTTTTAGGATGCTTGAGACGATACTCCACATTCAAACAGCGTATGGGAGACCTATTCCAACACTAGAGGGTGTGCTTGCACAAGAAATGACACATTCGGTTCCCGCGTACTTGCCGATTGCCTGCAATGTTCAATATTGCTCTTACTGATTTATCAGTTCTCCTCTAGTTAGTACACAGTCAGAACAGTTAGTACACAGTCAGTGGCAAATTCATCCAATCAGTATCATGTGTAGCCTACACAATCAGCACAACATGAAGAAAGTCACTACAGCATTAACAGTTAGGATCAGGGTGGGAAATTGGCACCCGCCACCCACCAAATGTGGATTTGAGAATTGTCGGTAAATGTTTCAAACCTACCCGCCACAGTGGCGTGTAGCAATATGGATACAAAACAAAAAAACCTTCGGTAAAAACTTCAGGGGCCGTATTCACAACACATTTTATCTTACCATTACAAGTTCTCCTATGTGGCACAAAAAGTTCCTAGTTAAGAGTTTCATCTTAAAATCTATACACAAAGCTGCTGAGACCAACTTTTACTAAGGAATGGGATTGGGGAGAACTCTTAAACTAAGAGAAAGGGCGGGGTTGACCTCGCTATGGATGATGTGTTTCATGAACACGCTTAGGCTAGCCTACTTATAGAATAAGGATGACGTCGACTTAATTTTTTTGGAGTTGGTGAACATTAACAGGAAACCGTATGAATTGTCGGATGGTGCGGGGTCTGCAGAAGGGCATTCATTGTTTGGTGTAATATTCTAATGACAAATGACTGAGATTTTCAGAGTTCGTCTGCGCTGCATTGCTGCAGTAGCCTAGCCTAGCGTAGATTTGGCAAAACCTTGATCTCATTGCATTGTTTTGTTGGTTGGTGAAGTGACTGCATCACTGACTAGCTCTATATAACGACAGCCTCATAACAAAAGTGCCTAAGTCATTTTTTGTAGTTTTGAGAAAAAGGCAAAAAACTGCTGCAATTCTATGTCAATGAGTATTTTATTAACTCTTTCTTTTACAAACACATCAATGGCTGCTAAATGAAATACAGATCATGTGACTTTGTATTATGATTACATAATGGCTAATGATGACTTAGGCAAAAATATTGAAAACTGAGTGGGACTTAGGCATTTATATACATGACTTAGGCAAAAGTCGAGAATCCACTGATGACTTAGGCAAATGTCAAGTATCTACTGGTACAGAGAAAGTATCAAATTTGATACTTCCTAGGCAGATTTATGCTTCCAAATGGGGTAAGCTGTCAAAATAATGGTGACAGTGTTGAGGCAAGACGTGCTTCATTGACTGCAAATCATTGAACATAGCATAAAGTGGTTCAGGAAGTGCACAGCGACCTGCAGTGACTTGAGCATTTCTACACTGTTGACGAATGATAAATCAAGTGATTTAGGCAGAAAATCTCAAAATGTCCAAAAAATGACTTAGGCACTTTTGTTATGAGGCTGTCGATAATCATAATACCCTCGCGATTGATACCTTTTTAAAAGCTTGATGTTATTAAATGTTTCAAAAATATTGACTTGGCTCGATTCTGAGGCGGATTGCCGGCAGAAATTTGAATTCAATTTACTATAGCTAAAGCAATTCTAGCAAGACCACCAGGGTTGCACAGTAAAACAAAACAAACTGACTAATAGACTACGTTCTGAGGTAAAAGTGACAGCTCGCCGTAACGTTATGTGTGTTCGCTCATAAAAACAGCTAACGTAGCCTATAGTATTAGATAGGCTAATACATAATTTATATCTATCTATAATATGAAATGTATGTAATAAATTTATACACAATGTTTGACTGTTTATATTATGTTTGTTAATAAATGATGTAGCCTAATAAATAGCCTACTATTTTATTAGAGCTACTAAACATGTGTAGCCTATGCATTTTCTGTAAGGTATCTGAAACCTTATTCTAGCATAATGTAAAAAAAAAAATCTGGTAAAATTTTTGGGTGGCTGGTAAAATTTTGCATCTACCAGCCACTGTGGCCGGTAGGTCAAAAAGTTAATTTCCCACCCTGGTTAGGACAGTATGCTCAAAGTCAGTACAGCACAGTACACAATCAGCTACACATTTAGTACAATATGCACACAGTTACTCTGCACATTTCAGTATTCACACAGCCTGTACAGTTAGTACATGGTCATTCCAGTATACTTGTGGATAGTACACATTTAATACAGCATTAGCGCAGTCAATGCAGCCTGCACACAGTCATTACACATTCATGCAACATGTGTACAAAATTAGCCATTGAGACTAATGAAGGATGCAAGTCAAGATTTAGCAAATATGCATGATCTCAGATGAAAGGGAAATGTACATCCTACAATGCACATGGCATAACTCTGTACCCACAAACCGAGTCAGCAAGATAGGGATGAAATGTATTCCTGGACTTAGCTGGTGTTAGTCACAGAATAGCCAATTGCCAAGTGTTCAAGTGTTTTTATGGCCACTGTAGCTGACAGAGGCAGAACATCACATTAATTTTCCTATTGCCATTATAATTAATGAATTAATTAGTTCATTAATTAATATTAACGCTGAACTACTCCCTTGTCCAGGGCCCTGATGTACCCGCCTCTCCCCCCAGTAACTTGCCCCGGGATGTGAATGGCAAAATCGATTACAAGGCCCTGGTGCAGATGTTGAAGCTGTCTCAAAACATGCAGGACCAGGCAGACATCCTTTACATTTTCTACAAAGACAAGTGAGCTGTACTACTGTTTGTGTGTGCGTGCGCGCGCGTGTTCGTGTGTAAGAGGTCTGTGTCTGTGTGTATGTGTACCTGAGCTCTCTGTGTCTGAGGTGTGTGTGTGTGTGTGTGTGTGTGTGTGTGTGTGTGTGTGTGTGTGTGTGTGTGTGTGTGTGTGTGTGTGTGTGTGTGTGTGTGTGTGTGTGTGTGTGTGTGTGCGTGTGTCAGATGTCTGTGTCTGTGTGTATGTGTACCTGAGCTCTCTGTGTCTGAGGTCTGCGTGTGTGTGTGTGTGTGTGTGTCTGAGGTTTGTGTGTGGGTATATGAGTATATTCAGAGAGTCTGAGCTCTCTTTAAGCTATGTGGATGGGGCAAAACGGTGTGTGTGCTTCCCCCCTCTCACTCTCACTCTCTCCCCCACTCTCCCCCCCTCACGCCCCTCTTTCTCCCTCACTCCCTCACTCTCTCTCTCTCTGTGTTTGTGTATGTGTTTGAGGCCTCTTGCACTCTCTCTCTCTGTATTTGTGTATGTGTTTGAGGCCTCTTGCACTCTATCTCTCTGTATTTGTGTATGTGTTTGAGGCCTCTTGCTCTCTCTCTCTGTGTATTTGTGTATGTGTTTGAGGCCTCTTGCTCTCTCTCTCTCTGTATTTGTGTATGTGTTTGAGGCCTCTTGCTCTCTCTCTCTCTGTATTTGTGTATGTGTTTGAGGCCTCTTGCTCTCTCTCTCTCTGTATTTGTGTATGTGTTTGAGGCCTCTTACTCTCTCTCTCTGTGTATTTGTGTATGTGTTTGAGGCCTCTTGCTCTCTGTGCCTCTGTGGCTCAGGGGGATGGACTGGGACACTAAGGTGCACGGGCAGGACAGCACGGTACGGAAGCTTCTGTACGAGCTCTATGAGAAGGCCGCATCCCTGAAGCATTGGGGCCTGATCCGCATGATCTCCGGCATGCTGCGCAAGAAGGTGGAGGAACTGGACGAGGTAACGCACAACAGCGCACCTGTCACCTGCAGGTGGTAACCGCGGTAACCAACACTCAGATGAGCACACTGCTAACGACAGCTCAAAACCACGATGATCAGTGCTCACATCACCTATACACACCAGCACACCTGACACCTACAGCAGGCAACCATAGTAACCTATTATCATATCAGTACAGCTGTTACAGACCGCAGGTAAACGTAGTAACCTATTATCATATCAGTACAGCTGTTACAGACCACAGGTAACCATGGAAGCCCATACACACATCAGTGCACCTGTTACTAAGCTCATCGCTGCACCTGTTTTCAAGACCATTGGCAAACATCGTAGGTAGTACGTCACCACAGAACACTTGCTACGTACAACATGTAACTATGTTAACCAATACCCCACTATTCTAAAAACGCAATGTATGTTTTACATACAATATAAAACATCCATACAGTACATTATTTGTTAACAATTTGTACTTTCATAATTTGGCACATGATGAAAGAAACCTATAACGGCTGGGAAATGTCAGCTATGAAGTAAAGAAATGACCTGCGTTTCTGTACACATACAGTAACTGCTTCTAATGATGCCAGAGGACCATCGGCTGGGTGATATACAGGCACCATTTCTTTGCTTTGCAGGCATGTTCAGACTTATTGGCACATCAGAAACACCTGACTGTGGGCCTTCCCCCTGAACCTCGCGAGAAGACCATCTCAGCGTGAGTGCCCTAAAGACACTTAGAGCAAGCTCACCTGCTGACCTCACTTTGATAATGACATCACTTTCACCAGCATCGCTCAGAGACCATTTCTGTTTGTTTATAGAATGTCTCCCATTGCAGGTACCCATTTCAAAGTGCTCACTGACTTAGGTTACGGAAACACACAGTATTAAATTTGGGGTTCAAACACCAGCACAAGAATAGTTTTGAAAGAGAAGACAGGAAAAAGGTAGCAGGATGGTAGGACATACTACATAAACAAAATTAAACTATATTACTGCATTACTGCTGGGAAGAGTACTCCGCAGTTATATAACAGTGTTATATATAGTACAAACTAC